>CM073765.1:22143985-22713985 GCA_037127475.1 Arma custos | reverse complement strand
AGCCTCAATAAAGTAGATACCCTTAATTGAGGGGGGACCCGGCAGTTGAGAACGATCTAGGCCAAATCACTACCCTTGTCCTAGAAAAAGTTCAGTCTCTACTCTGTACTGAACCAAGACCCTCCATGGGTTTTACAGGTTTAAGTTTTTGTATATTATAAAGCAAAATTAGCCGGGGTAATTAATAATATTACGGGTTAAGATGAATTTATTATTAGTATCCGGAAGACTAAGCGAGATCAATGGTAGAGAAATTTAAGAGAAGTTTATCCTAGTGTGAGAGTCGTTTGAAGTCATCCGGCCTAGCGTATCCTTCTGGGAAACAACTCGGGTAGAAAATTAGATGAAACTATTAGACTGGATCTTATCAGGAAGAAAATAGAACTTGTGTTATTTTGAACAAAATCCAGTCTTCTAAATGACAAACGTCAATACTATGAATTAAATATTATTTTTAATAATAAAGATTGCAATTTTTAATTAATTTTACTAAAAGCGAACACATATCATTTTTAGTACAGCCAGTTGCTATAAATATTTTGTTATTTTTAACTTAGATTTAGTAATATAATTACAATAAAAATAAAAATATTAAATGTATATAATAGTACTTCTATTAGGGGATAAATTTATTATGTTTAAAAAAAAATGTTTTACATGTTTTAAAAATGTTTTACATTGCTTCAAAAGTCAATTTTTTTTTTAATGTTGATATTTTTCCTTTTAAATATAGCTTTTGGGTTCAAATCCTCCTGATTTTTATTAAGTCTGTTTGCACCCGGAGATGGACCATATAGGATCTAGGAGCCTCCTGGGGCTCACCCAGCCTATATAAAATGTTATAAAAATAGGGTAGTCAAAATAAGGGAGCAGGAATCTGGCGGTTGAGCGTGATCTAGGACAAATCACCTCCCTGCAGAACCGTTGTCCATGAAACAGTAGTCTGTATCATTTACTTTACCCTGGACCAGTCCACGGGTTGTAGGGGTACAGGTTTTTTTTTATAGCTTTCGGGTACAGGTACTTACTTTATATTTATATTACAATAGTTAATATGTTTTTAACTATTATTTTGAACTGTAATATTTAAAAATAAAATAGTAACTAGACTCTATAGTGACGATTCATAAAATTCATATTCTAATATTTGCATTAAATTGCTTCAAAAAATTTCATTTTTTTCAAATAAAAATTTACCAAAAATTAATTATGAAAAAAATTTATTTTATGTAGTAATAAGGTTAACTTGTTATTATATAAACGTTGGCTTATAATTATTTTATATGTATGTAGTTTATTCATATTCATATTTATTTAATTATATTCATATATGTAACTATTTTCTTCCTTCCATTTAAAATAGAGACTGTAGTGGAGACCAATATTTCTAAAAAAGTTTAGGCCATTGTTACTTCTTAATAATTATCAGTACTTAATAATTACTTAAGTGATTAAAATTAAATTTAAAACTTGAAAAATATTATTATTTTATTTAGCTACATTTATATTATTATTAAAACGCTATTTTGATGGTTAATTTATAAACTACTTCATAAATGTCGATGAACATACCCAGGCATAAGTTAGGGAAAGAAAATTTTTAAACGTGAGTTTTCAATTCTGGAACATTATCATTAATCAATAAAAAGCAAAAATTTAAAAGATATATAAATTATAAACAGGATGCAATAAAAAAAATCCTAAAACAAAACTGATTCATATCTCTTAAAAAAATAAAAATTGACAACAGATAACATTACGCTTATTCAGGCATCATCAGGAAACACACCAAAAGAAAATCATAAAAGTTCAACAGTCCAAACAGACTCGCAACATAGAGACAGCAACATTTCTGCAAGATGATACACAAACAACAAATAAAACATGAGCCAATTGGTTGGAATTGTTCCAGTATTTTAACTTAAGCTTTTGTTTTTAGAATTATTCCTATTGCATCCTTATAATTAATTAATAGATGTGTTTCGCCTTGACCGTCAGTTCAAGCCTACAAGTGCTTATTGGTAATCTCTATCTTAGTTCCAACCACAAGGAAATGACCATCTTCCATGAAAAATATCGAATAAAACCATCGGAACGATTTCCAGGAGATATTTTAATAGGCCGACAGCTACCCGATCTTCGTGGCTATCGAAGTGGGTCGGAGAGAATCCGATTTCGCAACCATCTTATTTTCCCCTCTTGGTTTTTCTCTCATCCTCACTTCAATTTTTCGTTCATCCAGCCAGGATGTCTCACAGTAAAAAAGAAAAAAAAATTGAACTACTTTTACCAAGCTAAAATTCTTCTACTTCTTAGAGAGAGGAGTAGCTCGGTTTGTAGAATTGCTGGTTCCAGGTTCGAATCCGGCTGTGGTAAATAAATTATTAAAACATCATCCTGGGGCTCTTCTACCCTCAATGGAGTGGGAATCCTCAACAGGAGGAAAAACAAACAAAAAACGGGAGTGTGAGGGTGATCTCCAAATCACCTCCTTGCAGAACCGTTGTCCTGTATGCACTGCAGTCTGTATCATGTATTGAACCAAAGAGCCTTCATGGGCTGTATTGGTACTAGTTTTTTTCTTTTGTTTATATTTAAACAATTATAATATAAATAAATTAACTGTATAAATATAATTTAATTTTACAATAACGTTAATTTAACCAAACAACTACATAAAATAATATTTTTCTATAATTACAACTTTAGCGAGACATGGATAGCAAATACTGCAATAACAAATTTAAAAATATAAAATAAATTAAAAGAGGCCCTTTTTATTTTTATGTGAGCTTATCAGGGGTTGGTTTATCTATTATTCAGTTTCATCTATTATTTTATTTTTGCTTTTAGTCAATTTGCGTTTTATGTCCTCCCTTAAAAAGAAAGGGGCATAATATATGATATATAAAATATATATTTTTTGTTAAGACCGTGAAAAAATCCAACGAAAAGCCCTTAAGTCCCCAAACTAAAACAAAAAATGAAATTATCTGTCCGATATTTCGCCTATTCAGGCATCTTCAGGGTAGAAAAAGAATAACAACAAACCAAAAAATAAATAATGCACCCAAGAAACATTCCACCACCTCCAAGGCTCAACTGCAGCTAATGAATCATAAAGAAGGTTACTCGACTCCGGCTGGATAAGGTTAGATAAAAATAGCTGGTAAATACGCCAGAATTTGAAAAATAAACATACACTCACCAAACTTCAAATTTTTTATCCTTATCCAGTGTTCAGTACGTAATAGAGACTGTTATGTTTCTAGGATAACGTTTGTCCAGGGAGGTGATTTTTCAAGATGATGTTCAGCCGCCTGATTTCCCCTTTTATTTCGGTTAACCATTTTATAGAGGCTAGGTGAGCCCCAGGGGAGTCTGCATATCTCTCAGGATCCATCCCTGCTATTGGACTTGACAACTCAGTGCGCTACCTCATCCTCCGACACATTCCCCCCCCCTCTCTCTCACACTCTCTCTCTCTCTCTCTCTCTCTCTCTCTCTCTCTCTCTCTCTCTCTCTTCTATATATATATAGGTGCCTAAGTTCAAAAATGTGTTAACCTTTACAGCTTCTCTAATAATTTTATATCAAAATATGATTTACGACTTTATAGATCACAACTTTACGATATTATTTATATAACAAAACCCAAATGAAAATTTTCACTTAACACATTTGTGAGCTAAGGGATCGAAAGGATTATATTTGGTGGAGTCCTCAGCTAGCCCTCAGACAGGACTGGGGCAGTGCAACTGATTAAGATTTTATTATTTCCTCTGGAGAAGGGCTATTGTTTCCCTCCGGCTATTTCCTCGGTCGCTGGCACCCCCCAACGATATTGGTTGGAGCAGGAACCAGAATTCAATTTTCTTCTTCAATATCCTTCCAAGAGCCTTCTCCCACAGGTTCCTACCTCGCCCAATGCAAATTTTATCATGAATCTCCTTTTCGTTTCTCTTTTCATTTCAGGTCCTTTCTTACCCTCGCCGCGTTTATCAAAGCTTAGGATCCCTGTAAAATTATCATACATAAAGGTTAGATAGGCATTGTTGAATATAATGGATAAAGCTACAGGTAGTATTATATTTATTTATTTTTGGTTTATTAGGTTTTGTTTATTTAACGTCACTTTATGGCATACAGTTTATGCTACTATGACTAATCGGACAGTTATAAAACGGTGGACAACTTGCAAGAGAAATATATATTTATTGAGATGTTGAACATAATAATGTGGATATACAGAAGAGGCATTGATTATCATTGATTATAACTTATTAGCTATAGAGTACATCTAACTTAGAGACTTACTCTCTTACATACTATAACTGAGGCGTTTAGTATCAAAACCAGTTCGATCCCATTTTTATAAAAAAAAATGTTTAAATGTGTTTTGAAAGTTTAAAAGGTATTCTAAAAGTGTGTTTAACCGTATGGATCTAAAGCGGTTCCATCCCATACAAAATTGGCCACTAAGTAGGGATTGTGCAACAAAATCAGTTGGATCCAAGCTTACTAAGTTTGCCGCTGCCAGCGTTAATCAAAAACGGGCTACAACCACTGTTGAAGATTATAATGTAAGCCAAAATGAAGACAAGACAAAGACATTTTAACTGGAAATAACTTTATGGAACAATTTTATTTTTCTTGCTATTATATAATTTTATAAAATAGCAATTCAATTGATTTTTATTTTTATAATAAATACCTAATACTTTTTTTTCCTTGTCTTTTAATAATTATTTTTATAATAATTAATAATTACTTTGATAATAATTTTTAAAAAGGTGATTTTTTTCACTAAAGCATGTGTTATTATTTTCACAGTCACCTTACTTTGGGAAACTGATTTAAATACGCAGTTTAAAAAAAGTCTGTTATTTAAATCTATAATAATTAAATGAATTAACGATAATTATTATATTTTAAAAGCAGTTTTAAATATTGCATATTGGAGGATCCCCAATATTTATTCTTCCTCTTACAAAATAATTTCATCAAAAATACTACAAATTTATGTCATTAGTCGACTAAGCATTCGATTTGGTTATTAATTAATTACAAATTTTAATACATTATGAACCCCGCGAATCGACCAAAATAGTTCTACTGATCTAATAACGACCTACTTTTGTCATGTCTGAAGCAATAATTTGTATAAAATGTTCCAAAAGATGGTGTGAATTTTTAAAACGTTTTTTGGCTCTCCCGAAAAAATTTTCAGAAATGGATCGAACTGTTTTTGATACTAAAGGCCTCAACTAATAACTACATTCCTACTATATACTATTCTACCTCCAAACTTTTGTCTTCTACCTGCTCTATTCTTAGAGCTAGTAATTGTACATGTAAAAGAAGAGGGGAGAACAAGGAAATTAACTTGGCTGACAACATGGAGGTTAATAAGATTATGAAATTTTTTTTATCAAACAAACCTAAAATTTAAAAAATTCCTTATATCATTTAATTCAAAACATTCAATATCTCAAATCAATATTAAATGGGTATTCGTATTTTAAAATGCTCACTAGGTGGTGTATAATAAGTATTGTAGTGAACTTCAATTTTTATTATAATATAAAGGGCAGCTCTACTAAAAAGTTAAGTACATACTTTAGTTCATGTTAGCTGTATGATATTAGGCGAGCTACACCTCTGTTGTTAAATAAAAAAAATATTACATTAAATTATTAATGTATAATATTAAAATTATGAAAACTTTCTAGGAAAAGGGTTTTCCTAATTTATATTTTATAATGTAAAATATTTTGAAAGGTTTATCTGTTTTTAAAATATATTGCTATTCTGAGCACGTAATAAAATCTCCATCAACTCTAGATTATAAAACCTATAAATCTTTTAAACTCAATCAATTCTTGTTTGGTTTATATTAGCCCATAACTCTGCAAGACTTTTAAAATAGAGTTTGAAAATTAAAATATTTCCATTTCGAAAAAAAATTTACTCATTTTCTCATGTAATTGGAAATTTTATCGTATTAAATTGGCTACAGCTCTGAAATGTTTTTTTTTTCTTTAGTTAGAATTTTTCTTTTTCATTCTCGCTCTGTTTTTTTTTAATAATAATTAATTGCATTATAATATAAAAATAAAATTTAACCAGATAAAATTTCTAATAAATCAATGAGCCTACTTGGGTCGAGGTCGAGTTTAGTTCTAATATTTATTGCTTTCCATAAAAGACACATATTATATTTTTTATATCATATGTATTATATAAAAGGTATTTAGAAATAACAATATTGACCCCCCTGCTCTGGTCAATATTCCTTAATCATATAGACGCTCATAGCTTTCAAATGTTTCGCATAAAACCAATTTGCATGACTATATGACTTTGGTCATATGTATTAAAAAGTGGTATTAAAATTCTTGTAATTTTTTTTAATTATAAAAAATATTTATTGAGAGAAATTTTATAGTACAAATGCTATTTTGGCAAAGACAAAAAATATGGCACATACACTGTATACAGAACTAGATTAAATGAAAATTATAACATAGAACACATAAAGATTACACATTGTACTACAAAATTCATGCAGTTTGTATTGTTTTATAGATGCTGAGTGAGCCCCAGGAAGGTCCTTGATTCCAAATAATTTTATATACTCTAATCTGTTAGCCTCTCTGCTTCCTAAATAGATAGATAGATAATAAAAAATCTATTTCTAGTTGATGACTAATAGGATTTATGCACTGAATTTAAAACAACCCATCAATCGTTGTTATTATTTTTATAAATATATATATATTTTTTGGTTGTTTAAGAAAAGTAATCAGGAGATGCGCGGATAAAGCTGAGATGGTAAACACGAAGAGGAGGCTAGATAATCCAGAAGGCGGAGATAGAAGACGGGGATCGGAGGAGAATATCGTGGCGGTTTATAGAAAGACATAAGGAGAGGAGATGGGGCCTCAGTATCCCTCGGGGGGAACGTCCTAAGGGCCTTCCCAAGGGCTTCGGTTTACGATCCCGCAGATTTGAGGGCGACTCCTAGAACCGTGGCCCTTCCGTAGGGCTGAATTAATTACAACCAGTGGCCGTGTATTATGGATGAGCTTCGTCCTCAAGTTTTCGCTCCGGCATAAACTCAGCCATTATACATGACCGGCCACTTATCATGGCTCTTGTGAAATGTATATGGATACAACTTCATAACCAGGTTTTTAAAAATTATATATAAACAACTGGTTAAAGAATAAAAAAAATACAATAAAATAAATGGTTAAAATTCCCAAAGAACATTTATAAAGCTAAATCTAGAAACGTTGATAAATGCAATCAGGAAACAGGGCTGGTGTAAATTCAGATGGGACTGAGTATATAGTTAGTAGTAGAAACTGTGGGAATAAGTTCCAACATGTGGAGAAGTTGAAGTACTTAGTGTCTAAGCTAACTAGTAAACACGAAATTCATTAGGAAATATAGGCGCGATTAAAGGAGGGAAATGCTTGTTATTATTCGGTCTCCACATTACTGAACTCGCATCTTTTGTACCGAAATCTAAAAATCTGAATTTATAACAGGACCATCCTCTCAACTCCTCTTTACGGATGTTAAACTAAAGCTGAAAGTTGATAACGTCTTAACGTATTAAAAAATAAGGTGCTCCGTAAAATATTCGGACCAGAAAATGATGAGACCACTGGATAATTTAAGAGGTTACACAATGCGGAATTACGAAGCATGAATTATTATTCACTATTAAACAGTTTATTCACTCTCAGACTTGGAACTTTTTCAACTCAACAAAAAACTCAGGAAATCCCTTAATGCAATCAATAGGCAATTATAACAAACAAACCTTAAGACGATACATACATAGACGAACTAGACATATACTATTAGGATAAATATAATTAATTTATTACATCATAATAATTTATCAATTCCGAATTTATTCCTTAAATGGAAAAAAAAATGTACTAAAATTGTTTATTTTTACTACCAAATATTATACTTATTTTTATTTATTTATTTTACTGTTATTTTATTTTATTTTTCTATTTTGTGTAAGTTTTTTTTTTCTTTTCCTACTGTTATAAATATATTACAGCTTTTATTTATTATGTTATTCAACTTGCAGTGTTAATTGTTATACTACAACATGTATTAAATAATTGTTACAAAATTGTAAATTGGCAAATTCAAGGAATAAAACTTTATTTATATTTATATATATTATTCAGTATTATATTATTCAAGTGTTAACGTCGGGAAGGTTAAGATGGGCTTGTAAAGTTGTCGAGTGTAGTAACAACCGAATTTCTAAAAACGTGTGGTTTTATGAAACTTTTTTTCAGTTTGTAGGCATTTAACTAAAAAAAATTGAAAAATTATTCGATTTAGGGTTTTATAATTGTTTTTTTTTTTTATCGTAACATAATTAATAGTAGAGAAAATATTCATTTATAAATTTTCATTTCAATTTGCGTATTAGAGTACGGAATACATAGTTAAGATAATCAATAATTTGTATTTTAAACGCATATTTATAAAGTATGAGCAATATTTATTTAAATCATTGAATCGTTATCAACTTCAATTGTTCTATCAATTACTTCATCTTCACCTCGAGCCTCACAATTTATAATTAAAATGTAATTAACATTTTATGGTAACTAAAATATGTAAATACTAGTACCTCGACTCGTGCTTGTATCACTGCTGCTCGTGGCTTGATTAGAACTGGCGCCCGAATTTAACCGCTCGCATTTCTGACCTTAAATTTATAATTTATAGCATATATTTAAATATTTAGAGATGACGGAAGGCCTAAATAAAATTAAAAATATTGAATGATCCGGAAAAAAATTGAAATACTTCATCAAATATTCATATGAAATAAGTTAAAATTAATTCAAGCACTCAAAATTAAAAATAATACACACTGATAAAAGGATTTGATAATCTTTGAAGAGATTTGTTAATAGTAAACATTAATATTTAACGTTCAGCTGACTGGGCGCCGCCATATTGGCCTTGGCTGCTCTGTCATGCGCCTTTCACTTTACCCCTTTTCCAACTGTAACGACATGCGATAGATGGATCGAAAATTTTGGGGTGATAGAATAAATGTTTCACTTTAAAAAGTCAGAAAGCACAGTACCAACTGGTAAACGTCTGAGGGGTAGACGGAAGCGTAGGTGGGATGATTGCGTTAAAAATTATTTGGGTTTGAATTGTCGACGAATGTTTATTGGCAGATTAGTGGTATGCAGTTATTAGAGCGATGCGTTGCCTCTATAAAGTTGGTGACCTACATCCTTCTTCAGTAAGTTTTAATCCTAAAATTATACTAATAGTTTTGCGTTCTTTTCCATGTCATATTTTGTGTGGAGTTTGAGGGTTTTTCTTCAATAGTAAATAGTGCTGCTGGTCAAACTACTGTGCAGGAGTGACTGATCTAAGAGGGATTTCTTATTATAAATTTCACATGTCATGTCATATGTTCTCTTCATTTTCTGTTGACTAATTACATATATATATATATATATATATATATATATATATATATATATATATATATATATATATATATATATATATATATATATATAAGTTGGCTCTATTTTATTGACCCTGTCCTCTTATGTTATTGACCCTCATATTAATGTGACCACTGGATAGATTCGTTCTTGTAACATGTTTGCATTATGTTTTTTTATGCGTAATGAAGTAAATCGAGTTTAAATATTAGTTTTATGGGTAAGTTAGTTATCTGATAATAATATGAAATTGAAAATAATAGTTTCGAAAATAAATCTTTATTTTTTTTTTTTTTATATTTTGTGGTGTCACCCTATTTACACCCTATTTTACATATTTATGAAACAAAAAAAGTCAAAATAGTTAAAATATATTATACGAATAATAAATCAATAATAAACTTACCGAATCCGACTTGTATTTAATGAAAAAGAAACAATAAATCCACAAAAATTTCAAACACCAATAATGCACGCCGTCACTCGTAAAACAAAATGGCTGTACTAAAACCAATGCTGCTATTACTAAAAAAAAAATACTTTAAAAAACTTATAACAGTGTCGATATTACTTAAAACAGCAATTTATTAAAACACGCGAAAGTACCTATATAAAAAAAATTAGGAAAAAACAAAAAGAAAATAATCTTTCTTGGTCGTCACATTAATATGGCCAGGGACTGTATGTACATTCACCTGTATTTAATAACTTCTTGTATAATGCTACTTCTGTTTTTTCTGAATCTGCTACGGTTTGTAGGTCCTACTCTGACACGACCAATCTATTAAAGTATGTAATCACTCTGGATAGAGATTGGGATTTTAATTAACGAGAAACAGGTAACTTTGGAAATATCTAGTTAGTTTAGGAGGACGACCCAAGTTGATTGAAGACACCTGAGGAGCTATAGAGAGCTCGACTTAACGTCCCGTAGACTAGAGAAGTGAGGAAACTGAGGCAACTTGGCCGCTAACAGTCTAATAAAGTTTGTGCCGGGGCAACTTGTCGAGGATCATTACCCTTTTAACCCCTCCCTCCCGGGGGTAACTTCCCTACATGCGTTTAGAAATATTAAATTCTCCACCCTCGCTGCCAGCCCAGTCTTTCCCGCTAACGAAATAAGAGCTCTAACCAAAACCTTGATAGGATTTTCCCTAGCTCTGCCGCCTAATATCATATCAAGACGAATATCTCATTATTACACCTTTCAACTTTAAAAAAAAAGAAGAATTAAAAACAGAATATACAAAGCATACATCTAATCTATCCATAAGGTTAATACAGATCATAAAGCTATATGGAGGTTACTTCGAGGGTATTCTAGAATGCAACCGTCTCAAGATGAAAGTGGATGCCCGCCATGGTTCTCAGGAAAACCAAAGCAGAAGACGGTATAAAAATAGACGGAACAAAGAAAGGAGCAACGTATGAAGGAGCACTGGGCAAATGTCAGGGCTAAATACAAAAATTAGGACAATTGAAATGACTTTGTCTTTAATAGGCGAATACAGAAAAAAATGTACATTTCATGACAAAATAAGAAGCATCTAAAGATATTAAATAAATAAATAACAACAAATATAAACCACTGGCGGATCTAGGATAATTTTCAGGGGGGGGGCATGGGTCAATGTTAATTTGTTATCAATGTATACGATCCATATATGGATTGAATATACATAAAATATCAAGTTTTAATTCATGACAATTGAGGCCAGAAAAACAATAACATGAATAAAACAAGCCCCTTGATCAAAGCGGTAGCTATCTATATGTGAATGAAAAACATAAAAGGGTTCGGAATCGCCGATTTCGAATGAAAAAACATTCGATGCAATGAATAATTTTGGTGTGTAAAGTGTGTTTTTTCTTGTTGAAAACCAACTAAAATTCAGGTCAATATCAACTAATGAGAACTCTAGCCATGGCCATCCTCCCCCTCAAATCCGCCAATGATATAAACATAACCCACAATTCAATAGCTCTTATTGCTTGAAGAACAACCTGCATTGGTTAATTGGAACGGATGACGCAAGAAAATGAAACTAAACGAGCTTGGGTTACGAAGTTCTCCCACACCCATCTTATTCAACAATTTCCATAAATTGTAATAATATATAGATAAATAAATAAACAATGAATTTGGACAACTTCCATTTCCCATTCATTTTACAATTATACATGTCTAGCGAAACTTGCATCTGGCGCATGTAATTTTGTAATTGAGGCGTTTAGTAACAAAACCCATTTTGAAAGTTCGATCCCATTTTTATCAAAAAAATGTTTTTAATGGTATTCTATAAGTGTGTTAAACCGTATGGATCTAAAGCGGTTCCATCCCATACAAAATTGGCCACAAAGTAGGGATTGTGCAACAAAATCAGTTCGATCCAAGCTTACCTAGTTTGCCGCTGCGAACGTTAATCAAAAACGGACTACAATCCACTGTTGAAGATTATAATGTAACCGAAAAAGAAGACAATTCAACTGAAAATAAATTTATTTTTCTTGCTATTATCTAATTTTATAAAATAGCAATTCCATTGATTTGTATTTTAATAATAAATACCTACTACTTTTGATACTAAACTGATTTAAATTCGAAGTTTAAAAAAAAAGTCTGTTATTTCAATCTATAATAACTAAAATAATTATTATTTTTAAAAACGGTTTTAAATATTGCATATTGGAGAATCCCCAATATTTATTTTTCATCTTACAAAATAATTTCATCAAAAATACTGCAAATTTATGTCACTAGTTGACTAAGCATTCAATTTGGTTATTAAACAATTAAAAATTTTAATACATTATGAACCCCGCGAATCGACTAAAATAGATTTTTTTGGCTTTCCTGAAAAATTTTATGAAATGGATCGAACTGGTTTTGATACTAAACGAATCAATTATGCAATCAATAACAATTATAACTGATCCACGGGATCATTGTAATAGTAGAAGCTTTACATAATATATTCAGAACGATTTTAATTAGAGTAGTCTAGGTTCCAGAGGGGAGTGGCTTAGTAGTGTAGTTCGCAGAGCTGCCATGCCAATGGTCCTAATAATCCAGAGAAAAGAATACTCTAGGGGTTGAGCTTAATCCAAAACAAATCATCTCCCTGTGTCCTCCATCTCCCAAGAAACAGTACAGTCTCTACAACATGCTGAACACAAGACCCTCTATAGGTTGTAATAGTATAGTTTTTTTCTTATTCTTTGTTCCGAACAACATAATATCGGTGGATGTATTGATGGCGTTTAATATACGGAAAAAAAATATAAATAAAAGCCAAACTAAAAAAAAGATATATAAAAGCCCTCCAGTCGATCGGGTGACCAATTACAGAAGTGGAGGATCGGGTGATTTGTTGGCCCGGTCGTGTGATGGCCTACAGCTCCCGTTGGTTCCGGAACACAGCCCCTAACTTAATGTCTCCACGTCGGCAATGTATCATGCATGTATATGGGGTGGTTATACCATCGCTGTGGCGAGCAACGTGTGCAAAAAGAGTGAAAATATGCATTTACTATAAAGATGGACGGTACATACTCAACTTCTTTGCTCGACCTATAAAGCATCCGAAAAATAAATTCTTTTTATACTTGAATATGACAACTTGTTCGACGAACTAGAACGAAATCGAGTTACTTTAGTTCGTGGGCAATAATCAAAATCGACAATGAGCAGTTAAATTCGAAAGAATTTGTACGCATGGAACATACTTGGACAAAATACTCATACGAAACATACATTGCCATATTTGCCGTATTTTATAAAATTAATCTTGAATTTTTCGAGTTTCCAAATTACTTAATTAAAAAAATGTACCATGTAAGCCCTTGAAGGTCATTACATGGTAGAGACTATACTGTGTGGATGGCAACATTTATTTGGTGATTGTTCAAGATGAAGCTGATCCCTCAAGTTTTCCCCCTATTAAGGATAGCCACTTTTTAAAAACTGTGTGAGCCCTGGGAGGGTATGAAAATCCCACGGCTTCCATCCGTGGATCTTGGCAAATTAAATAATTTATCTTCTACTGCTGGATTCGAACCCATCTCCTTCAACATCCAACTCAGCAACGAACACGAACTTCAGCTTCTCATTCCCTTACTGTATCCTTAAAGTTATTTTATGCCTAATTTTTTTTAATATAGATTTTGACTATCTTTTAATATATTATATATATGATATCATAGTATGCATATCTTGTGAGTAATGAACAAATTAAATTTTCAATGCGTCATTAGTTATGTAAATACACCTGCAACAATACAACCCAGGATGAGTCATGGGCTCTGTACATTGTAGAGACTGTTTTATTTCAAGGACAACGATTGTACAGGGAGTTTATAAACGATTAATTGGAGAATACTGTAAATAATAGAAAGGAGGCAGGAGAAATTAGCAAATTTTAGTCTTCCATTATTTGAAAATTAAAAAACAATAGAACATAAGATGCCTTATGCTTCATAAACAAATCAGATAGAGTAAAATAACCTGACCCTATTACCTACCAATAGATCTTATAAAATAGATTTTCCATATAATAATTTTATAAAATTTCATAATTAAGTTAATGATTTAATTAAATATTTAAATAAAATTTAAAAAGAATTTTTTATATTATTTCTGTAGATGTTTGCTTTTATATTTTATAAAAATATAAATAATATCCCCATGATTTTTAGAAAAACAATTTCAAATATGAATTTCAAGGTACCTATACTTGGATTATAGTGAGTTATTTTGGACATTCTATTTAATGTGGTTATTATTAATTTATTTTCACATAATTTTAGACTTATGGCTGATGTAAAGATATGTAAAAGAGTTTTTTAATGATGCAGAGAGGAGAAAAAATGTGTAAACATTGAAATTGACACCATAATGTCGAAACGTTTTGAATGATTTTGAGAATCAGGAATATACTTTTACTAGAAAATGTTTTTTTCTCTTTCCCTAATAATGTGGAGTTGATTTGTTTGAGATCAAGCTCAACTTTCAGGTTTTCTCTCAATTAAGGGTAGCCACTTTACAGAAGCTGATAACAGATTAAATAATGTATCTTTCACGACTGGATTTAAACGCAGAACCTTCAGCTCAACAGTTCAGCGCTCGCTTGTAGAACTACCCAATTACTTTATGTCTCTTTTTGAGTTTTTCCACTTTTACTGATAACAGTTTGAATTTTGAAGATCGGGAATTTTCGTTCTATTCCACGCTATTGAAATGAAACAGATCAATAATTTAAAACTTTTGGAAAAGATTATTTATAAGAGTAGCAAAAGCGTGGCTTAGAGAGAATAATAATATTCAAGCTGTGTTGGCGAGAGTTATGGGGCCATCTCTTAGCCCAAGCTCGGGGAAATAAATTGAATTAAATACGTGACTGGCTTTTGCCGCCTCTAAATTATTTTTGTCAATTACTTCTAGCTAGAGCTAGGTATATTACTCCCTCAACAATGAAGGGAGATTGTTGTAGTCTGTAGTCCTGTTGTCTTATAAATATATGTATATATTCCACAGGTTGAACGTAAATCATATACAATTCATCATACTAAGCTTCACTTTGGGAGCCCCAAATTCATAAAAATGTTCCAATCTTCACTTAATGCTCTTATGCCTTATACGATGCTACAGTGGGAATCCTAAATTTTGCTTATCCACGTATGATCTGTAGCGAGTACCTGTCCCCCCCTCCGAAGTACGGCATCACTAAGTATTTCTTCTTCCTTTAAAAAATTCTAGGACCGCATGCCGGGGTGTAAACCCGCGATCTTTGGTATAGTAAGTTGATATGCCAACCACTAGACCACAGGTAAGCAGCATTTAGTTTTTGCTCTACATACTCATCATTTAAGGCAACTTGCAGGGCTCCATTCTTTCCATGTGCCCTAAACATCTTATTCTGATCTTCTTAATAGCACAGAGGATATCAGGCTCGCCATACAAATCCATTAATTCGACATTGCTTCTGATCCTCCACCTGTGCTCTTCTTTGACGGATCCAAAGATCTTTCTGAGGACTCTTCTCTCTCAAACCACAGAAACTCTTCTGATTTCCTTGGTCGGAGTCCACGTCTTACTGCCATACACTTCTACTGGCCTAATTATAGTTACGTATAACAAAAGCACTGCTTTCCTGGAAAGACTTTTGTATAGCAGAGTTTTGTTAGGGCATAGAAAAATATGGTTCCTAAGGCATTCTGCTTTGTGTTGTTTTCTCGAACTTTACGTGTTTCGCCCACCGAACTAACCCTCCTCCTTTATCCGGACTCTAAAGGAGACAGCAGCGCGGAGTACCAATGAGCAAAGTGAGTTTCAGAGAGTTTTCGTACTGTAACCCAATTCAAGTAGCCGGGAAGTGTGGTTTCAGTTGCTAACAAAATAGAGAGTGAAATACAAGCAAGAATAGCACCAGAAATCAGGTGTTATTCCTCACTAAAACGAATGTTTCAGTTTAAATCACTCTCTGAAAGAAAGTAAAACCAACTATATACAACCATAGTAAGACCGATAGTCATGTATGGGTGCGAGACATGGCCCCTGACCAAAAAATCAGAACTTATGGTCAACAGATGGAAAAGGAAAATATTAAGAAGTATCTCGAGCGGAGTGGCCGAAAATGGTGTATGGAGAAGAAGAAAGAATGAGGAGCCGGACATGGTGGGGTTGATAAAGAAAGCCAGAATGAGATGGATGGGACATGAGGAAATGGCCACAGGGTACCAAAGAGAATCCTCAATGAGAAACCAGGCGACAAACGAAGCAAATCAGGTGGCTGAATGACGTCGAAGAGGTCTTGAAACTGCTGGGTGTACAACTGAAGGTGGATAGCGAAGGATCGCAGGGATTGGTCGGCTGTGGTGGTAGAGGCCCGGGTTCTTGCAGGACTGTAGACCCAAAATAATAATAATAGGCACAGCCCTTAATTCAAACTTCTAAATTGCTGGTAGTGAGTTTGTGAGAATCTACAAGTACTTCAATGCTATAAACTACAAACATTCTTCAGATTTTTTATGGGTTATTGTTGTGTGCATATTATCAGCGGCAGTAACTCCTATTTAATAATATATATTGAAAAAACTTTTACTACTACGACCCATGAAGTGCCTTGGGCTCAGTACATGCTAGACTATTGTTTCTCGGACAATGGTTGTGCAAGGAGGTCATTAGTCCTCCAGGTTTTCCTCCAGTTAAGGATACCCATTTGATCGAGGCTCAAATCCCACAGGGTCCATCCCCTGCTGTAAATAGATTAAATCTAGTATCTGCCTCACCTGAATTTGAATACGCATTCTTCATGACAATACAGAGTGACCTTGCCCCCAGTACTATTATAAATCTTATTGTACAGTCAATATATTGTATGGTTTACTGAAATTCCTTCAGATTCTACTTACTTGTCATCATGAACTATCTTTAAACGATTTTGCAACACAACTTAGAATAAGCCTAAAACTAATAAAGGTTATGTTACATCTTCCTTTTATTTAACCAGACAGTTCCCTTCGCTGTAGCGAATCGAGCTTACCACTTCCGGGAACAACAGTTGAAGAGGCTGATGGGATTGCCTCGGAAGTTTGTTGCAGTTGCCGACTAATTACCTAAAGTAGTCCTTCTTAACCCGTATCTTGCTCCTTTAGTTCAATCAACTTCCCACTTTGTTCTCGCCTATCTTCAATATTGATTCAACAGCCCGAACCCCTCCGAACTTTTCATTACATGGCTCATCTCATGATGAATAGAACGGCGCAGGTCGAGTGTTGTCTGTCAGTCAAATTTTGTAAAGTGAAAAATTCTATAGGAACTATGATCGGTTTTCGCTAGAAGAAAAACCTATAGGTTCGCGTCACCGACATGCTCAGCGGCCTGTGCATGAATTGTACAATTTGTTTTAGCCAACTTTAGTTTAAAGGCTTGAAATTGATGGTTATGACAATAATATCTTGAATAATATTAGTTGGCCTTATCATATATATATATTTTTTTTTTTATTTATTTGTTCCCCCCCATGGAGGAACCGTTTATTAATAATAGGACATGCTCCATACTTAAGTAAGCATATTACATGTCATTACTTGTGATGTTAATAATTACAGATCAATTTGGTATCATAATTACAGAATACATTTTAGTATAATTTAACAATACAAGAAATTCATAATTTATAGTTTGACTAAATTGATAATTTCTGAGAATAAAATTAAAATTAAACTTGTAATCCTAATACTTGTTACTATTACTAGTTGGTACTAAACTTGTAATGAAAAAATAAATAAATTTAACAAATATACAAATAAACAAAAATGAAAGGTTTTATGATATAAATGATGTAACTAAAAAAAAAAAAAAAAATCAATTCATGAGTTATACATTACGATTAGTGACAGTACTTAATAAAAATGTATACACATATATTTATACTCATAACAGTTACAATTAAAAATGAAAAACCAGGTCTTTCATTCCAGGAGCCCTTCCTATGTCCTAGAGCTGATCAAAATTTATGTCTTTTATAAATGATAATAAGTCAGTTTTAAATTTAGAAAAAATTAAATGTTCTGTCTATATATATGATAAAGAAAATGGTCCCCGGGTGGAGGACAAACTCCCCACATTGCGGTTCTTCATCTATATATATATATATATATATATATATATACAAAAAATTAGAAAGTAGTGTAACGACTTTCTTTTTTCTGTCGCTCATCATGTCCGTCCGGTCCTGCTACCTATCGGTATAGACCTAAGGGATCTGTAAGCCCACCTACCATCTTTAATTAATTTTCTGATGAACTATCGTAACGTATATATACCTTTACTCGATTTATTTTTATATTTAATAAAGAAGTAGCTAAACTTCTCCTTATCTTAATATTTTTTTCCCTTAGGTAAAGGTTGCTTAGGTAAGCATCCTATGTTAATAAGCGAAAAGTATTAAATTCAGGTTTTTACGTATCACGAGTTTTAATGTGGCGGATTTATTATTCTTTTATTATGGTGATTTCAATAATTATGCTTAAGCCCCTAATAACCTTATTATCTTATCAAACCGAATTAGACGAAATAAGATTTAAGAAAGAAGTGGAAAGAAGAATTGAGGGTTTTGAGAAAGGAAGGCCCAATCAAGACAACTCCTTCAGTTGCTCTAATGATCAATCAATGATTTCGGGAGCCAGCTTCTTTTCTCAGTCGGTAATGAAAGCAATTTGAATTCACAGGCAGACTTCTTCTTATTGAAAATAGATAACAATTTCAAAGTTTTTACATTTTTATTAAAGAACGTGGGTAAGAAAACAGGGCCGGAAGTAAATTCGGATGCGACTAAGAATATGGTTAGTAAAGGCAATAGTAATATAAAAGGGGGTATCAAGGAGAAATAAGGGTATCCACTTTACAGAGCCTGGTTGAGCCCCATGTAGGTTTCCAGATCCCACTAGGTGCATTCAGGGGCGAACTTTGGCAAGACGACAAAGCGCTCTATCACAGTTCTACCCCACCCCCCTCAAGGGTAGAAGCAACAAAATAAACGCAACAGAAGTTCAAATATTCCTCCTCTGAGGGGGGCAGTGCAAAAGAAAAAAATGATACGAATCAGTACAGGGCAGAAATGGGGGCATAAGAGATAAAGAAGCATATTTCATAAGAATATACTGTCCAGGCAAAATAGGAATAGGAGATGGGACAACTCGTTCGGGGATCTGATAGGCGGAGGAGACGCCGATGAATACATCAGAAGGAATGGGAGAGGAGGGATACATATTCCCTTTATCATCCTGTGGGAGGGTGAAGAGGAACAGGGAAGCTGTTCCTCTGGACTGGAACAGATGAGGGTGGAACACAGTTCTGGCCGGCTGCCACCTCTACCGCTATATACCTTCCATCCGGCCGGTCTAGTCTTTACAAGGCTAATATAGCTGCAACTTTCTGATCTACTAAGTTAATAACCAGAAGAAAATGGGATAATGGACTGCTTAATTAAAAAATTAAGGCACCTAGCTTACTTCTTCACAACCACCTGTTAGGAAAATACTGGCAATCTTCTAAAAGAAAACAAAAAAATCGTGTACCACTACATGGATGGTCTCGGGTTTAGTACATAGTGGACTGTGCTGTTTCCCAGCTATTGTTTGCGGAGGGAGGTGATTTCTCGCTTTCAGGCGATATCACGTTCAGCCGCCAGGTTTATTCCATAATTTAGGATACCACAGAGGCTGGGTGAGCCACAGGAGGGTCGTCA
This sequence comes from Arma custos, assembly GCA_037127475.1. NCBI lineage: Eukaryota > Metazoa > Arthropoda > Insecta > Hemiptera > Pentatomidae > Arma > Arma custos. The sequence goes on along the minus strand of CM073765.1, from coordinate 22,694,217 downwards.
GATCTCACAGAGGCAAATCGAGGCTGTTAATATATTAAAAAAATTATCTGGAAGCCGGATTTGCATTATTATAAAGAAGGATCAAGGATTTCTGGTTGTATGATTTGTTTATCAACCTAATTCTTCCCTGAAGCTCTCTCTATATTTCCCTATCAATCGTTTTCTGGGATGGTATTTACCCTACTTTTTAGCAAACAAGGGTACCCACTTTTTGTATTATGTATGCCCCATTATGTATATTTTATTATATTGTTAGTGATTTATTTTTATCTTCCTATTTTTATTTATGTCATTTTAATTTTTTTTACTTTATTTTTCATACTAAATTTATATTCGTCTCATCACAGACTATCTATAATATAATCATTTATTCTGTATAATTATTTCATCCTGTCACACTCGATCACACTACATTTATTCTTCGTTTTTATTTCTAATGTATCTGTATCTTGCTTGCTTTAGGAATGGACTTATAGCTAAGTGTGTAGAGCGCTGATTTAATTTCGATGATCCCAGATTCCAATCCAATTGTATTCCAAACTTAAGTCTGGTTGAATTTGTCCTCAGCCAAATCATCTCCATGAACAACAGTTGTTAAAATCAATACAGTTTCTACTATGTACTGAAACCAAGACCCTTCGTGGGTTATAGTTCTATATTTTTTTCTATGTTCAAAATCTATGAATATTTGTTTAGTCTGTCTATTACCCTCTATTCTATAAATATATTTTACTGAAAGAAAAAAAATATTTTTTTTTATATTTAGCTGCCCTTTCTGGAATGATATGTTTCCCGTGTTTATTCGACCGTTAATTATTCGTAGCCTTCGGAAAAAGAGTCCCATAGACGAATAGCAACAATCAGAGTTATTTGGTTTTATTCTAAACACAGATGGTATAGAGAATACTCTGCCCAATCAGCTCTGTATTCACCCCGAGCTCTGTTTCTTGTTTATTACACATATCCGATTTCCCCACTCTTCTCTTTTCTCTCTCTTTCCCTCCCGTCACGAAAAAAAAAAGGAAAACAATCGGGAAATCCGGCCCTCGCAGGGAATATATCCAATCCGACTTTCCGCTAAACCTTAGCCGAATATAAATGAAAATGCAGGGAGAAAAGGGAGGAAAAGAGAGAGTGTGTGTGTGTGTGTGTGTGTGCCTGAGAGAGAGAGAGAGGGGGGAAGGGAGAAGGAAAGAAAGACATAAAACAAAAAGAGAGAAACTAAGGTGCATTAAGAAGTATCTTTATCCGGATTGTATATTTTACGAGGAGATGTATTCGCTAAAGATGAATACTAATGGGACGATATATAATGTATTTTCCAATACCCCTAAATATAGCATGTATCATTTTTACGATGCTTGCGACATAAATTACTTCCTGGTAGGATGGATAATATAATTTATCAATTTAAATCATTATAATAGAGTGAATAAAAAAAAAATGACTGTTTTATCAAATTCCTGAGTTCAAAAGTCTGTAAATAGTTTAATGCTATTTATTATTTACCAACACCAGATTCAAGATTCAAATCTAGCTGTCCCAGATAAATAATTTTATCAATTAACAGCAAGGATCCTTGGGCACCTCTAGCCCCTCCTATTGTCCACCTATCCTCAATAAATTCGGTACCCTCAACTGGGGAACTAAAAATGGGGGGAAAACCTGATGGTTGAGCGTGATCTCGGAAAACCCTCCTCTCTGCACAAGCTTTTTACAAGGACTTAGATTTAGTCTGTCAGCCGGAGATGGATCACATAGGTTCTAGAACTCTCCTGGGGCTCACACAGCCTCTAAATTTGGTACCCAAAATAATGGGGAAAATCAGGCGGTTGAGAGTGATAGGACAAATCACCTCCTTACACAACCGTTGTCCCTAAAACAGTACAGTCTCTACCATTTACTGAGCCGCAGACCCTTCATGAGTTGTAGTGGAACAGGTGAAATAAATAGGTAATTGATAACTTTAGTTTATTAGTTAGTTAGATTATCGAGTAAAACAATATCCGTTATTCGTCAGTGTAAAAAAATAACTATATTAACTAAATTTTACTTTAAAAAATAAATATAAAAATTTAAAAAACGAGACAGTCTGTGAAGTTGTATATTTCGTTATGGTAATTGAAAAAAAAAAAGATTTTTAAGGCCAAAACTTATAAATACTTGGTTTAACGTCACTTTATGCTGCTATTGTTAATCGGACGATGCTACAGTGGGAGCTCTAAATTTTGCCTATCCTGATTTAATAAGGACAGGAATCATTAACGAGTGACTGACATCGTACAGCCTCGGGGCATGGTTTTACGCACCTTCCGAAGGTTTTAATAAAACATAGCCAAGGCCTTTTTAATTCCCTTTAAGAAAATCCTGGGGCTTCCTGGGTACGAATCAGCCATCTTGGACACAGTAGGTTGTTAAGTTATGATAATCACTACAACAAAGGTGACCATAAATACAATACTATTAATTATTATTAGTCGTTAAGCTCCTAAAGTGGAAGACGCTAAGTAATGATGGTTCACGTTCGGGGCTTCTTGTTCTTCGTTTTTTTCCACCGGGTTTTCATTCTTTGTGAGAATTCAGCTTTTCTTTCTTCGCTCCATTTTGTTATAGTTCTCGGCGTTTTCGCTGGTTAAACCTTCAAGTTTAAAATTGTTTCTTGTGTTCATGTCTCCAATAGTAATTTTGGCTAATTCCAAGTCTTGCTTAATATTTTGGATCCATTCCCCCTCCAAAATATTATTAATTATTTACAAGTAGTGGAAAATTATAGATGCTCATTTTACAAAAAGATCCTGAATGGCTATTTGAAAATTGAAAAAAAGGTTATTAATGATATTTGAGAAAAAATATACAGACAAAAGGTCTTATATTGAATTAATTAAAATTCAAATTGAATTAATTAAAAATTGATTTAAGCAATATTCATCGCCGGTGATTGGAGGTAGGAGACATGGCGAAAGCGTACAACGTCTACCTCCTCCCCTGACAGAATAGATTTAATTAAAAATCCCAGAGTCGAGGAGTTATCTACCATATATCTCCAGGTTACCCCCCCCCCTATAATTTATAAACCAATAGGCCTCCCCTCAAATCGGGAAAAAAATTCCGATTAATACCGAAAGCGATAACAGGTGGCGATTCTAATAAAAGATAATTGATTGGGATCGAATATCTGTCCCATGGCACTCGGTCATTTATAAAAATAAAATATATGACTAAAAAAATTAAATATAAAAATATATAGAGCATTGTTTTAAAAGGCTAAAGCTAGAATTGATGTAATTAAAAATCCCTAACACATTTATTTCATATTATAATAAAAAATTGTGTTTGACAAGAGAGCTTCCAACCCCTATATTACAAATATACAACTGTTCACTTAATCGCACTACAGTATATCTACATCTTATAACATTTTTTAAAAATTGTTTATTGATATTTACTACTGTATTGCAATAACACAACAAGTAAATAGGATAAATGATAAATAATGACATGAGATAATGTCAAGTAGAAAAACTACCCACGGTTAGTACTCAAATCACAAGTTCAACTAAGAAGGTCACGTCGCCATCTTCTTTTCAGGCACCTCGGAGGATTATCGGGGATTGAAGAGGAAGCTAGGTTCGAAACTAGAGGGTTTGAGTGGGAATGAAGTATATTATGGAAAGATAGTTAGGGTTCGGGCCATATCAGCAACAAACGGGACATTAAGCTCGTTATGGATGACTTTATTCTTAACAAAATAAGGAGCATTGAGGATTTTACGAAGGATTTTGGATTGGAGGGATTGGATACGAGAGGAATTCGATGGCTTAGTGGAGCCAAAAATCTCTACTCCGTAAGTCCTAATAGGTCGTATGATGGTCATGTAGATTAGTATTTTGTAATTTACTGAGAGATTAGAGCGTTTGTCTATTAAATGTTGGAGTTGCCTAAAACGTCGCGCGGTTTCTTGTCTTTTCATACTTGTATGAGAATTCCAGGTTAATCGTTTGTCGAGATGCAACCCTAAATATCGTATCAGTTCTACAGGCACCAGTGGGATATTATTAAAGGATACTGAAGGGCAGGAAGTCATTGGTTTACGACGTAAGGAAAAAGTGATTTGATGCGATTTTAGAGAAATTATTTTAAATCTCCAGTTTTGACACCATTCTTCAAGATCATTGATGTGGGATTGGAGGCTTTGGGATACAATAATGGATTGGTGTTGATTGATAATACACATGTATCATCAGCATACGTGGTAAGGATAGTATTAGGATGAGTTGGGATGTCAGCTGTATAAACTGTATAAAGAATTAGGCCAAGGATATTACCTTGAGGAAAGGAGTAAATTTAAATAATAAATCATGAAGTATAAAAGAATCGAACATTTAAAATTTTGGTAAATTTAGTCTGGGGAACTATATAGAAGAAGCTAGTTAAAGATTGAATGTGATTATAACTGATTTAAAATTTACCTCTCATTTTATCAAAAGTTATGAATAGATTTGAATACCTTATAACGTTACCCTTCCTATGTTACAATCCTCTCCTTCCACAAGTATGAACTGAGCCTTAAAGTATTCGAAAATAAGGTATTGCAAGCAATATTAGGTTCGAAAAAGACGAGTTAAGGTGAATTCCATCGGTTTTATATATATATATATATATATATATATATATATATATATATATATATATATATATATATATATTGCTAATTAATATAATAGCAGAGTATGAACCCATTTAATATAATTGATATTATATAATTGGTTTACCAAGAAGGTCGAGATTTTTTGTTACTAAGGTTTTTTGGCTGAGTAACGAACAATTTCTTAAAAATGTAAGGAAGAAATGGTTGGGGGTGCAGTCAATAAAAACACCTAAATAAGCGTAACTTATTTATTATGTGCCGACGTTTCGGCCTACAATGTAGGCCATCAGTCGTCAGTCTACAACGTAGACCATCATCATACAGTCGACCAATTCTTCTCTAACATGAATTTCTTAAAAAGTGTTGTCCTGGCTGGTAAACGTCTGAGGGGTATACTAAGTTGGTGGGAGGATTTTTTTAAGAGTGATGTCATTAATTTCGGTTCGGGTAATGCTCTATGGCTGGGTTCGTATTTTTGTTCTTTTTTTACAATTGTTTTATTTCATCTCATAGTATTTAATAATATTTTTATTGTAATTTTAAATTCTTCTTGAGGGTACCATATTTCCAATTCTACATTATTTTTCTTTTTGCCTTTATGACTATATATATATATATATATATATATATATATATATATATATATATATATATATATATATATATATTTAATTTTGTCATTTATTTTATTTTGATCTTCGTTAATCCATTGTTTTATATTTCATTTATTTGTGTTTTATCACATACAGTATAAAATATTTAACAATAATCACCATCAAAATAACAATTAATAAAAAGAAAATATTTTTATTTCATTTATCATTATGGCATATGTACATGATATATTTTTTTCAAAAATGGCAAGAAATTAAAACATGCAAAATTGATGTATTTTATTTATACATTTCACCACATAATACCTAATATTTTTATACGATAATATACATTTTTTCTTAAACAGACGAAGAATTAAAACATATTTGCATAATTGATATGTTTTATTTATATCCTTCACCACGTAAAGTATAAAATATTTTTATTTCATTTGTCATTATTATTATTATTGTCATTAAAGCATATATGACATATTTTTTTATTAAAATTTATTTACATAATTGATATATTTTAATTATATGTTTCAGCACATACTATCTAAAATATTATTAATTAATTTATTATTATTATTGTCAAAAAATTAGGAACATAATTACATAATTGATATTTTTATAATATTAAATTAAATAATTATGATATGAATGTAAACAATTATTTTGTTTTTATTGCCGCATGTATATATTTTTATTAAATTTATTTATTTTTGTTTTGTTTTATAGAATGGTTGTAAACTACTTAGCACTATTACGTATTGCCCACAAGTGGTAGATTGGAATATTTCAATAAAGTGTAAAAAAAAAGAAATAATAATATTAAAGATGTTAAGAACTTTATTTAGTTTCTTGCACACCTTATAATAATAAATACTAACATTTCTAACTGCTACAGACAGGCAAATAAGCGTAAATATAAAACAAAAAACATTGGGTAAATAATTATATTTTCAATACAGATAGTATTGTGCCAGCTTGTACCAGGCACGGCCGGAAGGCGGGATCTTCAGCCAATCAAATCGCAGCATTCACCAAAAACTTCGTTATCCAAAAACATCAGTCTGTCTCCGTTACTAACTATTTGAAATATTCAGTCTTCTTCCATCTTTGGTCAGTGTCGGACCTGTCTCTGTGGTGTTAATTTTACTTAAACCGCATTAATTATTAATGCATTTTCCTTTGTTAGATTAAATATAAAACTAATCGGTGTGATATTGTGAATCTCAAGAAAGTAAAGAATGAAAGCAGTAGTCCATAATTTAAACCTTGGATAGTTAAAAATGGTATTTTATAAAATTTCTATCTACAGAGATATCTAAATGGTGGCTTCGGAATCTTCGGGTTCGCTAAGCCATTTATTATTTATTATCTCTATAATATAATAATAAAAATTTTTATAAGCATTAAAAAAATTGTACCTCTACAACCCATGAAGTTTCAGGGTTCCGTACGTATAGACTGAACTGTTTGTAGGACAACGGTTGTGAAGGAAGGCGGTTCAGCCGAAATCGCGCCCAACCTTCAGGCTTTTCCTCAATTAAGGGTACTCACTTTATACTCCCTCAGGAAAGTCTGCAGATCCCACGGGGTCGGTCCAAACATATATCTGTTAACACATATTAAATAATTTATTTGTCTCTTCGCTGCACGTACTGAGTGCGGGGTAGCTCTCAAAATATAGCCCAATAACTATAATTATTGGAGAATGGAGATAGTTGGGGGGGTGCATTAAAAAAAAACACCAAATAATTCAAGATTTATTTTTTATTTGTACCGACCTACTTTGTAGGTCATCTTCAGGGCTATGAGAGAAAAAAAAATCAACTATTTTCCTCTCCAACTATAATTATTGTACAATATTAAGCCAGCATCCTCTAATGATTTGGTCAAAATCGTACTCAATCCCCCGAGTTTCTCCCCAATTCAGAGTACCCAATTCATTGTGGCTGGGTGACCCCCAGAAGGGTATCCAGATCCCATAATACCGACCAGTGGATTATTAGAGAATATAAAATAAATGATAATTGAAAGAAAATTTATGATTATATCCTTATGATTATTAAAAAAAAATTAAAACTTTTATGATTAACATATATTAAATACTTAATACCACTTAACCTATACCTATTTAACTACTAAATACTTATTACTTTACTATTAAATTTTTGTAATATTAATTTAAACTTTTTATCTTATCTTTTATCTCTATCTATAATGCTATTATTTTAGTAAGAAAAAAAACCAATACCACTATTACCTATTGAAGGGTCTAGAATATCTAATACAGTTATCTCCTAGTTTTTATTTTCTATTATTTTTCGTTATATGTACATTTTTTCGTTAAATTAATTATTATTTTTGCTTTTAAATTTTGTTTTTATATTGTTCCGGTTTTGAGCTAAACTAAACTAAGGCATTGACGACCTATCGGTTTTACGCCTTAAATTTGGAACAACCGACCTATTGAAGGGTCTGGGTTTCAGTAAGTGGTAGAGACTGTACTGTTTCTTGAACAACGGTTGTGACGCTTAACCACAAGAGTTTTCCCCTATTTAGGGTACCAACTTTATACTCCTTAGGGGAGCCCCAGGGTGGTCCCTAATAGATCAAATGAAATCTACCAGCAGCTGAATTATAACTCGACCTTTTAAATTTGACTGCAATTTAACTTTTAAAATAATAATAATTGGACAAATATAAAGTTTTTAACAGAGGTGTAATTGCCGCCGACAGAGGAACAGATCGGGTGAGATAAATATCGGATTGCCAATCTAAAAGGGGCCGGAGTTAGTTGGGAAAATTGAAACAGAATCCTGAGGAGCTAATGGCTTTATAATCTAACAGCACAACGTTTCCTCCTAATTACACGTCAGCCCAGCAATTAAACTAATTACTGAGCCTTTAACACCTGGGGCTTGGGTTACCTGCTCTGTCCGCTCCCTCTTCTTTGTCTCTAGAGATCTCTCGTCCGGCGAAAATTATTATATTTTTGATGAAGAAAATGGTCCGGGCATAGGTAAAAACAATTCTCTTATATAGGGAGAACTGTTTATTTGGAAGCCGACGTTTCGACCCACATTGCAGGTCTTCTTCAGGTTTTAGGGGTTGAATTATATAATAAGAAATAATAAGTAAAGAAGTAGATTTCATTTGTTACTTTGTTGGACTTTAACCAAAGGCGGATCCAGGATTTTTTTCTAGGGGGGTGGCACAACGGGCATACGGACAAAAAAATCAACAATAATTTAAAAATAAACTTGTAGTATTTATAAAAAGGTTTCAAAGGCTTATTAAAATATCAAAATAATCACCCACGCTATTTCTATTATTTTATTCAGATATTTTAACAACTATCATCACATGATTTGCCTATAAGTATGTATTGTAACGGATTCCTCACAATGCACAAAAAAACGTCTGGGGGGCACGTGCCCCCATGCCCCCTCCCTGGATCCGCCTATGATTTTAACATTACTTCTTTGTTATTATATAATCCTCCCCCCCTCTGATTCTTATTTATACCACTTAATAATTATAATATTACTCTGTATAATAAGTATATATTACATATACTATTCTTTATCATATACTATTTTAATTTATTTGTATCTTGTATATTTAGCCTTGAAGAAGACCTGCAAAGTGGCTCAAAACGTTGCGTTTCCAATAAACATTTCTCCCTAATTTAGAGAATTTTTTTTTACCTCCAGCCGAACAATTTTCTTCCTCATATACATGATATAAAGTCAATTAGTATTATTCAACTCAATATTATTGAAAGTTTTACTTTAGTTAATTACCATGTTGTTCAACCAAGAACATGACAGTGTATCTATTACTTCCTAAAATGTTTAGCAATGAAAATATAAGCCCATAAAGTATGATAGCCTATTGGATTGGCAGACTACTCGAGAGATCTCGCCATTTTGATATTTCACTGCCCCGGTCTTTTGAATCTGAGCCAAAGAAAAATAACACGCTACTTGCCAATGCGAAATAAAAAACAACCATACAACATGGACAGATATATTTCAATTTATTTTCCTAGAGTTCTCACTCTATATTACTAGTAAATTCTTATATATCATTCCATATTTATGATTTTTTCGTTTGTTTTTTTGGACGAAGTTACTAGCAAAATAGAAATATGTTTAACACGCAGGCAAATATTGCTTACTTTTTGAGACAAGCATAGAAAAACCGGCAGCATCTACTGGAGGGTTTATTTATTTTCTAATTTTTAATTCGATTCTTTGTTGCAAAATAAACGAAAGTTTAAAAAACTAAAAAAATGCTCTCTGATAGAAAAGAAATCTGAATATAAGAAAATAATTTTCATTTTAGTTTAAAATAATAATAATTGCACGAAAAAAATTCATTTTATTATAAAAATGGTGGGGTTCTTTATTTAGATGTGTGTAAATATTTTATTGACTGATATTGGTAAAAGTAGAGACATAAAAATATCTTAAAAAGCACCAAAGGCTTGTTACGATAAAATTAATTTTTTGTACATCACTCTATTCTCATTTTAAACTTATTAGAAATTATTTTATACTTTTTAGTTGGTTTTTCTATTAAAGCATATATATTTTTAATTTTCTTATTTATAATTTCATTGTTATTAGAAAACCATTTTTTATTAAGCATCAAATTAGGAGTGAACAAACACTTTTTCCGGCGAGGTTAATCACGGTTTTACTAAATATATTTATTTTATGAATGGGAGCGGAGTGGCTCAGTGGTAGAGCACTGAGTTGCCATGCCGGAAATCCTGGTTCAAATCCAGCTGCAGGCAGTTCCTTTTATTTAGTCTGTTGTAGCGAGAGATGGATCATGTGGGATCTAGGACCCCCTCCTGGGGCTCATCCAGCCTCTATAAAATATTATAAAAATAGCGTACCCAAAATAAGGGAGGGGGGAACCTAGTGGTTGAGCGTGGCCTAGGACAAGTCACCTACAGATGTCCATGGAACAGTAGAGTTTCTACCATGTACTGAATCCCAGACTCGTTCACGGGTCGTAGTGGCTACATTTCAGGTTTATTTTATGATAGCTAATGTTGATAAAGCCTATATACTAGAAAAGAATAATAGGTCAGTGTGCATATAAAAAATTATATACTATTTACAAATTATATATATATATATATATATATATATATATATATATATATATATATATATATATATTATATATTTTTTTATCTAAGAAGCAAAATTAAAAAATCATCATTTTATTTAATAGAAAGTACTTAAACCTCAAAGAAAAATGGGGATTGATCCGCCATAAGAAGGTCGGGGGGGGGAGGGGTAAATATATAAAATTATTCAATATTATGTTAAGGGTTAAGAAATAAGAATCTAACGGACGGTTAACAATTTACATGAATATAAACAAAAAATAAAATAGAACAAATGTGATTTTTATTTTGTTTGTTTATTTCCGTATTACGTCCCTTCCGAAGGACCAAGGATTTTTACTACCTTTAATACCTGAACCTGCGAACCCACCTCCTTGGGCAGAGTAGGTTGTTTTGCCAGCTACTACACTACAGGTGACCCCTCGTATGTGTTGTAAAGCCACATCATTATGTAAGCATATGGATTCCATGTTTATAAATGCATGAAACAAATCGACAGGTATAAATATGTTTATTCGTAAATAAAGATATAAAGGCTAAATATAATAGAGAGATGTAGAGCCGAGGAGAAGTGGGGTGTATCCCGGGCGGCGTTAACAATTCATCCTTCCTTTCAACCCTAATGCCTTTCCTCTGTTCTCTCCATCCCGTCTTCTTTTCTTCTCTATTTTATCTTTTATCTTTTACATTCTTCTTATAAACTATCCCTTCCGATATAGGCCCATCTAGGACGGCTATAACTTATTTACAGGTAGAACTTCAATGAAATATGTACCGTATACTCTTTTGTTTCTAACGTAAAAAAACCTTCACCGCTATAACCCATGAAGAGGTATTAGGTTCTGTTAATTCATTTAACTTTATACTACTGTGGCTAGTCGGACAATGCTATATCGGTTGTCTTAATTTTTTTTCTATACCGGTTTAATTAGGATAGGGATTTGTAACGAGTACCTGACATCGTATAGGCTCGGGACCCCCGTTTAACGCCCCTGCCGAAGGACTGCGTAACTAAGGGTTTTTCCTCCCTTAGGGCCACCTGCCGTGCTACGAACCCGCGATCTTGGGTTTAGTATTTTGTTACGCTAACCACTAGAGATCTTTAACGAGTACCATACACTACACAGGTTCGTAGGCCCCATTTTACGCCAATTTCGAAGGACGGCAGAACTTTTTTCACTCATTAGGGACTTTCCTTTTAGTAGTAAACATGATGCTATCAAACTGGACAATCAGTTTTTATTTTAGGCTTATCAATGCTTAGTTCTGTTTGACTAATATTATTTATGAGCGTGGGCTAAGTCGTAGATAATTTATTAATAACAGTTGTATATTTAGTATACATAGAACGTCTTTATTCTGATTTTTATAATGTTCAAATAATATATCTTCACCTACTTCTTTAAATTTATCTAATTAATTCTATTTTTTCTTAACATAATATAACTTTTACTTTTATTAGATATATTGTATTTTATAAGTTGTTTTAGAATCTATTTATTTCCTATGACTCAACATGGCTATACTTACAGAGGAATATTAAATTCTTATTCCGTTAATATATTTTGATTATACATCATTGTATTCCTATTATTTTTTAATTTTAAAATTTGATTCAATTCGATTCAATAATTTGTGGCTTAATAATTATTGGTGAAGATTTCTTCTTTAAATCCATTAATAGTTTATATTAATTTTGATGTTTTATTTTATTATTATTTTGTTTATCTTTAAGGGGAGCGGAGCGGCTCAGTGGTAGAGCACTGAGTTGCCATGCCGAAAATCCTGGTTCAATTCCCGCTTCAGGCAGTACTTTTATTTAGTCTGTTTGCAACGGGAGATGGATCATATGGGATCCAGGACCCTTCTGGGGCTCACCCAGCCGCTATAAAATATTATAAAAATAGGATACCCAAGATAAGATGGACAAATCTGGGGGTTGAGTGTGACCTAGGACAAGTCACCTCCTTGCAGAGCCGCTGTCCATGAAATAGTAATCTCTACCATGTACTGAATCCCTGACCCGTTCATGGTTGATTTCTTTTTTATCGAATAATTATTCTATTCTTTTAGATTCAGAAGCTCTAAATTTAAATTCTTTATCTTTATATGTATCTATTTATTTGGATTGGATATCTTAATTTTTATAGGAAGAGTATTATTAATTTCATAAATAGTGATTTTTATTCTTTCTCTTATATGCCTGCAGATTTGTTTAAGGTGCGATTTTTACATCCTTTTGCTTTTTTTTATATATTGGTGCTTTATTAATATGAAGTCTTTTTTTTAACATTAAAACTTAGTTAATTTTAATATCATTATAAAATTTTACTATTGGTAATTTAACGGGCAACAATCTAAATGATACAACAACGTCTTCAGAAGTCCATCTTCTATACCAACAATTTGTTTTCCGACTTTTTCTTTAACATCCATGTTTTGAATTCGTAGAATGTAACATTTTCAATCAATGTGTGACACATCTATTTTTTTTTTCTAACGAGGTTAACCTGGTTACTCCACAGAACAGAGCCAGGACATAATTTTTCTACCCCTTACAATTTTTTCAGATATATCCTTGTAAGAGCTTCCATGATCAGTAAGCCATCTTACAAGTGATTCAATTACAAATATTCTTCTTGATATTCGTCTTTTGATTTTCAGTTAGCCATCATCTGTGCCTTACTACTGAGGATAATTTTGTATTATACGAAATTAATTTTTTTTTTATTCTAGTTTGTTATAACCTCGTGGCTATATAGGGAGCGGAGTGCCTCAGCAGTAGAGCACTGAGTTGCCGAGCCGAAGGTTCTGGGTCAAAATCCCGCTCGCTGGAAGACTTTTATTTAATCTATCAGCGTCCGGAGATCGATCCTATAGGATATAGGATCCTTCTGAGGCTCACCCATCCTCTAAAAAGAGGGTACCAAATATAAGTGGGGAATCTAGCGGTTGAGCATGATGTAGGACATAAAACACACCTGCATAACCGTTGTGCAAGAAACAATAGAGTCTCCAACATGTACTGAACCTAAGATCCTTCAATGGTTGTAGTGGTACTCGTTTTTTTTACGTTAATTAAAAGAATGGAACGATAATACTGCATTATTCGCTATTGAAAAATATTTTTTAATATTTAGAACCATGTATATACATTTAGTTTGCTATAACTTTGAAACTATGTGTCCAGAATAAAATTTATTTTTGTTGCCACGCCGAAGGCCCCGGGTATAAAACTGGCAGTGGCAGATGTTATGTAATCTATCAGCAGCCGATGAATCCATTGTGGTCTAGGGCTACTGGGCCCACCCAGCCTCAATAAACTGGGTACCCAAACTATAGGTGGAGAAATTTGGGGTGACATCGAACATTGATCATCGATAAATCGAATTGATATATCTGTGGCACCTTTGCATAGTGGGTTAAGTCGAATTTTGTGAATTTCAAGCTATCTACTTAGAATCGTATTTTTTTTCTCTTTCCTTGTGTCTAACATGCCGTCCATTGCAATGAAGGATATTCATTTGTGAATCGTGGGCTGAGACTCCAATCTTTAACTTAAAATAAGTTTAGAAAAATTACGATTCTAAGTAGATAGCTTGAAATTCACAAAATTCGACTTAGCCCACTATGCACAGGTGCCACAGATACGAACAATATATTAAAACAATCATATAACCTTCTCATGTTGTTTAACTGAAATCGTTTATTATTCAACACCACTGTAAGTAATACACTTTTTTTGCTTTGTTCGACAACTTACCTTGTGTTTCCACCATCAAGAACACGTAGTGTTAAGATTCTTCATTATCCCTACAAAATCTTAACAAAGGTAATCCAGAATTCATCATGTATAGAACTCCTAACTCTTCATGGGTTGTAGTGTAACATTTTTTTTTTTTTTTGAGACTGTGCCCTAATTAAAAGTTATTTTTGTATCTTTTTATTTTCGTTGGTATGAAGATATTTTTATAAAGCGAAGAGATGGGTTTGTTTACTTTCACAATCTATAACGCTAATTACCTTTCGGATGTCCTCCTCCGGAAGGGACCTGTGTCCGATGATGCATACCATCCCCGAATGGCGATTGAATAGGATGCTAATTGGGGAAGCCTGGGGACGAAAGAGATTTAAATAAAGTGGCCGAACGTTCGGAGCATTATCCGACGAATCAAGTCCGATTCTGTCACTCGGAGCCAATTATTAATCACACACCGAAATGTTTGCTTTGCTAATTGGATGCTAACCTCTGAGCATTGTTACCTGTTTTCATTGTACCATCAACGGGTTCTTCATCGCTCACTTCTCAGGTAAATACGCGTTACACTGATTGTTTCAACTACGTTTTGGCTGCATATGGTCAGAAATTGTATTTATTTTAATTAATAATATAAATATTGCGTACAACTTTGTATTAGAAACCAAATTCATCGGGGCCGAATAAACAAGGGAAAACTTTATACAAATAAATCTCTTTATTGTACAAAAAATGTTTTTAGTGATATTTATATATTGATATATTATGTTTTAAATATTTTATCGCTGTTTCCTAAAGATGGATCTTAGGACTATTTATTTAGTATTTTGTCGTGCTCGATCAGATAAATTATGAATATATTAAAAAAGACCTATTCCCAAAAATAATCACAGACCGAATATCGCACGCAATACCTTATTTTCGAATACTTAAAGGCCTTGCTCATCCTCATCATCCAGTGAAGAAGGACTTGACAAGGGATAAATAAGTCCTTAAATTTAAGGAACATTTATCAGTTTTTCCTTTCAAAGTAACCCTTTGAAGGGACCTTTTACTTATTGGCACATTCCATACTTGAGTATACTATGGCTTTTAAATTCATTTTTACAATAAGGATTAACAACAATTGTGATAATTCTAACTTATATACATAAGACATTGTTACTTATACACTGTTACAAATTAACAAAATTAAGATTACATTATTTATGTAATGATTATCTGTTTTACATTATGTGATAACTCTAAATTAGATGTCAATTTTTCGAAATCAATGCTGTAAATAAATTTAGTGAATTCGTGTTGAAATTTATTGTATAGATCATGTTCAGATACCGGCCAAACTTTCCCTCTTAATAATATGGAAATAATTAATTTCGACCTAATTGTCTATTGGGCAAGTAATGCCATTGATTATGTGAAATCTGTGTAAGTATGATTTGGTATGTCCTTGTTCAGTTAAAATTTAAGGACTCATTTATCTTTTAAATTTTCAAGACTTCAATTTTGATAAAACGAGAGCTTAATTTTAAACAGTTGGTGTCGTTTAAATACAGACATTGGATATTTAACTAGCTTTTTCCCAGGCCAAATTTTCTTAAACAACTTAAAACTTGTTTTTCTTCTGTTCTTTATAATTTAATAATTAAATTTACTCCTAATTTTTTTAAACATTGTTCAAATCATCATAGTGTTCAAAATACATATTTTCTTAGTACATACACATTTTGATACACATATTAATCCACATATACATATTACATTTCTCTATTCTGTTATGGCTGAAATAACTTATCTCTAACTTATCTATTGGAACCTTACAACAACTTATTTAAAATTGTATAAATTGAAAAATACCTCGTTAGGTATATTATTAGGTATATGGTTGAGAAAGTATGTGAAGTTTAATGAATTATAAATTTATTCGTTGAAATAAAATCACTCTTATTATACAAACAAGTTTTTACTGATGTAAAAATTTATCGGCGTTGTGCAAAAACGGATTGAGAAACTAAAGACACGTGCTCGATCAGTTAAATTATAAATATTATTAAAATTTAAAAACCATTGCCACTTTTTCAGACTTCTTTCGTCACTCAAAATATAGCACTGTATTTGAATTTAAAAAATATAACAAGCTACATCTTATTCGGTAATATTTTTATTTTATGACTGTTATTTCAAAACATAAAATAATTTATTCTTTAAATAGGATAAAAAAACCTATTTTCAGTAAAAAAAATTTTCAAGATACGTTTCGGCCTAGGCCATTCTCAATCTTCTGTTTAAATTGTTTCATTTTTTACTTATTATATGGTTAACAATTCGACCATAAGTCATTGAGAATGACCTAGGCCGAAACGTATCTCGAAAATAAGGAATAAAAAAAATTTCTTACTGGAAATAGGTTTTTTCTCCTATTTAAAGAATAAATTATATGATTGAGTCCAGTTGACCTTTTTTTAAAAATTCATAGAATAATTGTAAGGTATTTTTCTTATAATATCTATAATTTTTAAACATAAAATAAACCTAAATTGAATAAAAAAAAACAAAGACAAATTTAATTATTTTCTTCAATGCAAAATAATCAATATCTCAAAACAATACAAAACGCTTACTCATTTAGGGAGTGTTTGACATTGTTATTGCTAAAGAATAGTTATGAAGATTATTTTCTCTAAAAATTAATTTTCTAGAACTATTGCTTGATACTTAATACTTTCTATAATACATAAAAAATAGAGGCTTAGCTGCCATGAAGAAACATATAAGATTCAAGTAATATTTAAAAAAAAAATAATAATAAATATTTATTGACAGAAATTAAACAAATGACATTTGACACATATAGTTTTGTGATTTTCTAGAGAAATATAATATTAAAATAAATAACCTAGATATATTTTGCAATTTACCTTGTTGTTTTTAAAATACGTATGTGTGAATTATTTTATTGTTTTATACAATCGAGTTGATTAGTTAGAATTTCATTTTTGTTTATGTGTAATTTCGATTATCCGAACTTATCGTAACCTCACCCGACGATATTATTTAAATCATACAGTATACATTTGCACGTTTTATTAATGCGTCGTGTATTGCATAATGACGTCATCGTCATGTAGTCTATGCATTTTAAATAGTCTTCCTATCGTTTAGCGTAAATAAAAACAATTGGGTATAAATAAACTTCCAAAAATAAGAAATATTAATCGATTTAGGAGATAAATAAGCTGATAATCAATAAATAATTATAATATCACATATATTCCCGTACTTATATTTTTACTGACGTAATAATTATTTATTTTTAGTCTATAACCGAGTAAAAATAAACAATAATAAATATCTAGATAGAGTAAAAAACATATAAGAGTGAAACATTTAAATGCAAGTTGCATCCTTCCTCGCACATTATTTCCTCAGTTATCTGAGAGTTAGGAAGGGGAGAACCTGCATCAGGGCGATGTCGATAAGAGTAGATTTATCGATACAAACAAATGAGACCGATAATCGATTTATTGGCGGGTGATAAAAGTAGCATTATGGCGCTGATACTGGGTCTGTCCGTATTGTCCCTACAATATTGTCTCTTATCGCATATTCTCACTAATTTTACCGGATATTTTTAATCCATAATACTGTAAATTTACATAATCTAAGTTAAATATATTTAAAAAAAATGGAAATAAATATTTCAATATCAGTTCCGTAAGTTGTCGCTTTGAGTAAATTCAAAACAAATCATAACTTTTCTTTCGTTTCCCTCTTAATATTTTCCAAAATAAGATAATTGTCCTAATTAAGTCATAGTTTCCACATTGTTAGGATTAAAATTGTTTTTCGAAAATTTGATCATGTGTACGTGTGTATATACATATATATGTGTGGGCAGCGCCAAAGTTGTTCCAAGACCGATGATTGAAGCCAACTGGGATAGCTGAATTATTTTCTAGTTTACAGTCGTGATATGATCTTAGGGGATCCACAGGCTCTTCCTGTTTGGCTCATTCATCCTCTGTAAATTAGGTATTCTTAATTTCTTGAGCGTGTTCTAGGCCAATTCAGCTTAGAAATATTACAGTCTCTACCACGTTCTGAACCCTAGATTTTCGATGGGTTAGTGTGGTTAATATATCTGCAGCTCCTCTGAGTGGTTGATTGTAATTTTCTTTCAAAATGTATTTCTTATACTGAGAAAAACTGAATCTTGTTATTTTCGTAGTGAATGAGGGGTTTAGCAATATTACTAAAACATAAATAATGTCAATGAAATAATATTATAATATAACTTATAATTGTTATTGCACACAAAGGATCGTAACTTGAATCGTTATAGGATCCTAAGCTCATAGCCGGGATAGGCAAACATTAATGGTAGGGATGAGAAGGGTTGTATCGGTTAATTTAATAAAGGGAAAGATATTTGTGGAGGTGTTGGAGATTAATCACAGGTAAAAGGGCTATGTGGATGAGGATTGGGTGGAAGGGTTGGAAGGGCTAAGGAAGATGGATGAAGCCGAGGGCCTTGTCGCCCATCGGTCATCCATCCTATCCATCCTCAATGAGCCCAAGCCAATTTCATAATGCATACATACATAATTTATTTTACTCGGATATTAAACTTCTCCTTGGTCCGGCCTTCTGCATTGTCGATAAGGGCGAAGCATTTGATTAAACTGTTCAAGGAAAAATGAAATGTCCTGTCAATGAAATCGATTAATGTTTAGTTTATCCTGTTTGTGAAAATGCTATATATGAAGAACAAATAAAATAATTAAAAAACAATTTAAAATGAACCAAACAAAAGTTGTCTTATAAATATCATACTATTTTTAGTATATTTTTTTATGTTTAATAATTACAGAGCTGTCATGTCCACCTAAATAATAAAACTTTACAGCCTTGACCAGACTAATAATTGATCAAATCAGCGAAAAAAACATTGCATATTAGTCAAAATAAAGGTTCATGATATTGGTTCATGTTGGACATTATTAGCATATAGGATATTATATAATAATATCCAAGACTATCACCTGTGGTGTAGTGGTTACATAACAACCTTCTATCTACGAGTTAGCAGCCTGGAATGCCCTAAAGACCGCTACACACGGTCAGTTTGGTGTATTCAAATGGCTAAATTGCTGTGAGCTCACATCGAAAAACTGGACTGATGGACTGATGAAAATTCATCATTTCGGCGTAACACACCGAACTGACAACAGTCCGAAGTGAGCGTGTGTTCCGTCGTGCCAGTTCAGTAGGTCACATTAGTTATCTTAGCATGCGTACAGGTGTCGTTTGGATAGACATCACCCTTTCAATCGCTTTTCCAGACCTCGATTGTATTCCTTCGTTTTGTGTGTTCTTATTAGAGTGATAATATGGTTAGTTGTGTCAAAGATTTTGTTTTAGAATTTATAGAACTGTTCAGAGGGAAGGAATATTTGTGGAAACTTCAAAGGACTATCATAACAAACAGAAACGAGAGGAATCGTATAAAATTCTTGTTAAAAAGGTTAAAGATATCGATCCCCTCGCAAACAAATCGGTATTAACGAGGAAAATCAGTTTAAGAAGTGCCTTTCGGGAGGAATTAAAAAAAGTAGGAAGGTTGGTGAGCGGTATGGGTGCAGATGACGTTTACCAACCGAAATTTTGGTACTACAACCAGCTGGGAGCTTGGAGCTTCCAAGGGGTAGCACGATGAACTGACACACCGAAGTGTGCATGTGGATGCGAATGTTGCGTTCAGGTAGAAGTGAGAGTTAGAAATGAACACACCAAACTGACCGTGTGTAGCGGCCTTGAGCATTATTCGAGAGAGTAAAATATCCTTGAAGTCCTTCGGATGGGACGTTAAATGGGGGTTCCGAACCTGTGTGGTGTCAGGTTCTCATTAAAGAACCCCGTAAGGTAAAATTTAGGACTTCCAATGTAGGATCATCCGATTAGCCATAGGATTGTTGTTAAATAAACAAACAGACATTATTCTTATTCTTTCTTACTTTTCTTCTCTTTCTATTTCTTACAGACATAGACATCATTCTTAGCTAATTTACTTTTTTTTTATGTTTGATAAAACTTATTCTTGTCTAGTCTCTTTGTTCTTCTCTCTCTCTCAGTGGTAGGGTGCTGTGTTGTTGCGATGAAGGTTTCGGATTCATAATACGGCTGTGGCAGGCGAATAATTTCATTTTTTAAAAGTCACGGATGGCCCTTGTGGGACTTACAGATACTCCTTGTACTCACCCAGCCTCTATATATTGGTTACCCTCAATAGGAAACAATACCTAACGGTTGAGCCTGATCAACCATTCTTATAAAAAGAGTAGTCTCCACCATGTACAAGATCCTTTTTAGGATGTAGTGACACAGGATGTTTTTTCCTTAACCTATGCATGTTGTTTGGGAAATAACATTCCTCGTATTTCTTGAACTTAGTTTTGTAGACTAAACTATTCGTGCTAGCGAGGGTGTGCTACCTCAATACAACCTGCTGCCCTACATACTTATATATCTTCCTGCTTTGAAATATTCATACACCATCCTCCATCCTACATTACGCTCTGTATTTACTCTAGCTAGTAGGGTTTAACGAACAATGTTGCAGAGACCCGCAACGAAGCGGAATTAAGAAAAGACTTAGGAATGCTAAAAGAGACCTAACCTGTTGTGCCCTTCCTATCTTCCCCCTAATTATCCTTAATCCGATTCCTCCCGTCCTTTATTGTCCTTTATCATTATCCTTATCCTCTCTCCTTACATCTTCTTCTCTTCTCTCCCTTAAAACCCTTTAACAACGGCTTTATCCGGAGCCTAACTTAATCAAGACTGTTTTGGGGCGAAGTATCCTGAAGATTTTATCCCTTCTCATCATCTCAAACTCTTCCTCATTTTATATTGATTTACCTTCAAAAAAAAAAGTTTGCGCTCATTGCATTTTTAACGCCGTTTCTGTAGAGATAAATTTAATTGTGTTTTCCACACTATCATAAATTATATATAAAGTTTTCAGAATCCTTATTAAATATGCCGTCCTTCGGAAGGGGCATAAAACGGGTTTTCCAATCCCGTACAGTGTACGGTACTCGTTAAAGATCCCTACCCTAATTATAACTGGATAGGTAAAATTTAGAACCCCTATTGCAGTATTGTCCAATCAGCCATGAAGTGACGTGAAATGAAATAACAACATCCCTTGTTGTCTGGTTTCTTGGTTAGAAAATAAAAAAAAATTATAGACTTTATTCCTGAACTGAAATTTAATTAACAAATGAAGCAGTATGTGATGTAATATATTATACTAGGAATCAGAGTTTCCATGCCAAAGGTACCGCTCGATTTGCAGACTTTTATTTAATCTGCTAGCGGCCGGAGATGGATCCTAGTGGGTGTAGGGCATTAAAAAAGTTATAAAATTAGAAAATATATATTTTTTACGACAGTAATAATTAGTGAGTAAGGCGAAGGGTCAGTAATAATACATCTATTACTATATTATTCAATAGGTTCAAATTTTACTATTTTATATGCTAGGTACCATGATGAGTCCTTTATTATTAAGTAAAAAAATTTATGTTAGAAATGCATTAATATTTATTCGAAAAACAATGTGTTGGCTAATTTTGGGGAGCGGATTGGCTCAGTGGTAGTGTGCTGAGCTACAATGGCGAAGATCCTGTGTTCAAATCCCGCTGCAGGCAAGACTTATGTTTAGTCTGTAATCAGCCGGAGATGGATCATAAAGGATCTAGGACCCTCCTGGGGCTCACCCATCCTCTTGAACACCAGACTTTATTTAATCTGTTAGGGGTCCGAGTTTTATTATAATAATTAATAATAAGGGAATGAGTTCGCCTTAATGAGTGTTAGCATAGAAATTAATGCCTCTCTCCCGGACCGGCCTGAACATAACCGCGCACTATTCCTGTTCAGTCTAAACCTCCTGGTAATCTCCCCGCCTTTATCCTCTGGCATAAAAGTGTCCCGTTGAAGCGTCCCTTGTTGTGGTTTTAGTGCCGCCATTCCGTTCCTCTCCAATCCCTCATGGCATTGCTTCATTACTCTGATGGCTCCGTTACCAACTCTTTGTCTAGGCCGTCTCTTAGCGATGGTACGTCTTTGCCTTCCCTTTGAAGCATTGAACGAACTGGAACAATATACGAGCGTACCACTTACGGGATGGGTTCCTATGGAGGTTCACTTAGCC
This sequence comes from Arma custos, assembly GCA_037127475.1. Taxonomy (NCBI): domain Eukaryota; kingdom Metazoa; phylum Arthropoda; class Insecta; order Hemiptera; family Pentatomidae; genus Arma; species Arma custos. The sequence continues at coordinate 22,671,843 of CM073765.1, read as the reverse complement.
AGCTAAAAAGCTGTTTTTATAATTTAGCATTATAAGTTTAAGGAGAGCTGTACGTGAATGAAAATTTGTTTTTTTATTTAACGTCACTTGTATGCTACTGTGGCTAATCGGACGATGCTACAGTGGGAGCTCTAAATTTTAGCTATCCAGCTTTAATTAGGCTAAGGATTTTTAACGAGTACCTGTTAGCTTACAGGTTCCTGATATCTATTGTACGCCCCTTCCGAAGAAGCAGCATAACTAAGAATTGTAATGCTCCTTTTAAAAAATCCTTTGGCCACCTGCCGGCCTGCGAACCTGCCACCTTAGGACCTTTCCTGTTTCAAATTTTTAATTTTTTAATTACAAATAATTTTTGAGATTATTTTTACATAGGAATTTAAAGAGATTATTTTATGTTGTAAAATTCTTTTTATTAAATAATTGTAACTATATTGAGGTGAGGAGTTATATTTGTAGGTTATAATGGCACTCCCGTTTAACGTCCCTTCCGAAGGACGGTATAACCAAGGATTTTTTACACCCTTTAAAAAATCTTAGGGCCACCTTCCGGGCTACGAACCCGGGTTTAGTTGTTTGTTATGCTAACCACACCACAGGTCGCCCAGAATGAAAATTTAAAGGACTTAAATTTACGTTAATAGGCTTAATCTGTTGATTGTTTTGAGTTCAGTATATAGTAGATTTCAGTGTATCTAAGCCAAACGGTTGTGTAGGGAGGTGACTTGCCCAAATTGAGGGTACTAACTTAATAGAGGCTAGGTGAGCCCTGGACGGTCCTTAGATTGCACATTGCCCAGTGATAGGTATTGCTGTTAACAAATAAGAAAATTAGAAAAAGATGACGGGCAAACATATCATTTTAGTAACGCCACAATATTAAGATGCTTTGCCTATAGTTTTATTTAGCTTAAAAATACTTTGTTGTTAATAGTATATTTTAATTAATGCAGTTATACTAATTGCAAAGTTTCTCGTATTTTCGAATAATATAAAAAAACAAAAAATGTGAATTATTTTAATTACACATTTTTCTTCCAATCTGAAGACGACCCTTTCGTCAGTTGCTTATTATTCTGCCCAAACCATATCATTATTTTTAATGAGATCATTTTTACCCCATTCTTCTAAGAAGTCATTACTAATTATTTAGCAGGAAATATATATTGTATATATAATATTTATTTTGATATCTTTAGATATTTATAAAAAAACTTGAGGTGCAAGAAACAAATTTTAACTTTTGTTACTATAATGTAAGGAAAAGTTATTGAATCAAGTATTTTGTCCCATTAATCAATGTATTTCATCTATTTTGAAAATTATTTTTATTTTTTAATATGATTTGATTATATAAGGTGTTCTTTCAATGATTTAAAAAAAAATTAAAATCGCAATTTTTCTATTTATTGTTGTATCGTCGTCTTGAATATTAAACCTAGCGAAATAATTTTTTTCTAGTTTTAAATTTTTTTCTAAATTATTGATTATTCTCTATTGTATTATATTTATCTGGAGACTGTTTCGCCTGTCTCCAATTCTTCCTTGTTAGTAATTTTTTCCGATTCACATTTTTTTTTTTATTTCCGCAATTTTTCTATTTTCGCAATTCCACTAATTTTGACATCATTTTCGTAATTCTTTTAATGTTTGTAAATTTCAAAATTCAAGATTCAACATTTTTCGAAATTTTTTATTTTAATAATTCTTACCTTTTTTTTAATTTTGGCAATTTTTCCACTTTTTTTCAATTTTTACTATTAATCGTCCCATCTACGTTTCGGTAGTAGTGGTCTTTACATAATTTTTTAATCATTATCCAACCCGAAGTAAACAAATTAACTCTATTTCATTCCCCATCGCTATTGGGAGTTTGCCTCATCAACGAAAGAGAAATGGCCTAACTTAGTGGTAGAGCACTGAGTCGCCTTTCCTAAGGTCAAGGGTTCGAATGCAGGTGTGCCAGATAATTTAAAGGGTTAACAGCCGGGGATGGATCTGTGGGATCTTCAGATCTTCCTGTGGCTCACTCAGCCTCTACAGAGTCCGCAAACTGGCGGTTGTACGTGATCTTGGACAAATAACCTAGCGCTAATGTTTTCTAGAAACAGTACAGTCTCTTCGAAGTACTGAACCCACCACCTTTCATTAGTTGTAGTTTTACAGCTATATATGATTTATAGTATAGCTATCGATTTGCTATATTGTTCCAGAGGTCCGAACCGTACGATCATATCGTTGATAAATGAACATCTCCCCGTTTTAATTAATATTTATCGAAGGGACCACTTAGCGGACGTGTGCAACGATTTGTCAGGTCGGTTGTCCCCAGTCATTATCGCGTAATACAAAACTGGTCAATTAGCCAGGCTCGTTTGTTTGTCTCCATTAGCCTCTTAATCACTCCATCCCAATTCGGGCTTTTCAATTCGGTCCACTTCTCGTTTGGAATAACACAACTTCTTCATTAGCATTCCTTTATTTTTTTCCTTCCAATTCTATTTTAAGTCGGAAAAAACAAAAACAATAAAATCGACGAAGGGAAGTAATATTAGAAAAGTAGAAACAATATCGATCAAATCATGAGTAATCGTACCTTCTACGTTTCACTAGTAATAACTGTATTTTATAAGCAAACAGACTAGTATAGGAGGTCAAATGAGTTTTCTTTCAAAGAAGAGTCTAATATAGCATGTATACATGGAGGAATCTCAAGGAAATCTGAGGTTAAGGTGAATGTGCAAGAAGGTTGGAAGAGTTGTTTTATTTGAGGCGTTCTGGATTATAAGCTGATAAATTTTATACATCAATTTACATTATTCATTCCTAATAAGTTAAGTGAGGATCGGAGCTTCAGTAATTGTGAAAGTTGGTAGTCTATTCTTGTATATATAACTGTTTATTGAAAATCCAAAGTTTCGACCCAAATTTCAGGTCTTCTTCATGGATAATTAAAAATACGTACAAATTAAAATTATACATGGTAAATATTAAAAAAATGTATATAGGCATCAAGGTGTCAATGAGAGGGCCAATAATATATAAGGTCAACTAATATGATTCAAGTGATATCGTCATTATTTATGGGTGCTTCAAATGCGTCTTTTGTCTAATTAGGGTCCAATCTAGCATGCATACGTAGATGTTCAGGGAAATCTCAGTTCAGGATCTAACTAATAGCTCTGAAATTTTTAAATTGATTTTTTCCTAATTTTTCTAGTCTTAGTAAGTAATTTTATGATGAAACTTCAGATTCAGAACCGGACTAAAACCAGGAGAAATATACTCAATACTCGTTCCAAAAGAAATAAAACATTCGCGCATTTCTTTTTTGGCCCCTTCTATTATCTGTAAGTCAATCGCTCCAAATATCCGCCATGCTTCTCCCGTATTCTTATTTAAACCCTTGTTTTTGTATCACTCCTCACTTACCAAGCATGATCTCACTACGTGGTAGATACTGTTTCTAGGACAACGGTTGTGAGGGAAGGTGATTTGTCGGAGGTCACGCTGAACTACTTTCCTATTATGGGCACCCACTTTATAATGTGTGCCCAGGAGTGTCTTCAGATCCCAAAGGATCCCTGACTATTAAAAAAATAAATAAATTATCTCTCAGCCAGATTTGAATCCGGGACCTTCGATATATACATAAAATCATATATAGTATCACTACAATATATATGTAGTAATCCTGTCTGTGATCATAGTACTGTAATATTTCATTGCAAGTGTATATTCTATATAAATGTATATTTATAGATTAGATATTTATATAAGTTATATATTTTTAATAAAATATTACATTATTATGACGAGAGATAGGATTACTATAGATAAGCGTGGTATATAGCAGAGATAGGAGAATATTTAAAGAGCTATAGAGCCGAGAAGGGCCTGCCTGCTGACCCGTGTGATCTTCCCTTTAGTCCTTCGCTGTATTCATCAGTCTTAGTTCTCGGTACTTCTATCCCTTCTTGTCATATCTCCCAATTATATTCAATATTATTATATTAAACAGTACATAAATATAATATTATTTAATGAACTAGTAAATAGTTCAAGAGGAAGAGAATCGTCCGGGAGGTAAAAAAAAATCTCTTAAAAAAGGAAAACTGTTTATTTAAAATCCAACGTTTCGACCCAAATTTCAGGTCTTCTTCAGGGCTAATTAAGGATACAGACAAATTAAAACTATACATGGTAAATGTTAAAAGTATCTATATAGGCATCAAGGTGTCAATGAGAGGGCCAATAGTATACAAGGCCAACTAATATTATTCAAGTGATATCGTTACGAAAATTAAGATGGGTCTGTAAAGTTACTGGGCCTAGTAACGAACGAATACCTCAAAATTTAATAAGCGCTGTGCCGACTGGGAAGCTTCTGAAGGATAGACCGAGGCGTAGGTGGGATTGCGTTAAGAATGATCAGGCGGATTTGGGCATTGGTTGGGATCGAAAATGTGTAAGCAGAGATTGGTGGAATAGGCACCCAGAGTTCGTGTTCGATAAGCCTTTTTAATTATTTAACTTGATGAATTAATTAAAAAATATGTACCTAAACAGCTCATGAAGGGTCTGGTCTGGTGGAGTTCAGTACATGGTAGAAACTGTGCTGTTTCTAGATAATGATTGTGCTTAGAGGTGATTTGTCCTAGATCAAACTAATCCCCTCAATTAAAGATACCCAGTTTATAGAGGCTGGGTGAGCCACCTGAAGGTCGTCAGACCCCACAACGGCTGTTATAGTAGTTATAGTATATGTAAATAAATTATCTGCTTTAGCAGGAATTGAGCAGCTGCTACATTGAAGGTAGCCACTTTACAAAGGCTGAATGAGCCTCAGGAAGGTCAATCGATACCACAGTTACAATCCTTGGCTATTACCAGATAAGCAACTCAGCGCTCCACCCACACGGTTACTCCTCTTTCCTTATCAGGTCATAATATGTTCGATTCTTGTTAAAGATCTTTTAGCATTTCAAGTGAGAACTCAGGAAATGGAGTGGGGTTGTTTATTCTTAAGAATGTAGATGATGGCTTAAAATTTATACCTTCCATCCTTATTTGCAGAGCTTCCAAGGTTTTAACGGATTTAAAATAGAATAATAATAACGATTGTTTATAAGGTTTGTTGATAAAAAGGAAAGGGAAAAGAAGGTTTCGAGATAGAAGAGAGCTTCTAAATTACAAGATGTTAATCGGATTGAATATTAAACGGTTTTAAAAAGCTTTTTCGCGCCCCCCTTCTCGAAGAATTGTGTAAAATCAACAGGGTGGGGGCAAAATATGAGAAGCCATTTAATTTGCAAATGGCGCACTTAAAATTCCTCCTTGGGAAAGATATATATTGCTCCGTTTGATAACAGCCCTCAAAAACATTTTAATAACCCCATCTAACTCTTTGTATTTTTTTTTTTTTTTTTGGAAAAAGAGAACCCCATTAAAAAATCCGGATTAATTTCCTGAAATAATATTTAGTTTGAGTCTAAATGATAAATTTCGAAGGGCGGTGGAGAAATAGCCAGTGCTTTAATGTGCTTCTAACTCTGTAATCAGGGGTGTTTCTTCAATGTGTTATTTATGTGAGAAAAGAAGGCGCAATATTAAATTTACCAATAACATTAACATCCCAATCATCCAAGATACAATAAATATTTTAAAAGTCCCATCAATTTTAGGTATTTGATATTTTTTCACATCAGTCGCTTAAAAAGTATAGCAAAAAATTTAAGATAATCAGGATATTAAGTCTGAATTCTCGAGGAATTCGAATTTTCCTGTAACTCTTTCTACAATAACCTATTGTACATAATTCCTTGACGACAGAATGAGGATATAATAATAAGAGTCGGGAAGAAACAGAGCCAGTGACGTTTCGGTGTTTGATCACTTTTCACTTGACTGTGGGATCTGTGAGCGGTGTACTGTTATGCTCAATGTCCCAATAAGCTTCAAACCTGGGAAGATAAATCATTTAATATAGAGGTTAACTATAGGTGGACTTTTGTGGATCTTCAGACCCTTTTTGGGCTCACCCAGCAACCATAAAGTCGGTAAAGTTTTGGGGGTGTACTTTTTCACCTTTTTCGCTATTTTAGTCAAGGAATTTTGTCAAAAACTTATCTCTTTTGTGTCCACCTTATCTCATCGTTTTAGTTTTGTTCGGAAGTTTCGGGAGCATTAATGAAAGCTTTACTAAACTTGCAAAAAACGTGAAACAGTCAATTGTTGAAATTTGGAGTTATCTGCTATTGATTCTGAACTCAGGACTCCATCTGGACGAACGTTTCACTTGGAATCCTTATACAGGACTGAAAATACCAGAAACTGCTCGACGTTTTCGTCTACTTCAACAATTACTGGACAACGCTCTAAGCTACCAATTAATTACAAAAGACTCATTTACATGACAGTTATCAGACCTATTTGGACATACGGAGTTGAGCTTTGGGGCTCTACTAAACCATCCAATTCATCTCGAATCCAATCCTTACAATCCAAAATCCTTCGTAAAATCCTCAATGCTCCTTATTATGTCACACAAAAACTCATTCATCGTGATCTTAATATCCCATATGTTGCTGATTTGGCCCAAACTAGATACCTATCCTTCCATGACAAGCTCCATACACACTTGAATTCGCTAGTCTCTCAACTTGCTTCCCATAATATTCCTGATAACCTTCCGAGGCGTCTGAAAAGAAGATGGCCTCGAGACCTTCTACTATAGAACTTTATTGGAGTGCTACCGATGGGCAGTTTCTCCACAAGTGTTTATTTTTGTAATTTCGTTTGTTCATATTAGCAGATTTACTTGTTGTACTATTATTACAGTTGTAAATACCAATAAAAAAAATATCAGATTATTGTTATGATTTATTTTGATTATTATTCAAATTTTATTATAGTTTTTAAATATGTATCTATAAGTTATTTATTATTTTTTGTTAAAATGCAGTCGATTTTCTTCAGTAGATTCAATTTTCACCTAATTTATTTAGGTTTATTTATACAATATGCATAGGAGCTATTTACATGAATTTATAGTAAGTTATTATAATAATATGTTATAGCAATATAGAGCAAATATTTTCGTAAATTTGTAAATAATTTATTGACCTCAATATAAATGCAAAATTCAAATGATCCGGTTATATCAGAAGTTGATTATTGCGACCGAAATCGACTAAAGGTAATTTAGATGATTATTAGGTTTATTCTGTTCCGGAGGTGGGCAATTGTAAAGCTACAGACGAAAAGCCACTGGCTAATTGCTCACTAACAGTTGTCAATTAATTCCTATTAATTACAAAGTAATATCACACGACTGAGTTATAATTAGTTAGTCTCTCCCAATTTATTTTGTTTTGTTAATCTTTCCATTGCTATGCGTAATTTATATTTTAAAAATCTTTTAATTATTGGATTATATTGGATCTTATAACAAACAAGAATTAAATATTTGAAAAAAAACTAATTTGCAACTCATGAAGGGTTTAGGGTTCATTACAAGGTTGAGACTGTACTGTTTCTAGGATAACAGTTATACAGAAAGATGATTTGTCCTTAATGAAACTCAACCACGAGGTTCCCCCCCAATTAATGGTACCATCATCGGTTGGGTCGGAGATTTAAGAAATGACTACATAGCAATACTTATATAATGTATGAATAAAACTATACCGCACTACAACCCATAAATGGAGTTTACTACATAGTAGAGACTGTACTGTTTCTACATCTACCCTAGTAATTTGTCTGAGATCACGCTCAACCTCCAGGTTTTCCCATATAAAGGGTACCCATTTTATACGGGCTGAAGTAGCCCCCAGGAAGGTTTGCAGGTTCAAAGGGATTCATCAATTAGATAATTTATATGCCACAGAAGAATTTGAACAAGTAACCTTCATCTTAGCAATTCAGCACTCTATACACTTGCCTAGTTTTTCAATTACTTAATCCTTAAAAGTCCTTATTTAATTTATTTATTTTTATACAGCATCTTTCTTACTTATTAAATGGACAACTCAAATAAGTAATTGTTATCATGCTTTCATTTTAGTAAAATATTTTAAATATTGTTAATTTTATGGTTTAAAAAATCGTACTTAATAGCCACTCCAAAAAAAAATCCTATGAGTCATAATAAATAAATAAAATTTCATTTTTAATGTTGTTATATTATAAAAAACATTCCATTTTTATTCACTATTTTATTTTTGTATATTTTTTCGTATATACTTCGTTTTTTCTTCAGTAATGTATCTTGTAGTTTTGTATCTTGTTAAATATCCGCTAATTTATTTTTGTATTATTGAAAAAATATTTAATAATACAACAGCCGCATAGTGGAGCCCTGAAAGCTTGACCAAAAATATTAATCTTTTGATAACTGATATTTAAGTGGTAAAATAAGTTTATTTATGCTTGTTTATATATCTAAGGATATTTTTAAGCCTCAACAGAGTTTTACAGCTAAAGTTATAAGTTATAAGAGTTATAAAAAGCTCTGGGTTTTGATCAAATAAATAAAAATCTTTTAACTAATTTTTAGTAGTTTTTAAAATTATTTATAGCTTAATGTTTTGTGTACATGTATATTTGTATGTATAAATTACACATATGAATGTATATAGCCTACTGTAGTTATTCAAAACCATTTAGTGCAATATTCGGAGTATAATTCTCTTTCTCAACCAGTCTATTTAAAAACTAAAAAACGTCTGAATATATATTTGGGCTAGAACTCGTTTAAAATACAAACTCATTGCAATGAAGTTTCTTGTATTTTTATCAATGGTAATTCACTTTTTGAATTTTAAGCTGGAATAATTGTAAGCGAGTTAATTAACCCTCCATTTTCAAGTCTGGAAATAAAAAAAACTAATTTAGATTTTAAAAATTTAATTTTGTATTTAAAAATAAATTGATAAACAAGCTGGTTTCGAATTATAAAGTTGTAAAGAACTTTATTAGTTCCACTAATCACAAGATTTAAGTGTGAACAGTTCGAAAATGTTCAAAAATATAAAGCTATTTGAGCTTTTGTCATTTTTTCCTTCAATCCTTCAATTCAAATTAAAAATGAGATTTTTTAAACTCATTTATACAAAAATGGCGACTGCATGCGGAAGATTTTACTGCACGGACTATTTAAGTGTTAAAAATAGAATAATGTGGTATCAAAAAGTTATCCCGGACAGACCCGGAACATGAATAAAACCTTACCTTAAATAAATATTTTACTTTTTGATTATACAAAAAAACAGTAAAATATGCAGTTAAGTGCTGATATTAATTTCCAATAAACCATGAAAACATTAGTTCATACCTCGCAACCAACTGAGGAAAACATATCACTGGTCAACCAATCCATAAAAACTGTAAAACTAATTATATTGAAAAAAGCGTACTTAATGACCCGTTACATCGTCGAAAACTTGAGTTATCAATCAGGTAATACCAATTTTGATAGCATTTATTGAATTTCGGTTATTCTAGTTTTGGCCAGGTTTAAAGGGCTAATACTCCACTGTGATCCGGAGATGGCATCTAGTTTCCTCCTGGAGCTCACCCAGCCTCTATAAAGTGGGTATCCAAAATAAGAGAAAAATATCTGGCGGGGATCTAAAACTAATCACCTGCCTGGACAACTGTTATCCAAGAACAGTACAGTCTCTACCATGTACTGAACCCCAACCCCTTGCGAGGGTAGTGGAACAGGGTTTTATTTTATTTAATTATATAAATAATCCTGTGATTTTTATCAATCTTCTGAAAATGTTGACTTCTATGGGATTCGAAGGGATTTACAAGTTAAATCTGTTTATTAGGAGCGATTTGAACTGATATTCCAGATTTCCATGCTTTCCTTCTTGTACCAGTGTTAACAACGTTTCTTTTCTTTTTTACTCAGATTTTTTAAGTTGAACAAATAATGAAATAGCTGTAAGGCGGAATGTGGAATAGGATTGGGCTGAAAGACAAACCTTGTAAAAGATGACAGAAGGAAAGGTATTTACCTACAGTTAGGGGGCAAACACAACTGTTGACAGCCATCTCCGTCAATATTTCAAACCCAACTGATTCAGCTTTTTCTCTTGTCTATGTAATGCTACATACATACATATATAAATGCATGTTTATGTGTGTGTGAGTGTGTGTGTGTGTGTGGGTGTGTGTGTGTGTGTGTGTGTATATATTTATTTTTTTATTTAAGAATTTGGATATCTATCGACTGCGCATACTATTAGCTCAAGACTTATCGTGTCTAATTCTTTTTCTCTTCCCTGTACTTCTTCATCCTCTCTCCAACCGCTCGTCCCTGATCATCTGTCCACACTCTTCGGTCGAGGCTTAGGCTTGTCTTCCTCATAGGTTGCCGGGTCCAATGGTTGTGCAGGGAGGATTCTCTAATATCACGCTTCATCACCAGGTTTTTGAAAAATTATGTGTACCATATTGATAGAGGCTGGGTGAGCCAAAAGATGGTCCTTGGATGTTAACAAATTAAATAATATATCTCTTATTGAGGTATTTACCTCAAAATGAGATTCAAACCATTTCTTATGAAAAATACATTACGCCAATTTGAGCCAATTTGTATTCAATTTGACTTAACTAGATAGAGTAGGAAAAAATTGGATAGGAAACCTAGCGAAGTGAATGAGGAAAAATGGAAATGTCGGAGTGAGGATTGTTGCCTGGGCTAGATCCGGGATGCAAATGAACAGCTAAGGGTCGCTTTTACATAAGTGCCCTTAGGAGGACTCGTTCCTAACTTTATCTTCCCTTTTACCTTCCTCTGAAAGGGAACCTAAATTTATTTTATTAAAATTATTACATGAGCTTCCATTAATATTTTATCATGTTATAACTCCAACGTAGGGAGCGCGTGTATTTTAGTGGGTGGAGGTTAGTACCTATAAATGTTCAAATACTGAGAAACTTGCATAGAACACAGCCAATATAATCAGTGCCTGAGCAAAAAAATTGAACTCAATGAAAAACGAGGACACTGTTCTATGTTCTAACTTCCTCCTTACATCGATCCCGACCTTTCCGATATTCTAAATCCTAAACGACCACTCCGTCAGTTTCAACTCCTCCATTAAAAACGTAGGCAATACCATTGACCAAAAACTTTCCCTACATAGCCCAAATATCCCGACGCTCAATTAGTTCCCTGAAATTATTCAGTCGATCTCGGCATCTCCTTACACAATCTATCCGGAAGCTGCTCGTATCATCGCTCATCTCCCCCCACTTCGACTACTGTAGTGTGGTATACGGAGGCCTCTCGAAAATACTTGAGGGCCGCTTAAAAATAATAATGAACTGCGCTTTAAGATTTGACCTTGGTACTCCGAGGCGATCCCGGGTGTCACATCACTATGATGAGTTAAAGTGGCTCTTCCCTCCTATTCGTAGAGAAAATTTCCTTAATGCTTTTCTATACCAATCCGTTAACTCGCAACACCCTTCATATACCAACAGCCTCCTCCCATTCAAATCCTCTGTCCAGCACCACAAAACAAGATCTCGCCTTTCCGATTTCTATATTCCTTCCCACAGAACTAAGGAATTCGAGCGTTCCTTCCTCGCCCGCTCCACCACTGAGTGGAAATCAATCCCTCCTTTCATCCGCCATTCTTCTTCACTGGCTTCGTTTAAATCCCTGCTTTTCCATCATCTCTTGGCATTCCAAAAAGACGCTCTCCAAGGATAAGGTCAAACTTCTGCTTGAGCAAATTAGTATTGTAAATTCGATCTCGCTACCTAAGTTTTTTGTTTATTTTTCCAACAACAAAGAAGATACAGACTTTGTAAATACTTTATCGCATGCCATTCATTTATTTAACTAGCAATATCTTTATAAACTTTTGTATTAATGTTAGTTATTATTATTTTGTTAATATCAATATAATTATTTTCGACAACTAGTTAAAATCCTGTCAAGTTTCGTACTTTTTATTTATCTATTTTCTGATCTATTTATATATATTTTTTTTTTTTTTTGAGAGAGGAGAAAACACTTTATTGAAGCATTACAATCTGCCTCTTGTGGGCAATAAGTAATGGTGCTATGTAGCTTCAATTATTCCATAAAAAATCAATAATATAAACGAAATAAATGCATAAATAAATATATACAAGCGAAAAAATATATACAAAAATAAAGTAAAAAAAAAAAATATATATATATATAATAAAAAAAAAAAAAAATAATAATAATAAATAAAACATTAAAGAAATATACTGTACACATTCATACTCTACAATTTGCCTGGGGTCCCCGAACTGAGCTTCTTCCTCATGAATGAGGGCAAAGCAGGAGCACGGGAGGCCCCAGCTCCCTTTCCCAGCCGCGTCACTGGCATTAAACGCCAATGGAAGCTGGATTTATATTTTTATTATGTTTTGTCACTTTTGATTTATTTATGATTTAAATTATTACATAGTCTTCTGGCCAGATGAATATTATGTTTTTTTATTTGTTCGTTATTGTCATTCTAAAGGGACTTGGTCCCAGAATTAAGTTTGTTTTCTATTCTATTCTATTCTAAGGTACCCTTGATTGGGGAAAAACGGCATTTGACTGTGATATTGGCCTAGGAAATCACCCCCCTCGACAACTGTTGTTTATATTTATAAATTTTTGTTTATTTATAACTAATAATAATTTATAATAATAATTTATAACTTTCTATAGTACAGTTCTCATAATGTTGCTAATTTATTTCTTAACCGTAATAATGTCTCGCTGGTTAAGGCAGATACTCTGATCAAATAAATAAACCATAAGTTATACTTGTAATATTTTAAGTTTATAATTAATTAATAATTATTAATTGATTACAATTAATCAATTAATAATTATTACCTGATTATAATCAATTTTACTTACTTAGTACTGTTGAATTTCAGTGACCGCTCACAGACCAATTTCTAAATTTATATAAATTCTATATTTATATTCAGTACATTTACGTTCAAGCATTCCCTCATCAATTCATACATTGGTTGGTAGGTATTGTTTAACAAGATGATTTCTGTTTTGTTTAAGCAAATAATTTACTCTAAATGTATGTAGTGCTATTTAAAATGGGTTGAATGTTTAGGCATACAAAAAATTTATTTCTTTAATTCCTCACTTAAAATGAATTTTTCACCATATTGCTTCAATTAAACTTTTACTATGTTTAAATATTATTAAAATATTGGGATTTACTATGAATTTACGTAATAGGTAAATTTCCTTTGTAATGCTTTGGATAAATATCTGGTAATACTTTTTAATTTATAATTAATCAGTGATACTTACTTAGTCGTGATGAATTTCATATATAACTGTGTTTTTTTATGCGAATAATTTATTCTAAATGTATGTCGTGTTTTTTTTTGTTTTTTTGTTTGAGATTAAGGTATTCAATAAATATGGGTTCTCACATTAAACTGTTCATTATTCTGCTTAATATGAGTTTTTCACATCATCTAGGCTTATATGAGAGGTGAATTTCCTTCGCAATTTTATTTTCAAATGTCAAAGATGAAATTCAGATTGCTTGATATCCATGGATAACCAAGTGGAAAAAGTCTTGCGAAAACTCTGACAAATTGATCTGGTCCTAAAATAACATTAAAACATAAAATAATTAAAACAAAAACATTGAAACAAACATTAACATAACACATAACAAAAAAAAACATAAATTGATTCAATGCATTATTATGTAAAAAGATTGAGTTTTGTTTAAAGATGAGTTCTTATATAGCTAAAATATTAAAAAGACGAATGAACAGTTAAAACTTGTAACTCAACTCGAAGCGACAACCTACGGAACTGATTCCATATCTTTATTTGTTTATATTATTTTGTATTTCGGATTTTTTACATTTTACTTCACAACATTTGAATATCATGAGTTCTTTTGTATTATTTTTGGCATAAATGTAACAAATGTTAGTCAATATTTAGAGTTGTGTACTCTACAATTCAGACACATAACATATCGACCCTTCAGAATAACGTCAAAAAATTCAATTTAAAAATCCTAATTCTTCAATAGAGGTATTTGATGGTTCCATGCGAGTGAAAAAAATTGGGTATTGGTAAAGCAAAGCATTCCTATTGTAATGATGTTATTGAAATTATTCAATTAACAATTAGAAAATGTTTAAGTTTGAAAGTTGTTTTATTTTAACTTATGCCATTGTTCTCATAATAATTCAAGTTCAGACATGATACAACTCAAAATATGACTTTATTAAAAAAAAAAATTGGAAATGTCATATCAGATAGGTCTTTCCTGAATTAAAAAGCTTCAACAAATACCTGTTGAATAATATTACTTTACATTATGTATATGAGGAAGAAAACGATCTGGATGGATGTAAAAAAAAATCTTACATATAGCGAGAACTGCTTATTGAAAAGCAGACGTTTCGACCCGAATTGAAGGTCATCTTCAGGGCTAGATATACAAAATACAAATAAATTAAAATGATATATGGTAAATTTTTATCTTGTATATTTATATGTGTATATCGGCCGAAGCAGTATTCCCTATATATTAGAATTTTTTTTGTACCTCAACTCAAACCATTTTCATCTTCAACAAATACCATTTATAAAAATGTCATTTTTTTACTTTTTTTTTACATCCTTCATTTCCAGATCGACTATTCCTAGCCTTAAATGTTTTGTTTTTTTTAATAATGAATTTTAAACTTTAACATAAGGTAAAAGTGTGGGTTTCATCTCTTGCAAGAGACACCCACCCCTAACTGTACATTTTCAGATTATTTACAAGAGAAGATATAAATGTATAATATTTGTTTCATATAAAAGAATGACAGGATTATATTACAATTAGTTAAAACGATTGGTGAGAAAGGTAATAGAGTTCACATCAGAATATCTTTCAAGAGTCCCGGTTTTAGTCTTGGGGATGAAATAGGTTCGCCTATGTTGAATGCTACAGCTCCTTTGACTGCTGGTAATTCGGTCTTAAATCTGGTGTAACACTAATTTTTTAATTTCTTTTGAAGGAGAGATATAAAATAGCATCATTCAAAACATTTGGATTTAATGAGGCGTTGTTTTATAATGTTTTTCACATAAGTTAGACAAATATTAAAAATTTTGTTTTCTAAAATTCAGTTACAGAACATATAACATATATACAATTGTTAATTAGTTAATATACGGAATTAAACATAAGGATCGTGTATAACGTTATATATTAAAATGAACAAATAGTATATTAGTAGAAACAAATTACGACAAGATTGAATTAAAATATACTACTAACCTTCCTGATAGGTTTTATAGGAGATTCGGTCATAAAAACCATTGTGTTGGTTTTGTGGGGGGGTAGGTTATGTATCTGGGGATTGGTGGGTTGGGGCGTAACAAGGTTCTGGGCCTAGGTGTTGAGTGGGAAATCGTGTTCACGTTGCGAATAATGTCGGCGACCTTTTAGAGGCAAACACTACTCTGTTTATCGCCTCGATTCACCAAATCTACCACCAACATTGTACGTTTTCCTCTCCAATAAACATATATTCATACTTAATAATGAGGCTATGCGAAACCGGAGGATCGATGCCGATATCACTAATCTCTGCTTACTCCTGTCCACGGGTCACTACCCAAACCCAAATGCGCCAGATCACTATTACCGCAATCCTCCCACATACATCTCGGTCTAATCTAAGTCAAAACTTCTTTAGCCGCGTTTAACGTTTTTAATAGCAGACTGGCAACACCTGGTGGGCTCTGCATGAATTATACAATTTCTTTTAATCAACTCTGGTTTAAAAGTTATAATTCTGTCGAAATAAGAATAATAATATTTATCTAAAAAGTCGTTTAATAGTGCATTAGACACTAATAATAACTTAATAATAATAATAAATATTTATTTGAGAAATCATTCAAATGCCATTTGGCACATATTGCATTTTTCATCTTCATTTGGTAAACCTCCCCTAAGGGATTCTCGTGAAAGCGTGTATGGAGAAACCTCCCATTGAAGGCACTCCTAGCGTGGTTCATCTGACTACTAGATCCCTGCTCCAGAGACGTTTCAGTCTCTTTGTCGGGTTCTGTGGTAAAGTGTCTGTCAGTAATGATTGGACCTGTAAGGTTGGGTGTCCAGCAAGTGAGTCATGGAATTTTTTTTTGTAGCTTTTCTTGATTAATAATAACTTAATATATCAATAAGTGGTTGAATTTTCATTTCCTCTAAAAGATTTAATTTGTAATAATTCAATGTCTGGTTTTATAAAATTATTGAAAGTATAACTCATTCAACTTAACGATGATGATAAAAATAAAAACATAATCTATGTAACTACAAATACAAGGTAAAAATTATAATTATTTACTAATTATTATTTTAATTAAAGTATTGATGTTTTTTATTGAACTTGTGCAACCCATTGAATAATAAATAAACTACTTGAAAATGTATATGCGACTAATTATTGTTCGGAATTTCAATATATGTGAAAAACAGACTAATCTTAATAATTTAAATTTAAAAACATGAAATTTAAATTACTCGTTACTAAGACCAGCAACTTTACACAAGCCCATCTTAATCTTCAAAACGCTATCACTTTAATAATATTAACCGAGTGCACGCTTCCCAATTCCGTGTTGTTTATTCTTCTAAATTCTCCAGTGGTCTCATCCCTGTTTAGACCGAAAATTTGACGCAACACTTTATTTTCGAATACCATAAGACGTTGTTCATATTTCAGCGTTAGCAGCCACGATTCACAACCTATATCAATGTGTCAACTGGTAAACGCCTGAGAGTTGAAGCGAGGCGTAGGTGGGAGGATAGCATTAAGATCTACCACTAACATCGTCCGTTTTCAAATACACACATCGTAACACTTTTTTAGCACAATTTGATCATAAATTCGTCGGTCTGAGTAAAGAATGAATTTCAAAAAGTTAATAAGCTCTGTGCCAACTGGTATGCGTCTGAGGGGTAGACCGAGGCGTAGATGGGAGGAATGCATTAAGGTCTACCACTGACATTGTTCGTTTTCCTCTCGAATACAAATATTTTGTATGACATTATTCCCTAAGAAAAAAAATTACAACTGCGCCGACTAATCAGAAAGGAAATATTATTAATAGTAATCACATTATTTGACTAAGATTGAAATATCAGAAACAGTCAAATAAAAAACGAATAAAAAAAAATTTTTTTACAACTATAATGACCGGTCAGAAAAGGGATATTTTCAATATTTTTTGTAAAAACGTGGCTAAATTCTGTCTTTTATAAGACCATGAAAAATTGTCTAAATATTATCATATTTAACTAATATCACTTTTATTTAACTGAATTTTCGATTAATGTTATAAAAATAACATATTACCTTTATAACAACCACCCTTTTTCGTTTTAAACTAAGGTAAATACTACTGTGATCAAAAAGTAAGGTGACATTCTCATTTAAACTCCCGTGTTTTTTGTAAACAACCAAAAAATTTTGTTTGTTCCGCAAACAAAATTTTACGCAATTTTCTGTGCTCAACAAAATCACCCATTGTAAAAATAAAAAAAATCACTATTGGTCGTTTACAAAAACACGCGTAACTCAGAGATAATCAAACCTTTTGACAAACAGACGCTTGGCAAGTATTATAGACAGTCCTACCAACCTAGGAAAAAAAAATTACCTGCCTTCCTAATGCCCGGGAGTTTTAAATGACAATTTCACCTTACTTTTTGAATAATCAACATAAAAGACTGAAAAGACAAGAAACTGCTCGACGTTTTCGTCTACTTCAACATTTATTGGACAAACGTTCAAAGCTCCCAATTAATTACAAAAGACTCATTTACATGACCGTTATCAGTTGAGCTTTGGTGCTCTGCTAAACCATCCAATTCATCTAGTTTCCAATCCTTCGTAAAATCCTCAATGCTCCTTATTATGTCACAAACAAACTCATCCATCATGATCTTAATATCCCATATGTTGCTGATTTGGCCTAAATTAGATACCTATCCTTCCATGACAATCTCCACACACACTTGAATCCGCTAGTCTCTCAACTTGATTCCCATAATATTCCTTAAAACCCTCCGAGGCGTCTGAAAGTAAGGTGGCCTCGAGACCTTCTACTATAGAACTTTATTGGAGTGTTATCAATGGATAGTTTCTCCACAAGTGTTTTTTTTTCATGTCCTTTGTTCATACACCAGATTTACTTGATGTAATATAATTACAGTTGTAAATATCGATAAATTATTCTATTCTCTCAAATAACTTTTTGATTACAGTAGTATATCGTAGAAAACTACAAAAAAGCTATGATAGTTTCGGAAAACGAGGAAATGTCAGAAACACCAACTTACAGAGAACAAATGGACTTCACACGACCAACCATGGACAGGGTCGGATTCTAACAAACGTTGACATCAGACCCTTCGATAACGTCAAATATACAAAGAACTAACAGTTTGACACTCTTACTCGACATGACTGTCATTCGAATAGACATTTGAAATAGGCATCAATTACTTTTAGGAGATAGCTATTGGTTTATTTTGAACTAGAAAAAATACTGTTTCTCGTCATTTATTTTC
The DNA here is from genome assembly GCA_037127475.1 of Arma custos. Taxonomy (NCBI): domain Eukaryota; kingdom Metazoa; phylum Arthropoda; class Insecta; order Hemiptera; family Pentatomidae; genus Arma; species Arma custos. The sequence goes on along the minus strand of CM073765.1, from coordinate 22,653,217 downwards.
TTGTTTGTTTTTTTATCCAGTTAACTTCAATTTACGTTGCTATGGTTAATGGTACGATGCTACTGCGATACCCATCTTACGTCCCTTTCGAAGCACGGCATATCTAAGCACGACTTACTCCCTTTTAACAATTCCTAAGGCCAACTTCCGGCTGCGAACCCGCGGCCTAAGGACCTTTTGAGCTTCAAATTTTTGATTTTGGTAACTAAAAATAATTTTTTAGATTTTTTTGTACGTAGGAATTTAAAGAGATTATTTTAAATAGTAAAATTCTTTTTATTAAATAATTGTATCTATATTTAGAGTTATATTATATAATGGTATAACTCCAATTAAATGCTAGAATATCGTATTTTTAAAGAATCATAAGTAAAACTGCTCATTGTCCATAATTTAAATTAAAATTAAACCATAAAATGTTAAAATATAGCCTTAGTAAGGATAGATTAAGACTGCTTGTGTGCCGACTTGATAAGGCTTCGGTCAAGGCTAGTATTACCGTATTATTATTATTAATTTAACAGAAATAATCAATAAAAATAAATCTATTTTTAAATATATCAACATCTGCTAAAAAATCGATGGTGATAAGTCCGTCAGGTGTTTAAGTAAAATAATATTTTTCGGTTTTTATAATTATTCATAATTATAGGTATGTATAATTTAGAATTATATAGGTATTTATAATTATTTTATTTCTAAAATGGTTCAAATGGAATTAATATATCCTCTAAAGTAAAAAGTAAATTTTAAAATGTGTCGAAAACGGAAGAATAGAAAAAAGATGTCCAGAATAACTTAAGGTTTCCGATCAGATAATTTTACCTTATTTTTTGTAAGGTTCATATTTTCAATAATTACTAAGTTAATTTGTTATTAGGTATTCTTTTTCATTCCTAAGTGTTAAGAGCGTAAATGGAGGGGAGAATAAATGAATGGCAGTGGTGATTGATTGCAGTTATTTCCTTAATGCTACCCGAAAAACTTTTACATCATCTGCGACGATACGAATAGGAATGTTTTATGGATTGGATATTAGATCCTTAAATGGGAAATTATGTAAATTTATTATCCCATATCTCTTAATTTACGTAATATATTATTTAATAAAACATGTCACAATTTATCTGCAATAGCGTGAGCATTATTTGGCTAAAATCAGTATATCATACAAGGTCCAACAAATCATAAAACAAATTCAACTTAACGTGTGAATTGTCTGAAAACATTTTAACAATAAATGAAAATTGCATCACGTTCTAACCGCGTTCAAATAAAGTTCCGTGTAATTTCAATCCCCCTAAGTTCTTCCGTAATGCTTGCAAGGAATTTGACGACTTCTCTGTCACCTACTCTCTTAGCCATTTCCAAAGGCCTCATGCCGTTGTAGTTGATAAATTGCGGATCCGCCCCTTTCTCCACTAAGGTCTCGACGATCCTCAGGGAATCTCTGGTCATGGTGGCGTAGTGGAGCGGGGTGTTCCCGTTCTTGTCGGGGGAGTTGATGTTGGCTCCTAGGTATGTGAGCGTGAGGATGGAGTCGGCGTTCTTGTGAAAGACGGCGTAGTGGAGGGGGGTCATCCCGCACTTTATGGCGTGATTGAGGTTGGCCCCGTTCTCGTGGAGGATCCTGATCACGTCTGAGTAGCCGGTCGTGGCCGCCAGGAACACCGGCGTCACACCACGGTAGGTCTCGGCGTTGACATCGGCCTTGCACTTGACCACCAGCCTCTCGACCGCCATGTAGCGGCAGCACCTCACCGCGTGGTGGAGTATCGTGAGGCCCGCCTTGTCTCTTCGATTGGTGTCGATGACGCTGCAGTTGATCTCGTCGAAGCGGCCGTCCATGAAGTAGTCCCTCAGCTTCTCATCCATGTCGTCCGGATATTGGGTCATGATACGGAGGTAGAGGTCGGTGATCTTGTCTGGCCTCACGGTCTGCACTTGCTTGTTCTCCTGCTCGATGTGCTTCTTCTTGTGCTTCCGCCCGCCTCTTTTGGTCTTCTTGTGATGGGGCTTGGGTGCGTTGGGGACGCCGTCTTCTCCTTTGCTAGCCGAATTTTCGGCATCGTTTTTGTCGGAGTTATCAACTTGACTGGCCTCCTTTTTTGACGAATCATCATCTTTGATGCTCATCCTCGCCAGGTTTAATTCGAAAGGGTGGGGCGATGGGATCGGGTCGTAATAAATCCTTACCCTATTCGTATACTGGGATTCCCCTGGAAATACCAACAATGAAAAAAAGAGAGATAATTTAGTTTTAATAACTTCAGAACCATTCATCGCAAATGATGTTGGTAATGATTGTTCGGTACCAGAGCTATTTAATAATTTAAACATTACAACCTGAATCGTAACAATAATCAAGATGCATTGAAGTAATTTGAGATAGCCTACCAAGTTATATCATTTATTTTTTTCAATATCCCTAAACCGCGTTTACTTTAAGTAATTTATCTATATTAAAAAATAAATAATGGTAACGCAACATCATAAATATATTGCTGGGATACAATCCGCAATTTCCTTATTGTTTTGGATTGGGAAGGGAAGAGAAGAAATGATTTTCCCTTATACATTTCTCTGAATATCTTACAAAATTGCAAAAACCACTGTCGAAAATGAAGTAAGTAAACAAAGAATAGTGTAGTGTAACCACTTCGATTTGATTTCTGTTATCAACGTTTGAATATTTAAGGTCTCATTTATTTTATTGTTTTTAGTATTCTACAAATAATCGTTATCCGAATATTTAATTTATGTACTCGTAGGTATTTTACAATTGGCTTTTCTTCCGGAAAATTACAAAGGATTCGAAGCGTATTAGTTGGCCAAGTTGAAGAATATGCAATAAATTAAGATAAAACATAGTCGTTTAAAATAAAATCTGCTATGTATAGTAACCGTGCGTTATTTTTTTGTTTATATAAATAATATTTAAAAACGGGTATTTGAGAAAAATACTTTAAAAAGGTTTACTATTCTATCTCCTCCTTTTTATTTTCTCTTATATATATATATATATATATATATATATATATATATATAAATAGGTATATATACATTACTACATACATACATATATATGTTGTAAGAGGTAAACTATCGTAACTGACATTTTTCAAACTTTACAGGAGAGCAGTTTTAAAGTTATCCTTTTTATTGTTGTTCAATGTTTTCAATGATGATTAGAGGTCATCACTGATCTTGGTCTTGATGGCCTCTAATTATCATTGAAAACCGTGAACAACAGTACAAAGGAAAATTTAACATTAAAACTGCTCTCCTGTAAAGTTTGAAAAATATCAGTTACGACAGTTTACCTCTGAGGTACAGATATATATACTAAATTAATTTTTATTTAATTATTTACTAATATTTTTATTTGTATTTTATCTAAAATTCACGTAATAGTTTCGTGAAGTTTTATTTAATCCACCATCTATGTTTTCCTTATTCTTGGTATTATAAAAATTATTACTAAAAAATTTTAATTTTAATATATTGTTTTCAATTACTTTGTTGCAATGTTGTGGGTTTTTTCTTATATGGAATTTATCATTTATTATTTACTGGCTTAATATTTATTATGATCAATATTTTTATGTTAAAGTATTGTTTTTATTGATGTATTTTCAATTTAGCGTTTAGTTTTATATATAAATAATACAAAAACAATGTAAACAATAGAAAAAAAAACAACAACATGAAAGTACAATTGTATGTAATGTACTATAAAGGTACGGAACATGCAGAACAATAAACGTAATATATATATATATATATATATATATATTTGGAGTGCTATCAATGGATAGTTTCTCCACAAGTGATTTTTTTGTTCATGTCCTTTGTTCATACAGCCAATTTACTTGATGTAATGTTATTACAGTTGTAAATATCAATAAAATAAAAAAAAAATATATATATATATTTTATTTCCAAGAGCCCGGATGTGACTAATTATATGGTTAGTAGTGGAAAAGTGTGAGATTTTGGTTATATTGTTCTAGAAGGAAATAAGTTCCAACACATGTCGAGAAGTTTAATTACTTTGGGTCTATGGTGACTTGAAAAACGAAATTCGAGTGGAAATTTAGGCGCGATTAAAGGCTGTAGATGCCTGTTATTATTTGGTCCCGATATTACTAAGCTAGCGTCTTTGTCCCGAAATCTAAAAATCAGAATTTAAACCATCATCCTCCCAACTCTTCTTTACGATTGTGAAACGTGAAAGCTAAACCTGAAGGTGGCATCAGCATCGAGCCTTCGGGTTAGCTAAGCCTTATTAATATTATTATTTAAGCATCATACGCCTCAACCTAAAAACAACCAACCAATATAATATATCTGTTAATGTATTGTTTGTGGTAGGTCTAAAAATGTAATATAAAGTAATAGGAGTAGATGCTTTCATATTAAATTTTAATCACCATTAATAACAGTTTTTGTCGAACATTCCATCTTTTTAAATTTATAAACCCAAGTTATTTCAAAATAACAAACATTTTAATTATTTATAATTTTTTTTAAAGTAATACAATCTGCTAAAGGATAATTTTCAAATAATTTTCCTTCATAATTAGGTCAATTAAATAAAATTCAATACAAAATGGTAAAAGTCGTCAAACATAACAAGATTATGTCAATTGATGTTTGAAAGGTAATCAAATTTGAAACCTTGAGGGTGAAGGAGGCTGAAGATCGAAGGGTCAGAAGTCAAGCAGAAGGGATAGAGCCCGTCATTGTTGGCAGTGCGAATTTCTGCCCCCGCGTCTAAGAGGGCCGTGATGATGTCAGCATCGGCGTCGAAGATACTGGCGATGTGGAGGGGCGTGTTGCCCCTGTTGTCCTCCTTGTTGGGGTCGACCCCCAGCGTCAGGAGGTATCGCGTCAGCTGTAGGGAATTGACTCGCACGGCGTAGTGCAGAGCGGACCTCTGCCTGTTGTCGACATCCTTGGGGTTGGCGCCCGCCTCGACGAGGATCCTCGCCACCTCGAGGGACCCCCCGGAGCAGGCCATCATCAGCGGCGTCACTCCTTCCTTCATCCTTCCATTCGCATCTGACTTCCGCTTCAGAAGGAGCCTCACTGTATCCTCCATCCGACATGCCGCAGTCAGGTGTAGTAAGGTCGCTCTGCTACCCAGGTTAGCATTCACATCCACCCCTTGACTAAGGTGGGCCAACATCTTTTGCAACTGCATCCTATCCTTTTCCAGTTTGTCCTCTTTAACATCAGTAGAAAAAAGGTCTTTGAGATACTCTTCTATACCAGGTAGCTGGTAAGCTCGTCTATCTTCATCATCTTCATCTGTACCTGAATCGGTAAGCACTAGATTATTACATTTTTTGTAAATGTCTTGCCATTCTTTCGATGGAATCTTCTTTGGAGATCGTTCTGTTTTTTCTCTCTTATCCTCACCAGAAACTGGATCGTCGACTTTTCCTGTATCATCATTACGTTTTCCATCAGTTAATTCGCTATTCGTGCATAACTTTTCGATGATGCTATCCATCCCGGACATGGCAGCAGCGTGGAGGATTGTAGAGCCTTCGTTCGTGACGATACTGGGGTTCGCGCCTGCTTCAAGCAGCTTCTCGGCGAACAAGCGATGTCCCCTGGCAGTGGCGATGTGAAGGGCCGTTTCTCCTCTTTCGTTCTTTTCGTCTAAAGGCAACTGTTGTTCAAGTATCAGCCTCAGGTGTTCGATAGATCCTTTCTCGGCTGCTTCGTGCAGTTGCATTGTTCTTTTCTTGTTATAGCATCCTGCCAATAAATATTCTCGTTAATGTTACTTATGAGTTGCTTTAATTACATTAGTAGGATCTAAAATACATTATTAAGTTACTTAATTCTAATGTCTTTATAACCTCTCAAGATTGATAAAATATTTTCCCTAAAGCTTCACCTCCACTTACATTTTTGCCTTCATAGTGAATATTTTTACTAATCTATTATTAAGAATCCGGCTGTGGGATTTTATTTAATCTGTTAATAGCCGGGGATGGATCCTTTGGGGTCTAGGGCCTCCTAGGAATCACCCAGACTCAAATTTCGACGAAATGCTGATTGAAAGGGTTCACCAACTGTTGAATTTTAGACCACCATAGCAGATCTGCTGGATCCAAACAATAGCAGTGAAACGCATTTATGAAAATAGAAATGGTTTCTTGTGACGACCAGCCAAAATTGGAAGCAGGGCAAATAATAGTTTAGTATTATATTAGGTCGGAGCATGAACATTAAGGTCGTCTACAATCTGGATTCTTAGAAGAATAGGACTCCTTGGAAATAAAGTAAAACTAAGAAAATAAAACCGAATGGATAGAATATTAATATAGATAGAATACAGAAAAAAGTCTTATCTGGTTCATGTGCTGAGGAGGAAGTAGTTATTGGATCTTGATGATCATCGTTATCGGTTAGAAACTCATAGCTTAGAAATATTCCATATTGGACTGGAGCGCGCAATGCAGGGATATTTTTGCTTGTGGCTGAAAGACAGTGCAGACTATGTTCATCGCTAACGTCTAGTGATGCCGAAGAAGAAGAGGATCCCCAACACACATGCATGGGACTCCCATTTTACGTTCTTCCGAAGGACGGCTTAACTAAGGATTTTTTATCCATTTTTATAAGGAACTAGTGGAGAATTTAGGAGATGTTATTAAAACGAGTAATTGCAGAGTATGAATATTGTGATATGACAGCGTCATGAAGGTTGGGATGGTTTTGTAAAGTTGTTGGACTTGGAGTTCTGAGCGAAATCCTAAAAAGTTAATAAGCGCTGAGCAGACTGGAAAACGTCCGAGAAGTTGACCGAGGCATAGATGGGAGGATTCCATTAAGAGTAATATAAGGGATTTTAGTGCGGTTTGGTTTTGGCCGAGGGACGCTTGTAAGAGATCGGTGGTATCAGGATCGAGCCCTCGTGTTTGGAAAACCTTATTATTATAATGTACAAGTCTCGTTGTGACATTGTTGCGCGAATCAACCTGTTGCATCTTGCCCAAGCTCGCCATGCTCAGAAGCCGAGAAGTTAGACCAATTAGTTCAAAGCTAAGTCAACCTTATTCAATTTTCCAGTTTAAGTTTAATCGATGACTTTTCCGCTGTTTAAGCGAGAAGACCCTAATACATAACCTATCTCAAAACTATTTTTTTTTAAATTTATTTATTGGTATTTACAACTGTATTACAATGATACAACAAGTAAATAGGATACGTGATACATAATGACATGAGATAATGGCAAGTATAAAAACTACCCACTGGTAGTACTCAAATCACAAGTTCAACTAAGAAGGTCTCGTGGCCATCTTCTTTTCAGACGCCTCGGAGGATTATCGGGAATTAAAGAGGAAGCTAGGTTCGAAACAAGAGGGTTTGAGTTGGAATGAAGTAAGTTATGGAAGGATAGATACCTGGTTCGGACCATATCAGCAACAAATGGGACATCAAGGTCATTATGGATGACTTTATTCTTAACAAAATAAGGAGCATTGAGGATTTTACGATTACGGATTTTGGATTGTAAGGATTGGATACGAGAGGAATACGATGGCTTAGTGGAGCCCCAAAGCTCTACTCCGTAAGTCCAAATAGATCGTATGATGGTCATGTAGATGAGTTTTTTGTAGTTGATTAGGAGCTTAGAGCGTTTGTCTAGTAAGTGTTGAAGTAGCCTGAAACGTCGTGCGGTTTCTTGTCTTGTCTTGTATGAGGATTCCAGGTTAATCGTTTGTCAAGGTGCAACCCTAAGTATCGGATCTGTTCTACTGGCACCAGTGGGATATTATTAAAGGATACTGAAGGACAGGAAGTCATTGGTTTACGACGTAAGGTAACAGTGATTTGATGCGATTTTTGAGAATTTATTTTAATTATCCAATTTTGACACCATTCTTCAAGATCAGTGATATGGGATTCGTTGCTTTGAGATGCAATAACTGGATTGGTGTTGACTGATAATACACATGTATCATCAGCATACGTGGTAAGGATAGTATTAGGATGAGTTGGGATGTCAGTTGTATAAACTGTATAAAGGATTGGCCCAAGGATCCCTCAAAACTAAAAATACTAATTACTTTATACTTCAGTTTTTTCCCAAAACTTTTACAAATCTGATGGCTTCCGACATCAGAATCTCCTTTAACATAGAACGGGGCAAATGAATGTGTAGATCGCTGCGTTGCTCTGCTCAAGATTCCAGCTTCGATTTAGTTTGTGACTGATAAATTATTTAAACTGTAAACAGCTCGACCTTGTAGGATTTCTAGACTTATAAATCATTATAGTATTTTATTTTGCACCTAATTCTATAATAACAGAACGTTATTTTCAAGTATCAATAATTTATAAAAATGAGAACAATAATGAATTAAAATTTATAATGTTACAACACAAAAATAAGAAAACAATCTGCAGCTATTTAGGATCACGTGTAATTACGAACAATACATTAATAATATCTAAGGTAAAATTTATTAAGAATATCAGGATATGTTAATATGAACTCATTAATATCTTGACTTACTTTTAATTTTGTTTTTGTCTATAAAAACCTTATTGCTTCATTATATGTCTTTCTTTACCACCTTTTATCTTTTATACGTGTATATATATATATATATATATATATATATATATATATATATATATATATATATATATATACATGTCTGATATAAAGTTATAAGTAATATTTTAATTATAATTTCATGTTATTGTAATATCATGAAAAACAGGAAAAATTGAAAAACGCGTCCATATTCCTTGTTGCTGATTTTCATCTTTCACCGGACACATATACGCTTCAATAGCACTTTAAGTGTTAATTAAACAAATACTTCTACAATCCCATCTTCCCCAGGAATATTAAGAAAAATTTGTGACTTTTGTTGTTGTGTATGTGATATAAGGGGGCAGCAAAAATATAAAAGTAGGTTAGGTGTGGGGACAGCAAGAACAACAAGATACATTTTCATATTTTTATTCGGAATTGCTAACATGAATGTTGAGAATTTACAATATGTTGCAATTATAAAATGATTTGAAACATATCTTTTAGCCGTTTCATTCATACTATCAGTACTTGTATCTCGACGCTATATAATATAGTATATGTATATATATATTACATGTATATAGTATATAGTATGTAAAGTCATGGCATAAAAAAACATGACCGCTGAGTTGGAACTTGCAAGAAAGTCGAGGCTAACTTATCTTATGTTTCATTCTATACAATTGGTTCTTCTTGGCACTTCAATCAATCTTTCGCAGAAGCGCTTGCATTTCCTTATCTCGTTTAAGAACGGCCAGCAACAAAGGAGTCTGTCCTCTGTCATTGCGGGGGTGCCTGTTAGCTCCTAGTTGTAGCAGCGTCCTGGCCAAGCGCAGATTTCCAAACCTTGAGGCGATGTGGAGAGGCGTTTCGCCCAACCTGGCCTTTACGTTTATGTCCAAGCCGCGGTAGTGGAGGTACTTGATGGCGGACTCGTGGCCGTAGTAGGAAGCCGCGTGGACTGGAGTGACTCCGCGGAGGTCGCGGTGAATAAGGTTGGACCCGGCAATCTCCAGCCTCCGGATGGCTTTCAAGGATCCTCCGGCGGCGGCCATCATCATCGCCGGCAGGCCGCTGGCGGTCCTCACGTTGATGTTGGCGTTCTGGTCGATGAACTTGCACGCCGCAGTTCCCGACCCATACCTAAGGGCCATGTGCAATGGCGTATACGCTTCGGTGTACCTCGCGTTCGGGTCCACTGTGCCTTCACTTACTTCATTCTTCACTGACTTGATCACATACTCTTCGAGTGTTAGATCCGGTTCTTCCGCAAACACATCTCTTTTTAGACAACCTGTCTGTGGATCTGGACTAGAGCAGGAACTAGAAGGCTGGGGCTCCTTCTCTTCGGATAATCCTCCTTCATCACTTTCTAAGAACTTTAGCAAAGATTTCAGATTTTTAGAGTCGAGAGTTTCCGACAAGTTCATAACCATATCCGTTTTTCTTTCGTTTGCGTCTCCTGTCAATGAAATCATCGATTGGTATCACATTCGAAAACACCATATAACAGATTACATTTACTATAAATTTAACACTTAAGATGTTAACAATGCCGAAAATCGCGTGTTATTTAAGGCAATCTATGGATGTTTCATACTAATTCGTTTCAAGCTCAAAGATATAAGAAAATAAATAAAGAACCAAAATATAAGCTGTTTTTATATGAGTGTTTGTTTTTCTCTTTGCTTTGCAGGAAAATCAAGTTTTAGAAATGATCAATAGTTTTTGAGTAGGTCTCTTGGCCATTGTATTTTTTATATTCTATCAAGAAGGGTATTTTAAGAGGTTCAGCAACACGTTCAAATACACAAGATATAAACAACACAGTCCAAAATTCTAAACAAAAATTGTTAATGCTCTTTGGTTTCGAATCACACAAATCCACTACGACATTCCTAGTGCAAAAGTATATATTCACAACATTCCAATCATCACCACAAAATCACTCAAATCCACTCGATCTTCCTCTTTCCTACTCCCTGTAACCCGGGTTTGCCAGAAGTAGATTAAAAAGACAATGGTCAAGAGACCTGCTCGAGACGATTGATCATTTCCAAAATATAAGCATACAAAAAAAAAAAAAAAAAATATATATATATATATATATATATATATATATATATACACACACATAATTGTATTGATTTAATTTACGGATTATTGAAAATGTACTTTCATCAAAGAACTTGAAAACGTTTATTGTCACTTATTTTTTAATTGCGTTAAGTTCATTTATCAAATTTCTATAAATCGTAGAAAAAAAATAATTGTATTGAAAAAGCTCCAGTCAATTCTTTATTCCTTTGTCCAAAATCAATCTTTGGATCTCATAACTGGACATTTATAATGAAACAAAAACATCTAAATACATGAAACATGATAGACAGAACAATTATATATTTGAATAAAGAAATGACGTGCCCAAAGTATTTTTATAATCGCGCAAGTCGGTTCATCACAAACTTCCCGTTATTATCTGCCTGTTTCTCTCAAAGGCGAAATTGTTTAGTGGGGAAAATTAAGAAGTCATTTAGTGTTATATTGGCCTGTAAATTCAAGAAAAAAATCTCGTTTGAATCGATAGAAGTGTTTTTAATGAATTTCATTCCCTCGCCATGATGCTATTATTTTTAAAATAATGAAAGATTAAAAAAAAAACCTATACCACTACAACCCATCAACGGGTCTGGGGTCTAGTACAAGGTAGAGACTGAACTGTTGTGCAGGGAGGGGATTTGTCCTAGATCACGGATTACCCCCCTATTTTAGGTATTTAGGATCCCCAATGAGCCCCAGGGAATACAGAATACAGAATTTCGAGTTGAAAATTTTTAGTTTTATTCTTTACTATAAATCAATCCCTGAAAGTCTGCCCAAATTTATGAAGGTAGAAAGTTTTTTATTCCTGGAGTTAAAAATAAAACAGTTTGTGAAAGCAGTACCCAAAAAAGGGCAGTGTTTCAAGTATCTTTGTGAACAGTTTCCTGGAATATCCGGTGCTAAGCTGAAAAGGGGAGTCTTTGTTGGGCCTGACATCAGGAAACTTTTAAAAGATGAAAGCTTTGTCACTAAAATGGAAATGGAAGAAAGAAATACCTGGAATTCATTTTAACTTGTTGTAACAGACTTTCTTGGAAACGAAAAAGACCCAAAGTACAAAACTTTGGTTGCTGAACTGTTACAAAACTACAAAATGTTGGGCTGCAACATGAGTGTCAAATTTTATTTCCTTCACTCACATCTGGACTACTTTCCAGAAAATCTTGGGGCTGTAACTGAAGAAAAAGAAAATCGTTTCCATCAAGATATAAAAGGAATGGAGCGCAAATACCAAGGTCAAAAGAATGTCTACATGATGACAGACTACTGTTGGATGTTGAAAAAGGAAAATTTACAAGAGCACAGCCGAAAAGTACCAAAAGGAGCTATGATAGAAAAAGAAAACTTTTTAAACACTTATAATAACTTTACAACACATGTGCATCACTATTATGCTCATTTTAGCTAGGTATCGTTGTTTTTTTGCTTTTACTTTGGTTAAAATAATAAAAACAAATACAAAATTTTCCGTTTTTTGCACTTTTTCCAAAAAGTTCAACTTTATTTTGTAGGCAACCCTTACGTGATTGAAAAAAGAAAGCAATGTCATTTTCGGAATTAGCGCAAAAAAACTGCATAAAGATCTGTTAACTAAATCAAAACAATTATTAAAAAAGATTTTTTTTTTCAGACCTTTGTTATAGATACCGTTTGCTTGAGAGATAAACTTTTAAAAAATTACTCAATGGACTTTCCTATTTGTAATATTAATTTTAAGTCTAGGCAACTATTTTCTTTGACAGCCTACACGTTATTTTACAGTAATTATTTTTTAACATAAACTTGCAGTGACTGTTTCATGTAAGAAAATGAAAATGGTTAATTTTTATTCGTTTTTATAATTTAATTTGTTTTAAATATTAATCCGCACCGCGTTAAGGGAAATAAGGGATGTTTTTTTATTTTTTTTTATTGAATCATCTTAGCTCATTTATTGTAGGTCAACGTTTAACTTATAAGTGAGGGGTGTAGATCCTAAAATCTTTTTTTTCGTTTTTACAGTTTAAGTTGTTTTTTTTTTATTAAAAACATGCATTGACTATTTCGAATAGTTTTGTGAATATGAATACATTATGCGTATATACAATTTCATTTAATATTTAAATAATTAAAGAGTTCGCATTCTTTAAAGCGAGATGAAAAATACCTTTGTGCTTTTTTTTTTTTTAAATTAAGATAATATGAAATTATTTATTATGGAACTACGTTTCGACCCAAGTTTTCAGAGTATAGAAGCTAATTTCTTTGACAGCTTACATAGTCTTATAGTTTAAGTGGTTTGTTTAACAAAAATCTGCAACGATTTTTTGAAGGATGGAAATATTTAGTTTTGTTCGATTCTATAACTTATTCAATGATGTTTCCGACCTAGTTTAAGAAGATAAAAATTTCCTTTTTTTTTTAATTAAATCGTTTACATGAGGCGTTTAGTATCGAAACCAGTTCGATCCAATTTTTATCAAAAACATTTTTTTAATGTGTTTTGAAAGTTTAAAAGGTATTCTAAAAGTTTGTTTAACCGTATGGATCTAAAGTGGTCCTATCCCATACAAAAATTGGCCACAAAGTAGGGATTGTGCAACAAAATAAGTTCGATCCAAGCTTACTCAGTTTGCCGCTGCCAGCGTTAATCAAAATCGGACTACAACCCACTGTTGAAGATTACAATGTAAGCCAAAATGAAGACAATTCAACTGAAAATAAATTTATTTTTCTTGCTATAATAATCTAATTTTATAAAATAGCAATTCAATTGATTTTTATTTTAATATTTTAATAATAAATACCTAATACTTTTTTCCTTGTCTTTTAATAATTTTTTTTATGATAATTAATAATTACTTTGATAATAATTTTTAAAAAGATGATTTTTTTCACTAAAGCATGTGTTATTGTTTTCACAGTAACCTTACTTTGGGAAACTGATTTAAATTCGCAGTTTAAAAAAAAGAGTATGTTATTTCAATCTAAAGTAATTAAATTAATTAACATCAATTATTATTTTTAAAACGGTTTTAATTATTGCATATTGGAGAATCCCCAACATTATTTTTCATCTTACAAAATAATTTTATCAAAAATATTGCAAATTTATGTCATTAGTTGACTAAGCATTCAATTTGGTTATTAATCAATTAAAAATTTTATTACATTATGAACCCCGCGAATCAACTAAATTAGTTCTACTGATCTAATAACAGCCTACTTTTGACATGTCTGAAGCAAAAATTTGTATAAAATGTTCCAAAAGATGGTTATTTTTAAAACGTTTTTTTGGCTCTCCTGAAAAATTTTATGAAATGGATCGTACTGGTTTTGATACTAAACGCCTCACAGAGTAATTTATACAGCGTAATTTATTACAGTAATTTGATGATTCGTTTGCTCGATTCTATATATATACTTTCATATCAATGTTAGTCCGATTATATAGTTAATATAATTGATAGTTAAAATAAAAATATTATAAACGTTTCGGCCTAACTTATAGGTTAAGGGATGTAGAGTCTAACCAACTATTTTTCTTTTACAGCCTACTCCACTTAAAAGTAATTACAGTTTAAGTAGTTTAGTTAGTTAACAGTTTTAATAATAGTATTTTATTTTTTTTTAATTATAACTTATTTGTTTTAAAATAAACTTAAAGTGATTATTTCGGGTTGTAAATGTTTAATTTTAGTCTTTACTATTTAATTTAACTTTAATTATTATAGGATCTCGTTTATGAAAGTGGATAACAGATGCATTTGTTTTTATTAAATTATTATAAACTGATTTATTATGGGCCAACGTTTCGGGCTAACTTATAGACAGTCTTCAGGGCTATAAGGGATGTAGTCTAAACAGGCCTTATCTTCGACAGTTAACTCGACATTATAGTTTAAATATTTTATTTATCAAAAATCTACATTGATTATTTCGAGTTAAAAATATTTAGTTTTATTAGTTACAATTATATAGCTTAGTCAAGAATGTTTCCCACCTATATTATTGAATTCCATCCGGACCATTTTCTTCCGCATGTTTTCCACCTAGTTTAAGAAGGAAGATAAAAAATACCTTATTGTTTTTGTTTTTTTTATTAAAGTCTTTACTTAATACAGCGTAATTTATAGCCTTACGATAATTTGTTTACTTAATTCTATATATAATTATACTTTCAATTAAGTATTAGTCCGATTCTGATATTTATCATAGTTTTTGTTTGGTTAAGAAATAAATTTTTTTTAAAATTACTCAATGCATCTTTCTTTTCTTTTGGGATTTCTTATCTTTCAAACCGTCATTTTCAACATAATTAGTAACCTTATAATAAGTAAATACATCATTAGTGTTAGTAAATGCTTCATGCTTACTCTTGCTCAAGAGCTCTATGATGCCGATGAACCCCTCGGCTGCTGCCAGATGGCTCGGAGTGGCCCCGTTGTTGTCCTGTAAAGAAGGGTCGGCCCCAGATTCCAGCAACATCTTCACCACATCATGGTGCCCCCGCTCGGCGGCCAGGTGCAGCGGTGTCTCCCCGTTGTGGTTCTTTTGGTTGACGAAGGTAGTCAGTACTAGGAGGTGCCTCACCGTACCGACGTGTCCGGCCTTAGCTGCCACGTGCAGTGGTGTATTACCCGAACTGTCCTTCTTCTCAACGTCAACTGTTGGGCAGTATTATCAGTATCAATCAATTTTGCATAGATATTATATAGATATATATATAATGTTTAAAAAACCCTATGCCACTACGACTCGTAGAGGGTCTTTGGATCAGTACTTAGTAGAAACTAAGACAACGGTTGTCCAGGGTGGTGATTTGTCCTAGATCATGCTCCACCGCCATATTCACCCCTAATTTTGGGTACGTACTTCATAGAGGTATAAGTACTAAGAGGGTCTTGCAGGTCCCTAAAAGGGTTTATATATGTCTGTTAACAGACTAAATAATTTATCTAGCACAGCCGGGCTTAACCCGTGATCTGCACAGTAACTTTGCACAATTCCACTTAAAATACTTATCTGTAGTTGAATCAACGAAAAAAACTGTATCATTTACGTCCAACCTCTCGGTTTTCCTCGTTGTTTAAGGGTACCCACATAATAGAGACTGTCCACCAGATGGCTCTGTATGCCCCTGGTTAGAGCTTTCCACTTTATCTTTATTTTATTAATTATACTATCAAAAAAGAAAACAGTACCACTAAAATCTATGAAGGGTCGTAGGAACATTGATTGGTAGAAACTACTGTTTCTAAGATAACGGTTGTATATGGGAAGTATTGACCAAGATAACGCTCAACTGCCCTTTTTTCCCCACAGTTGAGGATACCCATATTACAGAAACTGGGTGAGCACCGGGAATGTCTGCGGATCCATATTTACCGCTTTACACTTCAGCTTTACATTATTAATTAAATTATTAAAAAAAAACTACAACCACTACTTTACTACTACTACAACCAATGTAGATTCTTGGAATCAGTACTTAGTAGAAACTAAGACAACGGTTATACAGGGAGGTAATTTGTTCTAGATCACGCTCCACCTTCAGATCCACCCCTTATTTTGGGTACTCACTTCATAGAGTCAGGAAAAGTACTAAAAAGGTCTGCAGGTCCCGAAAACCCCTTCGGCAAAGTAGCTCTGCATTCTACCCCGTTAATAGAGCTACCCCATTCTCTAATTTAAATTTTTAAAAATAGAGATTTTTTCTAATAATCGTTTTCCGATTCCAAAGTTCTGGATTATTTAATTCAGAAGGATGGGAATCAACAATTACAGTTATTAATTATATAGTTGGTAACTGAAAAGTTGTTGGGAAAGTAGAGATTTATGGGAGGAGGCGTGGTTATAGACGGACCTCGTGAATTCTGCAGACCCTCCTGGGGCTCACCCAGTCTTTATAATGAGGGTACCCTAAATAAGGGGAAAATCTTGTGGTTGAGCTTGATCTGGAGCAAATCATCTTCCTACAACCGTTGTCCAAGATACATCGTTTTTCAAACATTATTGGTGTAAAACATTTTGCCGTCTATACTTAACAAAATGTAAGGGTATTTCATTAACTATTTGAATATTTCATTAAGGGAAGAAAGGGTTTAGAGTGCTGATTCGGTGTACTGAATATCTCTTGTTCTAATCCGGCTGTGGTGTATAAAGTATTAAATCCGATTTTAAATTTTAATAGGCATAGATTGAACCCTTCTCTAGCCTTGAATTGGGGAAAAAACTGTAAGTTGAGAGTGATCTAAGCCAAATCACCTCCCTACTCCGAGAATCAGTATAGTCTCTACCACAAACTGAACCCAAGACCCTCAATGGGTTTTGGTGGTACAAGATGGTATGAATACTAACTCAGTACCCTACACAGTGACATACCTTGCTAATCTTAAAGAAACTGCCCAAATGTTAAAGATGCTATAAGAATCGTGAAAATAATTTTATTATTTTTTAATAATTATTGCAGCTTAAAATATAACTAAATTGTAATCAAAATCAAATTATATAGGAAATAAACAATTTAATAAATATTTGTGTTACCTTGATTAGCTTGTTGCATTTTCTTTTTTTGCAAGCAAATCTTTTTTAAAATCCCTTTCCTAAAACAGACAAAAAATATTTCTCTTGTTAGAAATATTGTATTAAATTTTTACATTTTTAAATTTACTTGGTATGAAATTATTATATTTAAAATTTATAAAAGTAAAACCTTAAATAAAAATAAACTAATGAAACTTAACAATAAAACTTAAAATTGTATTCAAATTGTTCCTAAAATTTTTTATAAGCTTATAATAGATATAATTAATTAGGAAAGGATAATCAAAGATTAAATACTTTTTTGTATTTTACTACACAAATTAAAAATTGTCTTTTTACTTCTTTTTTTTGTTTGTTTTCATTATACCAATGCTCTAGATTTCTTAATTTTTTTTAAAATTATATATTATATTGTTTACACATACATATTAATAGATAATATAGTCAATGTTTTCTTTACTAAATCCTCCCTTGATCATCGTACCTTGCAAGGGATTATAATAGAAAATACACCATTGTCCAAAGGTTCAGATCTTTCTGTTCATGCTTCATATTTAAAATATTGAAGATTATTTTTGCTACATAAAAATCTATAAAAAATTGGCTATAAACTAGAAAAAGATATTGCTTCAGTAAACAAAAAAGGGCAGAGTTGATATTTAAATTATATCAAATAATAGGTTGTTTTTTTTTTTAGGAAAAAATATTAGATCATTTCAATTTTCAATAACTCCCCAAAATTTATTGGTTCAAAGCCGTATTACATATATATATATATATATATATATATATGTATATATATATATATATATATATATATATATATATATATATATATATATATATGTATATATGATTTTGATTTGAACGAGTAATATAAGAAATTTATACCAATTTATTATTACATAAATTTCAAAAACCATCTGACATATTCCACTGTTTTATAAGTATACGATATATTACAAATTTAGTGTTTGTTAATTTTATGAACTGAAAAGATGTTTTCAATAGTTCAATTTTTCCTTTATTTATATTTTATAATTTATATTTATTTTGTATGTAGATTATACGATTATATAATTATAATCAATTAAATTATATTTTTACGTCAGGGTAAAAAAAGGGTAAATAACTTTTTCCAAAATTTTCAATTGAGCAAAATTAACCTTGGGATCTTTCTGTACTCTTTACATTAACGAAGTAAAACAAATCGAAATATAGCTTAATGATGTAGAATATGATACAATTTTTAAGTTTGAAAAATATTCTAAAAAAAAACCGTAAAATGTGTGTGAACATTTGTTCACGAAGTTGGATAAACTTAGGTTTTCCTTGTACTGACGTTGTTCTTCAGTCGTTTTGAGTTGTTTAAACTCTTATTCTGTTTTTACCACACCACTTGTTAGCGATCAAAAAATCTATGAGAAAACGTTATCCTGAGAAAAAATCGAGCTTTCTCGTTGTGGTCTTCAATCAATTCTTTTTGAGCTTAGCTAAAGTATATCATTAACCATACAATTAAATAAGGAATATATTTGAGTTAATAACTAATGAATAATGTTGAACTTCCTCTTTTGATTGAAAAAATACATTTGATCTACCTACTTCAGCAATGTTGAAATACAAGCAGACGGAACAAAAAATCACGAATTAATATCACTTAGGGAGTTCTATAAAAAAACTCTAATTACATTTATAGTTTATACTAACATGAAATATTAATTAATTAATTTTATTTTACCTTATTATTGGGAGAGGTTGCCAGTTAGATGCCTAGAGCCGACTAGTTAGATCCTGGAATATCGCAGAAAGATATAGCCTTAGTCTTATCGTATTCCCTTTCAGAGATAACAGCGTACTAATCCTATACGCTATACACTTCGGACTTAATCATAACAATATGGAATTGGTTTAAGTTTCCAACTATTTTTTTTAAATATTTATTTTATAAATTAAGCCATTAAGAGAAGTTGAAAATTTCAATTAAATATAATTAAACTCTCTCCCTCCCTCTCTCTCTCTCTCTCTATATATATATATATATATATATATATATATATATAGAGAGAGAGAGAGAGAGAGAGATAATGATTTAATATATATATATATATATATATATATTATAGGAAAAAGTACGAATAGGAATGAGAATAATCTATCTCAAATTTTAGCATATATAGGCAATAATGTATACTGCAAGGAAGAAATCCTCATTTTAAAATTTGATGTATACACTTCAAGTTTTCATAAAGCAAGGAAAAACCATCATCCAGTAGAAATAAATTCTTGAAACGTTTCGACCACAGTGTCATATTCAATCACAAATAATGCCTGCCTGGTTTTATGCATCAAAAACCATTTCGTACATAAATATACAAGTTATAAGTCAGAATTTTCTTTATACAATTTTTTTAGTCATTTTTAAAAATGTTTTCTGTGTATAAAATGTAGGGTATTCTTATTCCCTACAGCTCACATTTCTGTTCCAAATTGAAATAAATTTTAATCAAAGAAAAATTTTTTAAAAATGACATTTAAATTTTTTTTAAATTTTATGAAGAAAATTCTGACTATTTACTTGTATATATGTGTACGATATGGTTTTTGATGCATAAAAGCAGAAATTATTTTTGATTGAAAATGACACTGTAGTCGAAACGTTTCTATTATAAATGAAGAATTTATTTGTATTGGATAATGGTTTGTCCTTCTTTTAGGAAGAAATCATTTTTGACCACAAATTAAAACACCTCAAGATAGTTTATTTTTTTATTTTGAGAATATCTGAAAAAAACAAGTAAATAGATTTAAAATATAAATCTTAGATTCTCACCAAAGATTGACTAAAAGAGAAATGACTAAAAAAGTATTTTAGAAGAGCGAAAACGTACAAATGACAAAATAAAGGAATGCTGAAAGAACAGAATGGAGAAAAGTATGAAATACCGGAGAATAAATCGAAGACTGGAAATAAATTTGCTGATATGGTCAAATTAAGCAGTAAAAGCGCAATAATAATCATTATATATACCTAATTAATGGATATTCGATACAACAATAATAACCAGAATACATAATTTAATAAAAAAAAACATTAAATGAAGGGTATTGGCGTCAGTACAAGGAGTAATTTTAGAAAAAAAAATTTATAACAAAATTATATTAACATCAGTGTTATATAACAAATATTATACCGACTAAAACATATTTTATAATGGATCGAATAGCGTTTTGCTTGGTAATATTAACTACTTATTGAAGTAAACATAAATAAAGTTAAAAATAAAAATGTATACTTATTATCTAAAAATGTTTAAGTTTGGGCGTGATCTAGGACATATCACTTCCCTGCACAACTGTTGTCCTAGAATCAGTACAGTCTCTACCGTGTTCTAAACTCAAGATCCTTCATGGGTTGTAGTGGTATAGGTTTCAGAAATACATAAATGTGTATATAAATAAACAATATAGAAAACCTGGTATAGCAAAAAGGGCAATATAGAAAAAAGAACAAGAAGCCCCAAACGTGAACCATCTTTACTTAATGTCTTCTACTTCAGGAGCTTTCAGGAGTGGCTAATAAAATAAAATAAACAATATAATAATAATAATAATATATTTATTAAAAGAAATTATATAAATGCCATGTGCAAATAAAAATTGAAACATCTCATTTTTATTCAAAATCAAAGTCTAAATAATTATGTGTATCAGTTTAATCTATAAGGGATTCGACACACACTTTTATATATCCTCATATATTTATATATCATTAATTTTTAATACGTTATTTATTTTTTTGTTCTATTAATTTTTGGAGTACTGGATTTATATAATAATAAAGAATTATATATTAAAGAAACAAAGAAATAATATAGATTGAAGGACGGACACTGAAGACCCTTCTGTTGAGTGTCCATAAGCAATTCTACCTAACCTAACTGGATTTATTCTTTTTTTTTTTACTACTTCCATGCCATTAGTTTGTGTAATGTCGATTTATAAATATAATAATGTCGATTAATATATTAAAATACCACTTTTATAAATTATAGATTCATTTTTTCGATTATTCCTAAGTTAATAGTTAGTATTTTCAATTATAAATTTCGAAAATTTGAAATTTAAAATCATTATTATTTAAATATAATGAAATAATATTAAGTAAATATAATGTTTATTTAACTTATTATTTTTTTACTATCTATCTTAGTTTTTGTTATTTAAATATTATAAAATATATATGCATATTAATTATTAAATTTATTGTTTAGATAGAATAGTGCTATATATTAGATATTAGGTTATTGTCGTTTTTTATCCAGTACAAATATCTTTTGAAAATTGGGTACTTGTGTGTTAACGCAGCCACCGTTATTTTTCCCTACTTGTTCGCACGCGGGAGCAGTTATATTTTGTAACAGTTATCTTTTGTAACAGCTATCTTGCATAACGTTTTTAAATCTATTTATTGTGGTTAGGGGTGGCAAGGGGAGGTCAGGGGTGGGTTAGGGGTGGTTCGTGTTAGAAATATAATGTATAATCAATAAAATAGAGCCAAAAACTCTATCAAAAAACTGAAACATCACAATTGCTGCACAAAAGAATGTATCAGCATCAATATGATTGTAAAAATATTGGTGGCAAAGAACCTAACACAACATTGGCCCAGCATACCAAAACTTGTAAGCATCAATTTGATTTTGAGAATGCTTAAGTTGTTTGCAAAGAGAGGGATGGATCTTAAAGGAAATTGTTCGAGGCCATGCAGATTGCGCAAAAGATTGACATTTCGGTTAATTATAAAACAGGTTGTAGGAATTTGAACCAATATTATTCGGAAACGTTGAATATTTTAAAAGAAAAAATTGTCTAACTTTGCTAATGTGTATACATTTATATAGGTTAGTATAACTTGATATGTTTTGTGGATCAGCTGATTCTATAACCTTCCCAGCTGCTTCGTATTACCTTCATTTCAGTTGTATGTTGAACGTCTTGGTGGTGGGGTGCTGTCTCATGTTTGGAGCCTGTTTGGGCTCTTGATCGTTGGGATGTATTGCACCTTTTTCTTCCAGATGTGATTCACATAACCCTTTTTGTTTTTGTGTCTTGATAATGCCTGGATAGGCGAAACGTCGACTGTTAAGTGGGTGTATTACTGCATTTGAAACATAAGGCTTTGCATTGTGGTTTTTCCCAATTGCACTATATAATGTATAATATAATCATCTGTTAGAAATATAACTGTTACAAAATATAACTTCTCGCGCATGCGAACAAGTAGGGAAAAATAACGGTGGCTGCTTTAAAACACCGCATTGTAGAAGCAAAGGGCCAGGTGGAAGTCGAAAAAATTCCTTAAATGACAAACAATTTTTTATATTTAACGTATGTTTTTAATTTTTTTTTAAATTTCTTTTGTATTTAAACGTCCGTCCTAATTTTCCTAAAATTCCTAAGCCTTGGAGCAATGCTAGTATTTTATAAAGTTGTTTTGAATAAATAAATAGAATTGTCGGTGTTTCTGTGAACCACAGGAATTTGATAGCGTAGCTCTCGTGTGATAGCCAGGAATCTTATCAACGAAGTAGAGCTGTTAGGTTCTCTGAATCATTGATTGCTCTAAAAATCTAATATCAGTTCCTCAATACTAAGAAGAACTTAAAACGTAGTTAGATAATTATTCTTATCACGATTCCTATACCTTGTTATAAACAAGGCAATAATAATAGGATCGCACTACTTCCTTAAAAGTCCCTCCACCATTAAAGGTACCTACTAATTTTTTTAATTACCTATTTTATTAAGTTGTACAACTGTAATATATACATCTAGTACAATTGCTCTTAGAATAAATAATACATGATAGGGCATGTAGAGACAATACCCACTAGCAGCACTCTAGTACTAAATTTTAAGAGGCTGGGTGAGCCCCAGGATAATCAGCATCTCTAGGCAGTGCTCTAGACTCGTGCTTTATTTTATTAAATAAATAATTTAAAAAAAGTTTATCTTGGGTTCAGCACATTGTAGGGACTATTCTGTTTCTAAGCCAACCGTAGTACATAGGGTCATGTTTTTTTCTCATTCTTTACTTTCTTTCATTTTTTTCGAAATGAATAATATCCCCTTGATTAAAATTAATTCGAAATTCTCCGGTGGGAAACTTCGATAGAGAGTAGATATCAAAGGATTCTGGTGCTTGATGTTAACTGATTATTGGCGTCAATTTGTCAGACACTAACAGAAGGGGCGAGCTTTGGGGATCATCAAAGAGCGGGGAGGTTTGAGGTCGAGGGCACACTGCTACCAATTAATATCCTCTTCCTCGCTTCACACTTGAGTAGCCGCTCTTTCGGAAATTAGGCTCTTCCGCCGAGATTACATGCTCTCGTAAGATCTCTCAGGTCCAAAGTAGCGGATCGTGTTTTCCGGCAGCCTCCCCGGAACATAAGGCCACATGTTTACAAAATTATGATTTGCAGTTTGATAAAAAGAACATGTAATGGTTCGTTTCATGTGAAATGTTCGTTATTATTATTTACAAAATTCTTCTATTACTTAGTATGGTTATGTATAACCATCACATACACATCGTACCGCAGGCATATTGACATAATGCAACAAAAAAAAAACTGCATAGGTTAATCGGACGGGACCTTGCTTGCAAGGCAAGGCCAGAGCTCACGACAGATAGTGACGAAACTGTATGAGCTGGGTTACATTCTTCGTCAGACTTATATCCAACATACTTCCATCTGTCCATAAATTAAATACATTTTTTTTTATATAGTAATTTGATGAAAATATTTGTCATAAATAATATTTGGGTCATAAATACTTAATAATTAAAAAATAACCAAAATAAACCTTTTCTAAATTTTGATTTTTAGTAGGTAATTACAAATTTAATGCATTGCCTTCGTGAATGAGATAACTCATTCCAAAGTTATTTTAATTATCTACTTCGGTTGATTGAATAGCCCACTTAAGTAACTGTTCTTCATCATTGAATTTTAAAATTTCGTATTACAACTTGAGCTTTTCGAGATTACCATCCTAGAGTTTAAAAAAATTAAATTCACCTAGTAGGAGTTCTATGAAATTTAATCTACTTTTTTTATTTAGGTTAAAGAAATAAAATAAAAATGTACCTCATTCCAATTAAAATTTTATTTAGGGTAATACAACACATTAATAATATTATGAATAACCTGAAGGTTGTCAAAAACAAACTTTTTTTATTTTTAAATAAGGTACCTACAGATAAATACCAATCTAATACTTAGCGTTCAGGAATGAAGATTGACTTATTTTAAATTTTAAGATTTTAATTAATTGGAGTGCTACCGAGGGTTAGTTTCTCCACAAGCGTTTTTTGTTTTCATGTCATTTGTTCATATCAGCAAATTTACTTGATGTAATACTAGCTTATGCCTGTGGCTTCGCTCGCGTGGATTTGGTCTGTCACATAAAGTTTCGTGAAAGATCATTTTAAATAAATAATTTAATTATTTTTTAAAATATATTTTACTCGTAGGTACATCCAAAATTTCATATGTCTAACTTCAAAACTGACGGATTCTATACAACCTTTGAACCCCTATTATATTGAAAGGGAAACCCTTGGGGTGAAATTATCCAAATTTGTTTCTTAAACTATACAAAGAACCAATCTACGAATTTCAAGCTGTTAAGTTCCTGATTTATCTTTAAATATGTACTATAACGGGGAGGGAGCACATGACCCTATGCCCCCCACATTAATCTGCCCTTGGTTTAGCCTATGATGTATAACCTATTTTACTCAATAAGTTTCATCCAAATACATTCAGGAGTTTTTGTGTGAATTAACAAACATAAATATAAACATATGCATTTATAATATTAGTAATACATCAAAACAAATAGTTTCACTCATGTTCTTTCTGTTATTTTAACAACTATTATCATGTGATTTGCCTTTAATTATGTACTATAATGGATTCTCCAAAGTACGTAAAAAACTGTCGGGGGGAGGGGGGCACCTGCCACCGTGCGCCCCCCCCCCCTAAGTCTGCGCTTGCTATAGCCTATGTGTTATTGTGATGTATAACCTATATTATTGTAAAGTTTCATCCAAATCCGTTCAGTAGTTTTTGTGTGAAAGAGAGATAAACATACAAACATTCGCATTTATAATATTAGTAGGATTATTACAGTTGTTAATATAAATTAATTAATCTAAAAAAATTTTTTTAATTTCCTACGAAGTTTGGAGTTGGAATAGTTTTCTTAAGCAATTCCATTTGTTTCGTTTTCGCTTAGCTATTAACTGAAATGTTTATTTAGAGTTTTGAATTAAATTTTCAGATATGATTGTACTTTTAGGGTATTTTGTATTTAAAAAATCAATTAAAATTTAATTTCATTTTTAAACCTGTAAAAAAATATAAATAAAAAATCTCTGTCCAATGTGGAATCCAGATTTAGAGTCGAATCTGCAGGGGTAATTCGATATGTTACATAATTGTTAATGCGGTTAAAACTAGCTTGATTCTAAAGATAACTGTAATTTCAATCTTATGTTCCAAACTGTACAAATAAACATTTCGGTTAAAAAATTTGTTGATAGCTGAGGGAAGAGGAAAGAAATAGGGAGTATTAATGATAGTGGAAATGGGTCAGAGACAGTATAAAAAGAAGGAGGCCGGGAGATCGGTTAAGATGTTTACGCTGTTTTGGACTAGGGCTAGAAGTCTAGACGTCCGCGCTCTGGGGGATCAATACGGCGCTGTAGGATCCAGCTACAACCAACCGCCGTATGGCCTACTTGTATCCTCAACTTCTTCATACAGGGGAGGAAGGAATGGTTAATGGATATCCATAACAAGTTACCTAAAGTACGACTTACCTTAGCAACCTCGAAAAGGGCAATGATCGGTTCAATATGGTCGAGAAATTCAAGTTTGTTGTTTATTTAACGCCACTTCATGCTTAGTGGATAATCGGACGATGCTGCAGTTGCAATCCTTAATTTTGGCTATCCAGCTACAATTAGGATAGGATCTTAAACGAGTACCTGACACTCTGTAAATAAGGGCGTAACTTAAAATCAAAATTGTTTCAAGTTTTCAAACGGTTTGTAATGGTTGATTAGTTAATTTCGATACATCAATAGGAATACTTAGCTTTACCCACACTCAAGTTTTTATTTTTTAACTCACTTTGAACTTTTCAAATACCTCTATTGAGATTTTTTTTTTTTGTATTTGACGTTGTTCTTTTGAAGGAGTGATATGGGAATTCATAGCAACTCCAAAATAATATAGCTGTTTTTGAATATATTAATGATGAATCAATTAAAAATTAAACGTCAGTCCTCATAAAAGACTGAAAAGACAAGAAACTTGTCGACGTTTTCGCCTACTTCAACATTTACTGGACAAATGCTCTAAGCTCCCAATTAATTACAAAAGA
Organism: Arma custos; assembly: GCA_037127475.1. Classification (NCBI taxonomy): domain Eukaryota; kingdom Metazoa; phylum Arthropoda; class Insecta; order Hemiptera; family Pentatomidae; genus Arma; species Arma custos. The sequence continues at coordinate 22,626,555 of CM073765.1, read as the reverse complement.
CTCATTTACATGACAGTTATCAGACCTATTTGGACATACGGAGTTGAGCTTTGGGGCTCTACTAAATCATCCGATTCATCTCGTGTCCAATCCTTACAATCCAAAGTCCTTCGTAAAACCCTTAATGCTCCTTATTATGTCACAAACAAACTCATCCATCATGATCTTAATATCCCACATGTTGCTGATTTGGCCCAAAAGAAGGGCGTCTGAAAAGAAGATGGCCCCGAGACCTTCTACTATAGAACATTATTGGAGTGCTACCGATGGGTAGTTTCTCCATAAGTGTTTTTTTTTCATGTCATTCGTTCATATTAGCAGATTTACTTGTTGTAATATTATTACAGTTGTAAATACCAATAAAAAAAATATCAGATTATTGTTATGATTTATTTTGATTATTATTCAAATTTTACTATAGTTTTTAACTATGTATCTATAAGTTATTTATTATTTTTTGTTAAAATGCAGTAGATTTTCTTATATTTCACGATTTTCTACCTGCATTTACCAAAATGTTTTTCTTCGGAATATGTTCCGTGAACCGACCGTGTAGAAAGATGTTTTCATTATTATTTTTGCTATAAATCGTTCGCTTTATCACAATTTCGAAAACACATAACTATCAATTGTTTTGTTTGCTACAGTTATAAATAATTGTAGCAAGGGTCCCTCATAAATCAGGAAAAGTTTATTCTATTCTGAAAAGAATTGTGGGAAGAAAGAAGAACTTATATCTTTTCTATTATGATTTATATTCCTAGTGAATTTCTTATTTACAGTTGGCTAAAATGATTTATTTTTATTTATTATGTCGTGGCGGTTCCAGTACTGTTTTTATTTTATTATTTATATATATATATATATATATATATATATATATATATATATATATATATATATATATATTTATATATTAGCCGGCTGTTGAACTGTAACCTTCCTTATGATTCAGGTCATGAATGTCTTGGACTGTGAGGTTGGGATGTGCTTTATTTGCTTTATTCATTTATCTTTTATTCTCTTTCACACACTCACTACGTCAATGACTACAAAATTTTCAATCAAAAATACTTAAACATATCAAAAAACAATGCTATGTTAATAAAAAAAACTAACAGCAGCACAGTCGGTCTTTTCCATACTTCATAACAATGAAAATCTTAAGGTGTTCTTTTATTTAACGGCCACTTTATGCTGCTAAGGCTAATCGGGCGATGCTTCAGTGGTGGCTCTAAATTTTGCCTATCCAGGTTTATTTAGGATAGAGATTTTTAACGAGTACCTGACATCGTACAGGTTCGGGGCCCCCGTTTAACGTTCCTTCCGACGGACGGCGTAACTAAAGATTTTTATTCCCTTTAAAAAATCCTAGGGCCACCTGAAGGACTACAAACCCGCGATCTTGGGCTTAGTAAGTTATGCTAACCATTACACCACAGGTCGCCCACAATCGTTAGATGTGAATACCTCCTAAACAAAGCGTTTGCTGATATACCTCCTTAGGAAATTTTTTCCTTGTTTGGAGGTCCTTAGTTCAAATTTTCAGTTTGGCTACATAACCCTGAAACATTCTGAATATTCAAGAAATATATTGGTGTCGTTTAACCGCTTATTTCAGTGTTTAACTCCCTTGATCGATTATCTCCAGGCCCTTGAAAACTTTAAAGTTATTCCTCGTGGGGCCTCAGCCCCCAGATCCTCGGGAACTTCGGCCTCAATCCTCCGCCTAATAGTTTCAAAGGTAATGGGAAAATAATGACGGTAAGATAAGAGAGAGCTGATAAATATTAGGAGAGAGGGAATGTTTTGGAAGTGGAGTAAGAAACAGTGAAGGGGGGGCCATTTATTTCAGTGAAGTGGACTGAGTGCGCCCCCCCCCCCCCTATGAATTATACAGGCTCACCTTTCAACATTCCCCACTCGCATCCAGGATTTATCAACCACCAGCCCATGAAAATTCTCTATAAATATTATATTTATATATATTTGTTTTTATCTAGTATCATCTCGGAATTGTCTTTTTTCCATTGCTATTTTATTTTCAAAAGCAGCTTAGTTATTTAAAATACACTCATGACATCCATCCAATAATAGTCGCTTGCTCATAAAAAATAACTCCTACGTTAATTTGAACCAATTCAACAAGATGAAGAGTAGTTATAGTTAGGGGATTGTAGTAAGCATAACGATCTACTTAGCCCAAGTGGGTTCTGAGCCAGGCAGGTGACCTTAGGGTTTTTTAAAGGGACCTTAGGAAGGGAAGTGAAATGGGTGTTGCCGAGCCTGCACGGTGGCAACTATTCGTTGAGAGCCCTATTCTGATTGTACCTGGATCAGAATCGAATCATAAATATAATGTACAGCATATGCAGAAACAGACTGATTATCAGGCTTGAATGATTTATATTTCCACTTACTGAAAATAACATATGGCAGTCAAGGTGACCTGTGGTGTAAGGTTTCAAGGTAGCGGATTAGTTCGGCAGTTAGCCTTAGAATTCTTTAAGAGAGTAAAAAATTCTTGATTATGCAGTACTTCGAAGGTGACGTAAAATGGAGTGTATAGTTACACCGAGGTATATCGTACACCGAGCCTGCGCGATATCAGCTACTCGTTAAAGACTATCCTAATTGTACATAGATATTTAAAATTGAAGACTCCCACTGTAGCAATATCAGAATAGCCATAGGAGTCAAAAGTGACGTTAAATGAATAACCAACTAACTTGAACTTCTCCACCAATTTGAAGCGTTCATCTACTTTTTTTTCCTGCATATTCCCAAAGTGCCTAAGGAAAGTCTTACTTTTGGGAAGTTTTAGTTATGGACTGGGACTTAATCGGAATAATTTTAATTATGGATAATTAACAATTTAACAAAAAATTGGCCTTTTTCTCTATATACAGCAGAATAGATCTAGTATCGCTTCAGTGATTCAGTGATGCCTTCACAGTGACGCAAAACACTAAGATTCTTTACGATTTGCCGGGGTTTTTTCATACAATCATTAAAACTTTTTTCGACAGGTGCATTCGGAAAGTGTATAGGCTGAGAGAACCACTCGACACTGCATAAAGGTAGCCATTTAGCCGGAACGTTAAGAAAGGTAGAGAACCGAAATGGGAAAGTCGAAGTAGAATGTAAGAGAAGAAACTAGATAAGACCTGTCCATTTACATCTCAATGGCTACAATTACCACTCCTGCCCTTTCAAAGCGACCTGCCATTTTTATCCATTTTCTTTCCCTTGGCCTCCTCAATTCCTCCCCTCCCCCCACTTTAATTAACTCCCTTTCATCTGGTCGTTCTCGCCCACCTACCTTAGCCTATATAACCCTTTGCCCTAAACTCCCTTTTAGACTCCGGTTGTTCATAAACCTTATATCTGAAAACAGGACAACAAATCATGTTGGGAATGGAAGTTTTACTTTTATTATTTTACGATTTACTATACAAACGCTCTAAGCTCCCAGTTAATTACAAAAGACTCATTACGATAATTATAACTTCTATATGCGGAGTAGAGCTTTGGGGCTCCTACTAAGCCATCGAATTCCTCTCGTATCCAATCCTTACGAACAAGATCATTCAAAATGAACTCAGCGTCCTAATTGTTGCTAATTTGGCCCGAACACGATATCAATCCTTTCATGACCATCTTAATTCCCACCCAAACACGTTGAGTTTCAAACCTTCTAGTTTCTAGTCTAGTTTCATTTATTAGAAATTTACAAAAGGAATATTCTGTTTGAAAGAGAATTTTATCAAGAAACTAAAAGGGCTGTAGGTGCTGGTTTAGTAACCAATGCCTGTACTATAACACTGACTAATACTTTACTATACAGTTCGTATTTAATTGAAATTAATAAAAATTTAACTATAATAATTCTCACTAACAATTCTCGATAAGCTTCCGAATAGAGGACGGCCTCGTGACCTTCTAAGTTGAATATTTCCCCTATACTCCCTTTTTAACTCCAGTTTTTTCTATACCTTAAATCTAAAAACAGGAGAACAAATCTTGTTGAGGATAAACGCTTTACTTTAATTGCGACACATATATTAATTATAAAATAGCTGTCGCCGATTCAGGTTATTCCAATATTTACTATAGACTAACGCTTTACGATCCCAATTAATTACAAATACTCATACACATGACCACTATAAACCCTATTTGGAATTACGGAGTAGAGTACTTTGAGGCTCCACTAAGCTATCGAATTCCTCTCGTGCCCAATCCTTGCAATCCAAAATCCTTCGTTAAATGCTCAACGCTCCCTACTTTGTTACTAAGTCGTCCAGAATGACGTAAATGTCTCATTTATAGCTGATTTGGCCCGAACCCGAATTCAATCCTTTCATGACAAACATTATTTCAACTCAAACCCACTAGTTTCAAACCTACCCCTTCAATGCCCGATAATCCTCCGCGAAAATAAGATGGCTTTGTGACCATCTAAGTTGGATTTGTTATTCGAGTACTACCAGTGGATAGTTGTTCTGCTAGCCTTTGTCCCATTATGTATTATTAATTATATTTACTATCTTACTATCGTAATCTTATTGTTATTATTATTTCTCACATATGGTGAGTTTATGATACTTGATCAGTGGGTTAGGGGGTCGAGTCCAAGTAGGTCGAGCAGAATTTAGTAGGAACTTCCACATTCAAAAAGGAATGCCCTTCCCAAGGTTGATTGAAATGGATCTTGGGTGGGTACGTAAGAAGTAAGGAGTGAGGAGGGATTTAACCCCCTTTTTGGGAGAAGGATGAGCGAAGTTCAAGAGATTCTCATCTTTAAAAATATTTCTTGATTGCCCTCTCTACTACCGTCATCGACCTGTATAAAGGGTCTTTTATTTAGGTGTTCACAACTTTAAATTAATATTAAACAAGGAGAAACATTTTTACGGGGCGACTTGTGGTCTAGTGGTTAGCATTATAACCCACTAAGCCCAAGATCGAGGGTTCGAAGCCCGGCAGGATTTTTTAAAGGGAGTAAAAAATCCTTAGTTGTGCTGTCCTTTGGAAGGGACGTTAAGCAGGGGTCCCAAATATACAACTACAAAGCGACTTTTAGTTTTCAAATCGGTTGTCATACAAAAAAGTGTTTCCCACTCAAAAATTTGAAGCTCTAACAAAAACCACCCTTTATATGTATGTGTGTAGTTAAGGCGATTGATTTTCGGAGGGAATGAGACCGCGTTGAATATTTCACCTTGAATGGTAACACCTCCCGGCGGTAGAAGAAAGGCGAGCACTTGATCGACGGGCCCAGAGACGGTCCTCTAATCAGGAGGAAAAGGAAAGGGACGGGAGAGCAGTTTGGAGGGAACTTATCAGAGCTACTTGTTAGAGCCTGTGCCTTTCAGGGCCAGGGTAAAAAATATAAGAAGTCGGTAGTGTAGTAGTGAGAGGCGGCGGGGGCCAATCAACAATTTGTAAGGAAGAGGTGCGGTTGTTAACAAGCTGTCTTCTAGAGCTCCTCCTTCTTCATATCTCTTTCTTTGAGGAGGTGTCCTCATCCTGGCTCATTTCATATTCCAATATGGCATCTACTTGTATATGTTACGTTTGATTTGAAAGATAGGGCGTTATTTAAAATGGCTTATGGCCTCTTAATTCGTTGATGAATGCGGATAAAACAAATGTTTAATGTAAATATGAGAGGAAAATAGTTGACTGGATGATAAAATGTAGAACGGAGATAGTTGAGGGGCGCAGTAAAAAAAGAAAACACTAAATAAGTCCTAGACTTATATTTATGTGTCGACGTTTCGACCTACAGTGTAGGTCATCTTCAGGGCTATAAGAGAGAAACAAACAGAACAAAAAATATATAAAAACGTTACAGTAACAATTGTATATAGTGTAGTATATTATATAGTGGCATGTAATGTAGAAAATTAAAATAGTGACAGATATGAAAATTAAAGATAACGAATATTAAAAAAGTGACAAAATATAATAAAATTAAGATATAGACATATTTAATAAAGTTAAAGATAATGAACAGAAATTAAAATAGTGACAGATGTAATAAATAAAGATAACGAATATAAAATAAAATACAGAAAATAAATGTGCAGAGAGGATAGAAAAGTAAAAATAATATAAAGGGAAATAAAAATGAGGAGGTAAACCAAAGATACAAAATGAGAAGATTAACATATAAAAAAAGGTTGGAACATGAAGGATTTAGAAAAACTAGTAAAATAAAGATATAAAATGTATGATAACGGACTTCTAGGGCTTACACAAGTAAATTAAAATTATTTATTATATCTGTCACTATTTTAATTTCAGTTCATTATCTTTAATTTTATTAAATCTGTCTATATCTTAATTTTATTATATTCTGTCACTTTTTTAATATTCGTTATCTTTAATTTTCATATCTGTCAATATTTTAATTTTCTACATTACATGTCACTATATTATTGTTACTGTAACGTTTTTATATATTTTTTGTTCTGTTTGTTTCTCTCTCATAGCCCTGAAGATGACCTACACTGTAGGTCGAAACGTCGGCACATAAATATAAGTTTGGTACTTATTTAGTGTTTTTTTTTACTGCACCCCTCAACTATCTCCGTTCTACGTTTAATGTAAATGTTCAGATAAAAATATGGAATGGAATAGAATAGAAAAGTAACTTTATTCTGGGACTAAGTCCCTTTAGAATAACAAATATGAACAGAAAAAGAAACATAATGTTTATCTGGCCAGAAGGCTAAGTGTTACAAATCATAAAGCTTGTAAAAAATGACGAAAAACAATTTAAAAAGAAATATTTAGACAAAAATAATAATAAGTAAATAAACAGTACAAATCTTGACAAGATATTAAGCAATTAAAGAGAATTGATAAATGCATAGCTTTTATTAAACGCATGAGCTAGCATGCAATAAATTCTTTACATGATGTACAGCTTCTTAAAAGACAGAATTTAAGGAAATAAATAGCACAATGAATTTCTATACAGTACAATCTAAGCAAATGACTAACCTGCTTAGAAAGCATCTTTTTGGGAAGCTAGGAGATGTTGGATTTAAATTACGATACTGAGGGACTATGACCGATATTAGGAGGGATTGAGTTCCACAGTGTGGTGGAGCGGGGGAGAAAGGAGCGTTCGAATGCTTTGGTTCTGTGGGAACGAATATAGAGATCGGAAAGGCGGGACCTTGTTTTATGTTGTGTTGAACTGAGGATTTGAATCGGAGGAGGCTGTAAATATATGAAGGGTGTTGAGAGTAAATAGATTGGTATAAGAATGTACAGAAGAAATATTGCCTTCGGAAGGGAGGGAAGAGCCACTTTAACTCATCATAAAGGTGGGACACGCGCGATCGCCTAGGAGTGCCAAGCACAAATCTTAGGGAGCAAATATTTATATGTAATATTATTTATGTATATGGTTAGTAGCAGAAAAAGGGATGTTTTAGCGATATTTTCTTAGGAGGGAATGAACTTAAACATACCCCGATGTGTACTCCCTCAAGTACTGACATAGGTTACAGACCAATTTTTTGGGGCCCAAATTGCAAGTTTTTGGGGCGCTTTTTTCCATAAGAACCTTTATTCCCTTGAGCGTCCTTCTGTATTCATCTCTGCCCAAACAATCTTGATCTGTTAGCTCCACTTGGTCCATATCATCCTTAAGTTGTTGGAAATATCCTGTTGAATTTTCGTGACAGTGGATTCGGTGAAAAAATGTATGGTACAGTCTTTCAGGATTCATCCACATCATGTGTCCATAGAACCTTAGCCTTCCCACCCTAACGTCAGTTTCTTAGTCTGATAGATTTCTTGATTCAGCCTGCATTTTTTTTTAAATTTATTTATTGATATACAACTGTATTACAATAATACAACAAGTAAATAGGCTAAGTGATATATAATGATATGATAATGACAAGTAGAGAAACTACCCACTGGTAGTACTCAAATCAAAGTTCAACTAAGAAGGTCACGTGGCCATCTTCTTTTCAGACGCCTCGGAGGATTATCGGGAATCGGGAAGAGGAAGAGGAAGCTAGGTTTGAAACTAGAGGTAAGGATTGGATACGAGAGGAATTCGATGGCTTAGTGGAGCCCCAAAGCTCTACTCCGTAAGTCCAAATAGGTCGTATGATGGTCATGTAGAGGAGTCTTTTGTAGTTAATTGGGATCTTAGAGCGTTTGCCTAGTAAGTAAGGGTGAAGTAGCCTGAAACGTCGTGCGGTTTATTGTCTTTTCAGTCTTGTATGAGGATTACAGGTTAATCGTTTGTCAAGGTGCAACCCTAAGTATCGGATCTGTTCTACAGGCACCAGAGGGATATTACTAAAGGATACAGAAGGGCAGGAAGTCATTGGTTTACGACGTAAGGTAAAAGTGATTTGATGCGATTTTTGAGAATTTATTTTAATCCTCCAGTTTTGACACCATTCTTCAAGATCAGTGATGTGGGATTGGAGGCTTTGGGATGCAATAATGGATTGGTGTTGATTGATAATACACATGTATCATCAGCATACGTGGTAAGGATAGTATTAGGATGAGTTGGGATGTCAGCTGTATAAACTGTACATAGGATTGGACCAAGGATACTACCTTGAGGATTCTGTATTTAAAAACGTATTAATATAACTAAAATAATATATACTATCCAAAAGTCTTCAATGGTTTCTTCTGGTTTCGACCGTCTAACTTCCTCGCCAACGTTTCGCCAGACATGCTGCTGGCTTCCTCAGGGCTTGAATAGAGACTGAACTGAATAGGGTAGGACCTTTTTGTATAAATAGTGGCAGTGGAAACTTAAAAGAGTAATATATATACATTTTATATATATATATATATATATATATATATAATCATTTTATTTCTCGTCATTACTTACATGAACCTTCTTTCATTTCCCACAATCAACGAATATACGATATTTTTTCAAATTCCAATAAATAAAAAACAAATAAGATCAGTGAAGAAAATAGAACTAGGTATTTTAAAACTTGTGTATTTATAACAATTTAATTACGGTATATTTCATTTTGATTTTAATTAATTCAAAGTCTATTAATGAAAAAAAATACATTTCAAAATTAAAATCATCAATATTCCATGCAATTGAAACACAGTTTCTTGGAACACTTCTAGCATATTGTTTTTTTCATATATCACAAAGAAAAGATGTTTTCCTCATTCTTTTTATTGGGCACGTGTAATAATGCTTTCGCATATCATCTAACAAGAGACGTATTTTTTCAATAAAAATTGGGCCCGATTATTTTTGATTAGCAAGAATGGGATTCCATAATTGCAGCAGAACTAAAAAATAAAATGTGAACTGCATTACATGCCTTCTACAAGACCTGAACGTAGATTTCTAAAATATAGTTCGTCCATATTTATGGAATTACTTTTTGTTGTCTCCACTTGGAGCATTTTCTTCCTCAATTTAATTTTTACATATCGTTTTGACTTAATATCGATTATATATTTTTTTTTGTTTCAGGTTAGCAATTCGCTGTACTCTACTGTTAAAAAAAGAACAGATTTCAGGTGGAGATGGGCCTTTGCTCTACCTGAAAAGGTGATTAGTAATTATATTATTGTTCTGATAGTTCTATACGTGGATAGAACTATTGCGAAAGTTAAGTCGAGTTATGTGTGATATAGTCTTCAAATATAGTATTGGTAATATTTTCTCAGTTTCTTTGAAACACCTTTCGTTTTTTTTTATATGTTTAACATTTAATAATGTTTTAACCACAGCACTAAATTGACGTACCGTGTCCAAAGAGGCTGAGTGAGCCCCCAGGAGGGTCTGCCGATCATCAGGGTCCACTTATGCTTATTAACAATAAATAATTGATTTAGCACATCTTGATTTGAATCCGGGACCTTCAGTACAGTATATCAGCGCTCTGCAAAACTAATTGTAATCTTGTTAAATATTTTTATTTTGAAGAAAAAAAGATTTGTCCAGGTCGGGATTCGAACCCAGGTCGCACGCGTCTCTAGCGCGGTGCTCTAACCAACTGAGCTAACCTGGATCGTAACACGGCCAGACAAATCCATTCTCTTCACCGATCCCATACCCCGCTGTTCTCGCAATTTTTGCGATGTATACAAGGGGAAGAATGTTCATTGAACGTTACTTTAATTAGGATCTCGTTGACTCACGTCAATTTAATTATATTTAATTAACTTAATTTATATTATATTTATTACTCTTATGATGGTGATAATTTTTAAATCTTTACTCTTTAGTATTAAAATATTTAAAAATTATCACCATCATAAGGATAGTAAATATGTAATCCTGTTAGTTCGTTTATTAATGTAAGTCGCTTTATGCCGCTAAGGCTAATCGGAAGATATTGCAAATGGAGTAGAATTTACCTTTCCTGGTATAATTAGTATAAGGGTCTTTTTTAAGCTTCTTCCAATTGCAGCATAAACAGTGATAATAATAAACAAACAAGCTATTAATAAAAAAGAAATCAATTTGATAGGTTAGTGGAGCCACAATGCTCTACTCAGTAAGTCTAAATAGGTCTCATAATAATTATATACATATATATGTCTTTTGTAATTAACTGTACAATTTTTGTTCATTGGAAATTATCGTTGTTCGCCCGCGAATTTTCCATGAAGAGGATGTCCTCCCACGGGAACGGGCTGATGAAGTTATCAAGCGACCAATTGATGACGGAGGACACATAAGAAAGGGTGTAGCCATCCATCTTGTTTATCCTCCGGCAGTTGGGGGAGGAAGCGATGGTCCGATAAAGACCCGGAGGAAGAATGATGGATAGCCTCGGGTCTTCTTATCCTTATGTTGTCGAGGATCGTTAACAGTTCTGTCTCAGGGAGTCTTCTTCCCTTTTGTCCAGAGTTCCTTCATTAACTAGGAAGAATCCAACTCGAATAACTTGCCACTCATGAGTTCGTCCTTGTGTCATCATTATGAGATCCGTCATGACCAAGAGCAGAGTAGCGACCATTTTTGGCTGCTGATCAAAATTAAACAAAATGCTATAGTTAAAGATACGTTCGTATTAGAGATATTTTAGTATTCAAACAGACTTAAAGTAATGAAATAAAAAGTATTTTATTAAGAAAATAATTATAAACGTCCATTCAATTCGATATTTATTTAATTGAAAACGTCTTTAACCGTGTTTAGTGACTCTTGGTAGGCCGTAAACTTGTGGCTTCGCATCAGCAATATTCTCGAAACTGGTAACGCCTAGGTATTTTAATCAACCTTAGTTAAAGTTTAGAATTTCATCGATGTAAGAATGATTATGTTTATCTAAAAAGTCGTTTAATATAATTGCTATGCACTTGTTACAAATAACTTAAAACATCAATGACTGATAAAGTTTTCTTTATCGTTTCAAACGAAAAAAACAAGTGATTTAGTTATTACTGGACTTGATGATAATAATGCTAAAGATGAAAAAAAATCTTTATTGACATGTTGTATTCACCTAGTGCAGCCCAACATATATTTTGATTAATAAATAGATTACCTGAAAATGTATATAATTATTGTTCAGAATGTTAATATATGTGAAAACCAGACTAATGTCAACAGTATAAATTTTAAAAATTCAAATTCAAATAATATAGTCTATAATTGATTTAGAAATACAAAAAATAACACAGTTATTCCAAAGTTTTGAGTTTTCACTTCAGTAGGCAGTCCTCTGTAGTATTTTTAAGTGTTTAAAACAAAATCCTTATATAAAGAATCTAAAAACACATGAGTATTTTTATTTTCTAGAATATTATTCAAAAGGAATCGAATACAAAAGTTAAAACTTTCAATGACAACTCGAAGCAATAACCTTGGAACTGATGACAAAATTTTATTTTAAGACATTAGTGTATTTTTGTTTGTCAGATATTTTGTTTCCAGTTTTAGTTCAGATACTTGACGGTTTTTGGCTGAAGTTTTTCCTAAATGTTTGAGCTTTTGAGCAGAATATTGTGCTTCAATATTAAAATATTAAAGGATATTTTTTAAATATAAATATAATGAATTATTCGAAATATCTTCCTCGCTTATAATCATTCCTTCAATACCACCTTCCTATGTTTTTCGGTTACTCCCGCAATAAAACTTTTCAGTGACACTCCTTCTTAAGTACCATCCAAAAGACCTTCTCGGAATTATTTTCTAATCCTCTTGGAAGCTCCCTAGGAGGAGGAATATTGAAATAAGACAGAGGTTGGGGTCATTTAGGCCTGGTTAGGGGAAGCAACTTGTTGAGCCCATTCTATCGATTCCTAGGGTCACGTGACTCACACCCCGGCCGCCACCTCGCGTAGTCTTCAGCACGATATAGGCCTCTCTCTCTATAATATCTATATAATATTAAACTGTTAATGTTAATATTAATATTACATATATTAAAATATAATATTTAAAAGAAGGTTACGTACGAGGGGTTGTAATTTTTAAATGTTGAACTAACTTGTACAGATGTTCAACAGTGGTTGTTGTTTGTTCATTTAACGTCACTTTATGCCGTTATGGCTAATTGGACGATGCTACAGTGGATTTGCTAAATCTTCTCTATTCAGGTTTAATTAGGATATGGATCTTTAACAAGTACCTGAACCGCACTGGCTCGAGACCCCCGTTTAACGTAACTTCCGAAGGACGGCATAACCAAGGATTTTTTAAATAAAAAGGGGCCACGAAACTGCCTTTGGGATGGGATTCACTGTAGATTCCAAAATTGGTAATAAAAGTTGACAAATACTATGGATAAAGTTAAGAAATTAGCGAAAACCCCAAAATAAGGGGGGGGGAGGAATCTGATGGTTGAGCGTGATCTAGCATAAATTATCTCCCTGCACAATCGTTGTCCATGTACCCTACCATGTACAGAACCAAATACTGTTCAAGAGTTATAATGCTACAGGTTCTTTTTTTTTTTTTAAATACCTTCTTCACTAATATTTATTTAATAAAAATATATCTATTAGGTAAACAAAATTTCACTAAAACGTTGCAACGTTTAAGTATGCTATTTATTAAACAGTATTTATGAGATATTACTGATAATACTTCAATCCATAAACTATTAGTGTTATGGGCAAAGTACTTCGCTTTAAGTAAATATATTGCCGAACCGTTTTCTTATCAAGCATAGAAGATTACTTGGAATAATAGCAACGGAATTTATGGGCTAGCGGTTTCTTGAAGATACAAAGTGTATATATTTCAAGGCAAAAATTTATATTGTGAATAAATAATCCTTAATTGTTTTCTCGACTGTTTTAATTAATATTTTAAATAGTTATATAATTATTAACTATTCTAATTCATTTATTAAATTTAGTTCATTCTAATTAAGTCAGAGAAACGGTTGGCTATTAGTTACTAATATTATTTAATAATAATAATAATAACAATTATCTATATAACAAAAATGAATCGCCAAATGTCTTGCTAACCGCAAAACTCGAGAACGGCTCGACCAATTCGTCCAATGTTTTTTTCCATATTTTTTCTAAGGCGCAAAGAAGGTTATTATGGAAAGAAAACCCGTAAACATGACGAGGGAAACCTTCGGTGGCATAAAAACCTTGAAATTTTCGGAGTTATTTCAGTTTTTGGCCTGTACCTCCCAATCGGTAGGTTTTTGAAGAAAAAAAATTGTAACCATTTTTAAAGTAGATTAAATTTGCTACAATTTGAGCCCAACTGCAGCCCTGTAGGTCTAGCGAAGAAGGTTTTTGTGGAGAGAAAAAATGTAAAAATTACGAGGGAAAACTATAAAAACAACACAATTCTTGATCCCTTAACAAAAATAACAGTTCATGATGCAATAACAAATTATTGAATATTGGTGTAAATTATATTGTATCCCCCACCCCGGTAATTTTCAACATTGTTCAAGTTATACCATTTCCTTCAATAGTACAACCATTTCCTCAACAAATTCATAAAGTGTATGTTTATAAGTTAGCAAAAAAGATTATATTAGACTAAATGATCTTTTTATGCATTGAAATTCTATTGATAGAAATCATTATTCATAAAAAAAAATCAGCTTAAAATTAATTAAATTAAAAGAATTACCTGAGCATATGGTAGTTCCGCCATATCTCGAAATTCTTCTTTGTTCTTCTTCAATTTTCTTGAAAAATTGCTTCTTATATTATTGATTATAGAGGTTTGGGACATTTACTGTGGTAACGCAATGTTTTTAAATCTTATTTCGTATGATTTCCTAGCAACTATTTGAATTGTCTTTATATTTTGTGATTAAATTTTATCATGAAATATGAATTAGGCATATTAAAAGCAATAAATGCATAAATGGTCGGGACCAACCGCCAACCATCGTGTTAATTTAATTAATAATTGAAAATAAACAATTAATGAATATAAATTAGGAGTTAGCACGCAATATTGACTTAAATGTAAGACAAAATATAAATACGTCAGCACAACAATAATTATAAAGAAAGAATTTATCGACTTTAATATAAGTAATATTGTTTATTTCATTTTATCATCCGACCTCTTCCAGTCACCTCACTGGCATTTCTTCCTCCGAATCTTTACCCATGTCTTTTGGTATGTGTTTTTCTCTTTTCAGGAGCCCAATCCCTTATTTTTTCCGGCCATCGAATAGACCATCTCTGTAATTTTCCTTATCAACTCATTTCTGACTATATCTTCCATAAACATCTTCTCTAATAATCCAAGAGAAAAAATTTTGTGTTGTCAATGTTTCTACTGCTTATGTGAGAAAACTCTCAATAAGAGAATAGAAGAATTCTATTTTATTCTCCTTTGAAATACTATTCTAGGTATTCTAGTTGCTTTTCTTGCCTGTTCACTTCTTCTTTATACTTCCAGTTCACATCTTCTTTCTCTGTCTAGCGTAGAACCTAAGTATTTGAAGCATACCACAGACGTGATTTGCGCCATTAATACATATGCATTAATCTGTCTTCATTCTCATAGCCTCCAATAGCAATACATTATGTTTCTTAAAAATATATCTTCATGCCCCATTCTTTAAATGGCGCATTTTAACTCTGAAATGATATTCTCATGTAATATTACACATGTTTTAGCGTGTAAATCATATCCCTGTCTTGCGCTTGAATTACTTGACCTTCATAGAAAAAAATATAGCTAGTATGATGGTCGGAGCCAGCAGGGATACTCATCTTCCACAGTTATGTACAATGGTTGAGGCCCAAGGTGAAAGTAGAGTTAATATTCTTGGCACTTTCATAGTTTTTCGTAGTTTATCTTTTGCCAAATACGCCCAAAGACAGTATTACAACTTCTACTGCCCATTCTGCTCGGAAACATGCTAGGACGGTTACATCCTCCCTCCGGCAGAGAGGTGCCGCTACAAAAGGTGAGAGAGCGGGGTGTAATGTTCATTGTGGGTGGCCTGGGAGGGGGGAGATAAGGCCAGTTGAATGAGTCTCAACTCCACAGACTTTCCCGCAAATGTTTCTCTATGGATCAATAAATCGCTGCTTCCCTACACCAACATGTATAATTTCAGTCGAAATTCTTCAAATAATATCACAATTGTCCTGTAATATCACAATTTTATTATTTAATAAAATATTTCTGGTATTATAAACAAGTACATGCTTGGAACAAAGAACCGAAACATAACATTATTAAGTTTGAATTGCTATCACATGCTTGTTTATTTGTTTGACGTCACTTATCTGCTAAGGCCATTCGAAGAACGCTACACTCGGAGTCCTAAATTTTCAGGTATTCAGGGCTCTACACAGTGAGTTAACCCGCGTTTTTATGTAGTATATAAGCTAAATGTAATGAGGTTTTTTTTTTATTGAATATCTTTAAAAAATTCAAGATAATTAGAGCCGTTTTGAGTCAACCATAATCAGAAATAATTAAACACGATTTCATTAATTTTTATTACTTTTTTAATATTTATTGCTATCATATGAAAGTGGAGCAGCCTCCTCAACTAATGGAAACTGTTTTTTTTTTAATCCCAAAGAAATTATTAAACGCATTCATCGAGATATCCCTGAAAGCTTTACTGGATAGAAGTGTGTGGTTCATTAAAAATGTGTGGCTATCAATCAATTTTAGTTTTTATAAATAAATTACTTTTAAATTCTATATAATTCTGAACAGGGTTCATCATTATAATTTCATTATTACATAAATTATGCAAGTTATATTTAAACTACATTCATAGATTTTTTTTTCTCTCCTTTTTTTAACATGGTTTAATATAGTTAATGGTAATCTCTAATTGTGTACCTATTTTATTAACATTGGTTTTAAAAATGATTTTATTTACCAATTATATCTTGGTGTATTTACATATATATATATATATATATATTTATATATATATATATATATATATATATATATATATATATATACACATTTAAGGGAGCTGATAGCGCTGATAAGAGTTCGACTCCTGTTGCTAGCAGACTTTTATTTAATCTGTTAGCAACTGGAGATGGAATCTATGGGATCTAGGACCCTCCTGGGGCTCACCCAAAATCATAAAGAGGGTACCCAAAATAGAAAAAAATCATTTCCCTAGACAAATACTGTCCAAGAAACAATACCGTCTCAACCATAAACCTGTTCCTTAATTTTTTTTAAGGTATAATTAGCTTAAACGAGTACGTGACATCGCACAGGGTTGTACCTTCCGAAGGACTGCATAACCAAATAATTTTTACTCTTTTAAAAAAGCCCTGGGCTACCTGCCGGGCTAGGAAACCGCGACTTAAGGCATAGAAGATTCACTGTAGATTCCAAAATTGGTTATAAACGTTGAAAAATACTGTGAATATAGTTAAGAAAAAGTAATTAAAACAAACATAATTCGAATGTGGATTGAAAAAATATAAGGTAAAGAAATCCTACTGAATCGTATTCTTGTCGTACCCAAATAACTTTTTCTCTTTTTTTTTCTGGAAAACTTACGTTGTATATTAACTTCAGTTATATAGTATTTGAATAAACAGATGACGGAATTTTTAGTAGATATTTTTCATCTAGGAGTATTATATCCAAATTTTTATTTTTTTTATTTTTTTTTAATTTATTAGTGTTTTTTATTAATGGAGAATGGAGATAGTTGGGGGTGCAGTCAAAAAAACAATACCAAATAACTACAAGACGTAGAAGATTCACTATAGATTAGTTTTTTTTATTTCTAACATTTTATAGTTTTAATATTTTTTATTTTATTTATTATTTATTTGTTTCATATTATATTTTCAATGGTTTTTATATTATATTTTCAATATTTTTAATAATTTTTATTTTATATATTTAATATATTTTTATTTAATATTTATTACAATTTTTTTACCCGACCATTTGCAACATTGCTCAAGATACAAACGGCCAGCCATTTCTTCATCAATATTTTTTCTAAATGTTTAAGTATCAAAATAATACTGAATCTTACTTGTAATATAATAATTTATTACGTGGCATAATTATATTTTTTAATGAAATAATATAAATATTTATTGCTAAGACGCCTTTATTCAGTAAGGCCACAGAAGTGAAACAGGAGCTTCTATGAATCTTGAATTAGTTGGAAATTTTTCTTCATCGCTGTTTGAAGTGAATTGGACTTGCCAGTAAAAAAAAAAAAAACTCTGATTGAGCCTGGAAACTTTTTCCATTTCATAAACTTCTCGAAGCATTCTCTAACTATAAACTTGAAAAATAGTTAAATCTTGGCCAAGCAATTCTTGGTAAAACTAAGTAACTAGAAATCTTAGGAACTAAAGTGCAACAAAGTTAATAGTTATCAATAATGTAAGATTGATTTAAGTATGCAATACCTTCCATCGATCGAATCCTAAGCCACAACCTGGAATGAAATCCTCCCATTTACGTTTTACGTCTAACGCTCGAACGTTTTAGTTGAGGAAATTAAAATTGTACACGTTTTTTAAGGGAGCTGGGTAGCTCAGTGTGAGGAGTTTTGAGCCGTTGTACTGAAGCTCTTTCTCAAAAAATGAATCAGAGTTCTATAGACTCAAAAACATGATTAATAGAATATCATAAGATCAATGTGAAAAATGAATGCTGGCTTTTATTTAATATTTTTTATGACCTTGATGAATGGTGTAAATACTGGCAGATAAAAATAAATTTCTTAAAATCCCGTCAAATCGCTTTTACCCCTCGTCGAAAACTAATGACTTCCTGCCCCCAGCATACTTTAATATAGTAATATCCGTCTGACTGTAGAACAAATGCGTTACTGAAGTCCACACCTTGACGAAAGATTAGCTTGGAATCCTCATGCTGGACTAAAATTACAAGAAGGTCAACTATGGTCTAGTGGTTAGCCTAACAAACTACTAAGCCCAAGATCGCGGGTTCGTAGCCCGGCAGGTGGCCCTAGGATTTTTTAAAGGGAGTAAAAAATCCTTAGTTACGCCGTCCTTCGAAAGGGACGTTAAACGGGGTCCCGAGCCTGTACGATGTCAGGTACTCGTTAAAAATCCCTATCCTAATTAAACCTGGATAGGCAAAATTTAGAGCTCCCGCTGTAGCATCGTCCGATTAGCCATAGTAGTATAAAGTGACGTTAAATGAACTAACTAACTAAAATTACAAGAAACAGCTCGCCGTTTCAGGCTTCTTCAACAATTACTATATAAAGGCTCTAAGCTCCAAATTAACTACAAAAGACATACACGTACGTGTACATACACTTGACTATCATAAAGCCCTATTTGGACTTACGGAATAGAGCTTTGGGGTCCCACTAAGCCATCCCTCTCGCATCCAATCCTTACAATCCAAAATCCATCGTAAAATCTTCAATGCTACTTACTTTGTTAAGTAGTAATGACCATAGTGTCCCATTCGTTGCTGATTTGGCCCGAACCCGACACCAATCCTTTCTTGATAAGCTTTATTCCCACTCAAATCCACTAGTTTCATAACTAGTTCTTCAGTTCTCGATAATCCTCCAAGGCATCTGAAAAGAAGATAGCCTCTTCTTCTTCTGAGTTGAAATTGTTATTGAGTACTACTACTGGATAGTTTCTGTAGTTTCCTTTATGCTCTGTTACAGTTTTAATACAGTTGTAAATTCCATTAAATACTTTCTTTTTTTTAATTTGTTTATTTCTTTATGATCCATGGGCTTAGCACTGTTTTGTCATGGGTTCTAGTTGTCTTGCCTTCTTTTCTATTTCGTAATGTTATTACAACCAATGATTCTCCAATAGAACAAAGCTGAGTTAAACTGACGAAGTAAGAAAATGGTTCGAGAGAGAGATGGAGGTTAGGTAACCAGTCAGTTGCAGGCTGGAGTCCATCTTTTATTCTGGATAATTGTGCCTGTCTGTTCCCTCTTCGAGTCTTCGTCCGCATTTGTTTTATTAAACTCCCTCCCTTTCCGGGGCAAACCCATTACTGTTAGTGTGTCTCTTAGCTATTCTGAGTTCATTGTTTTTCTTAATTTCGAAACATCTCAACCGATCTCAAGTATCTTATACAAAGTCTAAATTAATTTATAATTAATGAAGCCAACACTAGCAAAGGTACTGATGTTAATAATTCAGCATAATTAATAATTCAGAGAAGAAATAAATGCGAGTTTGAATTCGTCGCTAAATTACTTGCGCCTTCTGTCAAGAAACGAAATAGTTAATATATACAAAATTATTTTCCTTTATTTTGTTTTCTTAGCTCGTGGATTTCATAAAAGAAACATATTGCCCAGGAAAATATGACATTACTTCCTAATAATCAGCATTTTAAACTTCCTTGATCTCCACTCCTCTTTGACCTCCTTAATTTACGTATATATATTACCACTTGAGCCCATGAAGGATCTTGGGTTCAAGTACAAGGTAGAGACTGTACTGTTTACTGGATAACGGTTTAGTCTGAGATCACTCTCAACTGCGACTTTATAGAGGTCGGGTGAGCCCCAGGAAGGTGCTAGATCTCATAGGATCCATCGCCAGTCGGGATTTGAACCCAGCAAACTCTATCAGTGAGCCAATCTGCTCCCTTATATATATATTTCTTAATTTGGCCAATTAAATTATTTAAAAAAAAAACAATGCGAATGAAATAGCAACAAAATTCAAGATGACTTATTAACTATATCATGCCATGAAATAATGTCAGAAAAAAAAGTGATTGAAAAAAAGTTAAAGTACATAATTTAAGTATAACTTCAGTCAATTTATGTAAACACAATTTATGTAATCATAGTATTTAATCATGAAATTATAATGATTAAATTTGTTCAGAATTTAAAAGTAATTTATTTCTGCACACTGTAATTGATTCATAGCTTTTGGCTGTTTTAATGAACCGCGCACTTATCTAAAAGTAAAGCTTTTAGTGATGAAATGCGCTTAATTTCTTTTGGAGTAAATAAATAACTTTTTATTAGTTCAAA
Source organism: Arma custos (assembly GCA_037127475.1). Classification (NCBI taxonomy): domain Eukaryota; kingdom Metazoa; phylum Arthropoda; class Insecta; order Hemiptera; family Pentatomidae; genus Arma; species Arma custos. The sequence continues at coordinate 22,606,111 of CM073765.1, read as the reverse complement.
AGACTGGCGAAGACAAGACACTCCTGGGCTCACCCAGCCTAAAGAAAGTGAGTACCGTTAACTTGGGGAAATACCGTTTTCTCAGAAAAGTCATCTCTCTGCACAGCCATTGTCCTAGAAACAGTCACTACCAGGCGCTAATTCTAAGCCATTCGTAGGTTGTAGTGGTACAGGTTTTTTTATCCATTAGGATTTAAACTTCGAGTCTCCATATTAATATCGCACCAAATCTTGAATAAATACAAAATAAATTCATTTATTAGATTGGATTTCTGTTTATTCATTTATTTTTGTCTTTTAACCAACCATTTAGTTTAAACATATGGCTTCACCTGTGCTCTAGTGGTTAGCATAGCTGCCTGCTATTCCCAAGATCGCTGTTTCTCAGTCCGGCATGTGGTTTTTAGTATAGGGTTTTTAAAGGGAGTAAAAAATCCTTAATTATGCCGTCCTTTGGGGGGGACGAAAAATGGCGGTCCTGAGACTGTACGGTGTCAGGTACACATTATAGAACATTATCCTAATTAAAACTGGATAGTCGAAATTTATGACTCGCACTGTAGAATCGTCTGATCGGCCATAACGGCATAAAGCGAAGTTATACATATTGTTTAATTCAGTTCAGGGTCTCATTGTTCATATTTTTAACAGCTCAGGGTTTAGTTAATTTTATTTTTAACTTAAAACTAAAAGGCACATAAAAAAAAAAGAAGAGCTGATGGAAATTGAGAAGATTGTTTGCGACACGGCGCCTGCCGGTCCTGTTTGCCTAGGCCCGCCCGCCCTGCTAATCAAGAGAAGCCCCATCAACCTTCTATCTCCCGAAGTACCAACAGCTTCACTATCAAAACAACACTACTAGAGGACCCTATCTAAGTTTAAACATTATGGATATTGAGAAAATATACAGGGTGTCCCGAATTTAAATGGCAAAACTTCAGGAACTTATAGGGGACCAAAAAACTAAGACAAAAAGTCCTTTAGAGATTTGCTCGTTTTTGCTTAGTTTTAGAGAAAATCGCAAAAAAAGAAACAAAACAAAAATGTTACAGGTAGCGATTATTACCTTTCAAAGTTCGTCAGGCTAGGCAGTGAGATATGTAAAAACTTAGTGTTATCCTTTACATTATTTTATTTGTTTACATTTTGGCTTCCTTCTAGGATCATAATTCCTAAATCAGTCTTCAGTCAGTTACTCAAATATTTTTTTGTGAATTGCATCAGCCACAATCCCGCATACATGTTCTAATGTTGAATACGCTAATATGATTTCTGTGCATGGTTATGTCAAGAGATTGAATTTTAGTAACTGGTTTCTTGAAAAAAATCGCGATGATAATTGATTTCCATTAAAAATTATATGGACCGATGAAGCTACCTTACAAGAGGAGGAATTGTTAATCAAAGAAATTATCATGTATGGGCTCTTGAAAATCCCAGAGCTATTAGAGAGAATAGATTTCAGCATGAATTTGCTATTAACGTTTGGCTTGGAATTTGGAAAGGATTACTGGAGGGACCATATTTTTTACCTGGAAGATTGAATGGTATCACATTTACACAGTTTTTGGAGAACGACTTTTCTAATTATTTAGATGACATTCCCTTACAACAGCGGATTGAAATGTGGTTCCAACTCGATGGATGTCCATCTCATTATGGCTCGAGCTTGGCTGGATATAAATTATCCACAACCATGGATCGGGCGTGGAGGAATAGTACCTTGGCCACCCAGATCACCTGATATGACACCCATGGATTTCTTCGTATGGGGAACCTTGAAACAGACAGTTTATTCGGTGTCAATCAACTCAAGAGAGCAATTAAGAGACCGAATCATAGATGCAGTGCACCAAATATCATCAGAACAATGTTTAGCTGCAATTTATCAAGTGAGTGCTAGATGTAATGCTTGCATTGGAGCAAGAGGACAACATTTTGAGCAATATTTACATTAAAAAGAACATAACATAAATATAAATGTAAATAAATAAGTATAAAAATGAAAACTTGTTTTGTTTCTTTTTTTACGATTTTCTCTTAAACTAAGCGAAAACGAGCAAATCTGTAAAGGACTTTTTGTCTTAGTTTTTTGGTCCCCTATAAGTTCCTGAAGTTGCCATTTAAATTCGGGACACCCTGTATCTTGAAAAATATCAGTTGACCTTATATATATATATATATATATATATATATATATATATATATATATATATATATATATATATATATATATATATGACTAAGAAGATTTAAGGTTAAAAAAAATTCTCTTAAATAGGGAAAACTATTTATTTTAAAGCCAACATTTCAACCCACATTGCAGGGCTTATGGGGTCAAGTTTTGAGGCTGACGATCTGCTTCATCTGCTTCATTATAAGCTAGATGTCGGTGGATCGAAGACATAGAGCAAGATCTGATAAACACGGGAGTGAGAAGGTGGAGAGAGAAGGCGACGGACCGAGAGGAGTGGAGGAGGCACGTCAGGGAGATCCTGGAGATAGGTCCTGTTGCGCCGAACAGTTAGTTATTTCCACCCGGACCATTTTTTCATACACTGACCATCCTTCATAAAATTGTTTTGTTTATTATTATTCCTATAATGACGATACCATTGGGCATATAAGCCTCTTCAACGTTTTTAAAACTGCACTTGAACTGTTTAACCCCTAAGTTAGTTTAGGTTGCATTTTTGAGTTGTTGGGCTTTGGAGGACTATTAGAGAGGCACCGATACGGTACCTAGTATGCTCATAATATTAAATTTAATCGATATGTGTGTGCATAAGTTTATATTTACAGTATATAGTTAATTACAGTATATATCTGTGGTCTTTAAGATCATTCGCTAGCCTGAACATAATAATGACATACAAGTGTTCTTGTTAATGACCAGCCGTTTCATGAGTATCTCGATTTCAAGGACATTGATGAATCGGTCTAGATCCAAGGGTTATGGCTGCTCAGGGTCAGCGGGCGCACGAGACCTATACCTCCCCTCCCGAAGCAAAACCTTCTTAAACAGAAACTTGTTTGCCATTGTGGAGAACAACGCAATTCACGATACAATTACATGTGGTTGGTTCAATTCCACACCCAGTCCTCCTAAGCTTAGGGTGATGCTTGACAAATCCCGAGATCGGACTTTAGATTTGTGATGTGAGGAGGTGCGAAAGCGTTATCCTGATCATACACCACTATAAGTATATGCATACATACATTTAGTTATTTTTTGGTTGGAAAAAATATATGGAGATACTGGTTTATACGAACTGAGAATAATAAAACGTGGCTGTAGCTAGGAAATAGTCTTCTTTTTATTCTTTCTTTTTTATTTGAGAACGGAATGTCATAAATGGGAAAAGTTGAGGAAGCCTTAAAGTATTAAGTGGTTTGGAAGATGGGAGTGAAAACTCTTCGGCCCGTCCCAACTTTCCGTCCCAAGTTTATCTCTAACCCATCTTGTCTTTTTTAACCCATTTCTCAACTAACTGTAATAACCTTTTATATTGTAGTATTATTTTTTACACCCTATTTTATTTATTTATTACTAAAACAATTCATTAGAATTAAATACAAATCATTTGCACTCCCTAAACTTTTATTCATCAAAATATCATATTAAAATCCCAGAGAACAAGATCTCGCCTTTCCAAGCATTATACTCGTTCCCACAGAACGAAAACATTTTAGCGTTCTTTCTCGACCGTTCCAACACACTTAGAAACTCACTCCCATCTAATATCTGTCATGCTTCTTCCTTATCCTCACTCTAATCCAAGCTTTTCCTACATCTCCTAAACTCCCAGACAGATGCTCTCTAACGTGTGAGAATTGATAGCTCATATCCATCAGAAGTGGCATATGAATTACTATAAACATTCTTCACAAACTACTAATCCCAAGATCGCGGGTTCGTAGCCCGGCAGGTGGCCCTAGGATTTTTTTAAGGGAGTAAAAAATCCTTTGTTACGCCGTCCTTCGGAAGGGACGTTAAACAGGGGTCCCGAGCCTGTACGATGTCTGGTACTCGTTAAAAATCCCTATCCTAATTAAACCTGTATAGGCAAAATTTAGAGCTCCTACTGTAGCATCGTCCGATTAGCCATAGCAGCATAAAGTGACGTTAAATGAACAAACAACAACAACATTCTTCACTCATAAAGTTATTATTCTTATATTGTTAGATGCTATAATTTGTTTTCTTGTTATTCATTTTTGTTATTTTAGCTTTTATTTTTTTCTCTGCCAGAACATACATTTTAGTTTATGTTTATTTTCATATTATTATTTAAATATTGTATTATTCTTATAATTAAGGAGCGGAGTGGCTCAGTGGTAGAGCACTAAGTTACCATGCCGCAGATCTTGGGTTCGAATTCCGATCGCTGGCAGAATATAACGGCTGTTTGCAGCCGCAGATGGATACTATGTGCTCTTGGACCCTCCTGGTGGCTCATCCAGCCTCTAAAAAGTTGGGAAAAATCTGGCGGTTAATCGTAATTTAGAACAAATCACCTCCCTGCAAAACGTTAGTTCAAGAAACAGTACAATCTCGATCACTTACCTAATTCAAGATTCTTCAAGGAATGTAGCAGGTTTTTTTTTTATTCACTCTCTAGTGTTATTAGTTTTGCTTTTTCTTAGATAAGATTTTATTAAAAGTACATAATTCTACAGCTATGGTGAATAAGTTTTTAGTCTAATTTTGTTCAGAGAGAGTTAATTGTATTCAGAGAAACGGAATTGTTAAATACTTGTAGTTTTTGGCTTAAAATGGAGTTGTAATATTAACAATAACTCCTTTTCAAGCCAAAGCCTTACAGGCACTTAGCCACTAGCAAACAACACGATTTCATTTCCCTAAGTACAAGAAACTCATTTTGGAGAAAATCGACCTAACCACTTATTTTTCCGGTTTGTAAAATTAATAAATTAATATAGTTGTAATAGAATTAACGTAATATGCTGTACTAAGTTGAAGACGTCTAAGAGAATCGATTCCAAGTGAAGAGAAGCTGTAACCTACACGATTAACCTCAAAGAGAAAGAATAACACTTCGTGTGTAGTGGCTAAAGCTCTTCTTGTTCCTGATTTCTTTTAGTTCGTTCTACTTTGGGCTTTAGAAAGCGCAGTTGTTAATGAAGGAACTTAATTATGTCTTTTGTAATTGGTAAATAAAAAATAAGAACAATTAAATACCTGACGAAACGGTCGCATCACATCAATTTACGAAACTGTACCATTACAACCCTTGAAGGGTATTGGACTAAGTACATGATAGACTTTGTTCTGAATTAAGCCAACGGTTGTTCTGGAATGTGTTTTTGACGAAATCACTCTTAACCACCAGGCTTTACCACATTAATCTTTATAGAGGCTGGGTAAGCCACAGGAGGGTTTGCAGATCCCACAGAGGGACACATAGCTGTTAACAGAATAAATAGTGTATCTTTTAATTATCCTAACTACAGAGGAATTCGAACTCTGAAATAACAATTTATTCAAAATAAATTCCAAATAATCTTGGTGAATACTACTTGAAACATTCTCTCCAGTTTATACTTCACAATTCACTAATGAAGTGACCATTTTTTTTTAAATAAATGAAGTTCGAAGAGTCTGTTTATTGTATATTTATGGGTTTTTTTATTATTTTTATATTACTCAAAAAAAAGGAACTAGAATGATTTAGACTATATATAAACAGGCAAAAAGTGCATTTTTAAATATAGTTGCCAAAGGATGCATACAGTAGAGTCAGGAAGTGGAAACGGGGCAAACGAATAAACAATTGCAATTAAATTTAATTTTTTATCATAACACTTTTAATTGTTTATAGTGTAGAAAAAATATTGAACATTTAGTTTAAAATAGTCATAATATATTTAAATGTTGGCATTTCTAGTTTCGCCGCTTAAGGTTACTTCGGCACTTACTGGTGAAACTCTGTAATCTACGAATTAATTACAAAAGACACATATACATGACTATAATAAGACCTATTTGGACTTAAGGAGTAGAGCTTTGGTGCTCCACTAAATCATCGAATTCCTCTCGTATACAATCCTTACAATCTGAGATCCTTGGTAAAATCCTCAATGTTTTACTTTGTTAGGAACAAAACCATCCATACTTAATGTCCCATTTGCAGCTGATTTAGCCCGAATCCGATATCAATCTTTTCATGACAAACTGTATTTCTTCTCAAACCCACCAGTTTGAAACCTAGCTTCCTCTTCGATTACGAATAACCCTCCGAGGTATCTAAAAAGAAGATGGCCTCGTGAACTTCTAGCATATATCCGTAATTAGAGTACAACCAGTGGGCAATTTATTTACTTGTTATATTTATTCATTTGACGCAAAATAGCCCTGAAGGACTATGCGACAATGTTGCAACTTTTTTTTTTGTGTTGTTTTTTCATTTTTTCCTTCTCGGCCCATCTTTGCCTCATGATTTTTCTTAAAGTTTTTCTTATTTCTTTCGCCGGATCTTGGGCGGAAATTTTTTTCTGTCTGCCACTGCTATATTGACTTTACTGCCCAAGCTATCTCAGGAAAAAGTCGATCCTTTGATCTGAATATATTTAAATACTAAAATGGGATGCCAGCCTCAGATCGTTATACTTAATATATAGTAAATTTATGTTAATAATAAATATATACTAAATATACTCTTCTCCAAAGGTTAACTTGGTTGACTGACCAGGAGTTGTTTATTAAATAAGAATAATTACAGAAGAACATTATATTTGTTGGTGCTGATAATGGTTACAGACTTAATAAAACTTATACACTACTTAATAAAGAAGCTATAGGTGACTTATGTGATACTTGTGGCTTCATGAATCATTCTCTTCCTTGCATCTTGACTTGTCTGCGTCTTGCGAACAACTCCCCTCTCTACTCTTACTCTACCTGGCCCAAGCCCCCTACCATACTCACCTATATGTAGCACCACTAGTACCTCTTTTTTGAGGATTTTTTTAAATTCTATTCTGTTTTCTAATAAAGCTTTTGCAATCCCGTGTCTCGATGTTTCTTCTTCTTATTCTGTGTATCCTTGGTTCAATTTGTAGCCTATAATTTTTTTGTTTAGTTTCTCCACGTTCATCCTCTTCACGTGACCATAAAATCTGAATATCCATACCTCCATTTCTATTTCAAAGTCAAGGATTTCGCTCTAAATTTCTTTGTTCTATTATTATAATACAGTTCTAAATTTCAATCAATGTTTTTATTTTTTAATTCTTTTAGTTGTCTGACAAAGTGTGATAATATAGCTCATATAAAATGCGTATTACAATTACACATGATTATTACGCTTAAATCCAATAGTTATTATTAATAATGAATAAAGAATAATATAAATTAAAAAGAATGGATTTACCAGGGGGAACATTCAGCTCAAGCAGACTACCTCATTAACGAATATCAATAATTTTTTTTCCCAGACTAATTATTTTAAGTTTAGACAGTTTCATTTTACAAGTGGGATTTAATTGTGAGTAGCGGAGAAGTCAATTATGCCATTCAATTTCATGATTTCTTAAAATTAATTAATCGGAAAGTCAGCGTTAAATAATGCTACTTCATAACTTTTCTTCCTTTTAACGAACTCTTCATGGATTCTTCGAATAAAATTAATTTAGCCAATCAGTTTTCAAGATCTTTGTTGCGTTTGCAATTTACATTTCTCTTCTTTTTTTCCTCCTTTTTTTGATCCTTTAAATTGTAATAATTCAATAAAAGCGCTCTATTGATTAAAGCAGTCGACTCTAAGATTTAATTACTTGAATTAATCATGGCGAGAGACAAGTTACGCCTACTATTCTACAACTGTGAGTTCAGGTATTAAAAAGTAATTAATATGGATTCAACTGGAACTATTTTATATAATATTTAATTTATGAGGTAAAACATTTTCCAGTCAATTTTTCTTTTTTTTTTTTTTTACAAGTAATACACTTATAGATAACTCTAGTATAACCTGTCACATATAACCTTATAACATTGTTTCTAATACTCCCATTATATAATGATTTAGATATAAAATATTAAAACCAATTAATATATATTATAAATAAACTAATTTTATAAAATTAAAAAAATAAATACAAAAAATATTTTAAAAAATAAAATAAATAAATAAAATAAATTAAAACTTTCGTATTGTTAAACTCTTATAAATTTATATTTTAATTTTAAAGAGTATCAAGGTATATATAAATATATAAATAGTATATATATAAGTACAGTCCAAAAAATCATGCAGAGTAGAAATGACCATGTAGAAAAAGTGTATCTCCAAGTAGTTTTAAATTATAGACATTACATGAGGTATCTATACTTAAAATTTTTTCAGTTATTTTAGGACAATTGGTGTAATTATAATTTTATTGTTATTTTTTATTATTTTTATATAGTTAAATTACAGACCTATTATGAAAATTCCAGTAAGGACTTGAAATTGAAAATGACTATATAATCGAAAAGTATTTGTAAAAAAAATAAAAAAGAAAAATTGACTGGAAAATGGTTTACCTCATAAATTAAAAACTAATTAATTTATATTACTAAATAATTATATTATCATATAAATATTATTAGAGAAATTACAAAAAAATATACAATAGAATAGCTTATAAATTATAAGTCTGTGGAAACCTTATAAGCCCATTAAACAATAAATTGGTTCCTCATATATTATTAAGAGCGGAGTGGCTCAGTGGTAGAGCACTGAGCTGCCGTGCCTGAAATCCTGGTTCAAATCCCGCTGATGATAAGACTTTTATTTAGTCTGTTACCCCCTTTTATTAATTATGATCGGGTCTAGGACCCTCCTGGGGCTCACTCAGCCTCTATTAAGTGCGTGCCCAAAATAAAGGGAAAAATCTAGCAGTTGAACGTGATCTAGAACAAATCACCTCCCTGCACAACTGTTGTCCATCTATTGGTGAAACCGCAAATAAATCCGTGCAATAGTTATTGATTTCACCGCGAACAAACACGGCCGAGGACTTTGTTTTATAATATGTACAGATTTTAATTCTAAAGATATCAATAAAAATTATAAATAATATGCTAAATAAAAATCATTTTTGTAAAAAAAAATGTATGATTCAGGGTAAAAAAAATTTATTAATATTAGCCTGAATACCCCATGCACCAAAAAAAATAATAATAACAACAGGTACGGTTTTTGTTCGAACTTACGGAATTATTATTAATTGTATAAATATTTTAAAAAAATAGTTATTGTTGAATAAAATGAAGTTAAATAAAATTATTCAATTTAAAAAGAACTAATTTTCTCGCTCTGGCTTTTCCTGCCCCAACCTTCATTTAAACTAATAAGAACTCACAACGTTTCTTTTCATTTCTTGCTCTACTTTTCTTTTTTTTATTTAATTTAATTATTTCTTATTAGAGTTACTTATAAAATAGTTAATTGTATTTTATTTCTGTACCACGGATGTAAAGGACAACATGTCACATTTTTTTATTTGTTCAGGAGAGCCAATTTTCCATAACTTTGTATTAAAATTTTTTTCTTCGTTACTTATAGAAACAGCTTTTAGAAAATTGTTCCCACAGTTATTGGCATCGATAAATAATTGGAAATATTATCATAGTATTTATTTGTGTCGATTTACCTAAAATATTACCGATTTTGTGGACACGTTGTCTTTTACGTCTGGGACAAAGATTTCTTCTTTGTGTCTGCCTGTATTTGTTTTTCAACTAATGATATCGCCGTTTTCAATAGTTTCAAGTAACATATCATCCCTCATTGCGTAAAATTTATTGGTTGAGTGTGTAGAGAGCCCTCAGTGTAGAGCGCCGAATCTCTACGCTGAAGGTCCTTGGGTCAAATTCGGCTGTGGTTGATAAGGCAGATAATTTAATCTGTTAATTACTGCCATAAATCCTGTAGGATCAGCTGAAAGTCCTGGTGCTCACCCAGCCTCTATAAAATGGGTTTATTTAAATATAGAAAAATCTGTTTGTTGTACGTATTCTTGGCCATATCTCCACCTTGTATAACTGTTGGCTTAGGAACGGTACAGTCTCTATCGTGTACTGAACCGTTTTGGGTGCTTTCCTTAGTTTTGGACATTAAACAAACAAATTAAATATAAATCTATTAGTAAAATCTATTAAATATTGAATGTATCCGTAGAAACATAATTGAGATGTTATGTAGAGGCAGTTTATTATCGTAGTACAAGCAACGAGGGATCGAAACACTTAACTCAGGCAATATCAGACAAGTTTCTGATTAAGCGCAAGCAAGATATCAAGCTATGAACTTTCTTAGAACAGTTCCCATTGGTCATTTCTCTTAGGGTACCCGTAATCTTCTGTAATTAATCATAATAATTAATTATATTACATTTTACACCACCCACATTACATAAATAATTTTATATAATGCAATTTGAAAAACCACAATGCAAAGCCTTGTGTTTCAAAATTCTCCAGTAAAACCCACACTTACTGGTCGACTTTTCGCCTTCCATCCTTCAAACTTCCATCCACAGACCAATACCCAAACCCGAATCAGCCATATCACTGGATATAAATATAATTAATAAAATATTGATACATAGCAACATTATGTGGGGTCTTTATTATAAATACATTGACTTTAAAAATATTTATTTTTGAAAATTATGTATGTAATTGGAAAAACCACAATGCAAAGCCTTATGTTTCGAAATTCTCCAGTAAAACACACACTTACTGTTCGACGTTTCGCCTATTCAGGCATTACCAAGACCTGTCTTTGGAGAAAATTAGACTTAACCACATATTCACCGGGCCTGTAGGTATATGGTATATCTCTATTATAAGTGTCCGACGTGTGATAAATTTATACATATAAAGCATGTACCAATATAACCAATGAAGATTTTAGGGTCCAGTACATGGTAGAGAATATACTGTTTCTGATTTTTTGACAACGGTTGTCCTGCGCTCAACATCTAGGTTTTACTCCGATTAAGCTTACACACTTTATAGGGCCTGGATGAACCCTAGGGGGTTCTGTAGATTGCATAGTCTATCCGTGGGTGTTAACAGATTAAATAATGTACAGTCGAACCTGGATAAGTGGAATCTCTTGGTGACAGGATTTCAATTTCACTTACATAGGTATTTCACTTAAACAAGGTTTTACTTATTCAGGTCATTAAGGTTGCATGTACCACTAAAAGATGTTCTCAAAAACTGGCATCTTTTATAAATGTAAGAAATTATTACCTGTGTATGTAAAAACCACTTAAAAAAACAAATATACATGAAAACATGGCGGAGGGGGGGAGGGGAAATTAGAGTGGAGCAACAACAGGCTTGATTTGACAAAGCGCTTTAATGTTTACACTTTAGGTATCAATCAAAACCAAACAAACCCATCTATCCCTTCACCTTTTCTTAGTATGTAGTAATGAAAATTCCACTTATAGACGTAAATACGAAAATAGTCTCACTTATAGAGGTAATTTCCACAAAAATTGATTCCACTTATAGAGGTACAATTTACATTTCAGCTTAAGAGTTTATTTAAGGGAAAATTATGGGACAAGTTTTGCACCACTTATAGAGCTATTCCACTTATGCAGGTAACACTTATCCAGGTTCGACTTTATTTGCTACTGACATTAGAACCCAAAGTCATCAGCATAGCAACTCAGTGCTCTATACACTGAGCTAACTTTAATCTTAGTCTAGTTAAAAATAAGAAAATAATAATGGTGGTGGTCTAGTGGTTAGCATAATTACCTACTAAGCGCTAGATTGCGGGTTCTTAGCCCGGCAGGTGGCCCTAGGATTTATTAATTTATTAAAGGGAGTAAAAAATCCTTGGTTATGCCCTCCTTCGGAAGGAACGTTAAATGTCAGGTATTCCTTAAAAATCGCTAGTGATTCCCATTTTTTTTTTTTTTAATTCCCCCCCCCCATGGTAACCCCATGGAGGGACCGTTTATTAATATTAGGAAATGCTCCATACTTAAGAAAGCATATTAGATGTCATTACATGTGATTTTAATAATTACAGATCAGTTTGGTATTATAATTATAGAATACATTTTAGTATAATTTAGCAATACAAGAAATTAAAAATGGTTTGACTAAATTGATAATTTACACGTGAGAATAAAATTAAAATTACATTTGTAAACCTAAATTGTGTAATGAAAAAAAATAAATTTAACAAATATACAAATAAACAAAAATGAAAGGTTTTATAATGTACGTGATGTTTTTTATAAATGATAATAAGTCAGTTTTAAATTTAGAAAAAATAAATGTTCTGTCTCAGGCCAAGTACCTCGTTTGAGTATTGTGTTTTTTATCAATTTAATTCTTTGTCGGTCGTATCGTGAACAGTCAGACAGTATGTGTCTGAAAGTGTGGGCCTGTCCATCTTCATCACATGCGTCTGTTCTTATAATGTTAAATCTATTCAAATACTGATTTGTGATCCTCATGTAGCATCGTCCGATTAGCCATACCATAAAGTGACGTTAAAATAAACAAAGCCACAGCATGAGTGCATCCAGTCCATCTGTACAGCAGTCCTACCAACATTGGGAATGCAACAGTACCCTCTTTGTTTAATAAGATACATTAAACTATTCGACTAAACCTGTACAGGTTGGCCAAACTGGGAAGGAGTGAGTTATGGCGACGAAGCCTTGGGGAACAAAGTGGTTGTTTTATTCGATCCCTATTGGAGCGGTGTTAATCCAGAAGAAGGAGATCTATTGGACAATAGGATTCGAGATTTGTTGCCCCACCCCCCACCACTTCGACTGTTGCTATTAAACTCTACTGATAAGGCACTCTCCCGATTTAATCCTCTACTTTTTCACTCCCTCTTTCCCTATCACTCGCTTCACCTCACCTATAATTCTTTTACCCTCGTTTCCACCGCTAGATCTCTCATCGGCAACTTCATCACGTATACGAGTTTGGAGGGGTTTACAATGGAGTTTACTAAATAAAAAAAAATCTTTGTTCGTTTAATAACGTCGCCTTATGATTATATGACTAATTAGACCATGCTTTAGTGGGGGTCTTAAGTTTTACCTATAAGGGTTTAATTAAGGAAGGGATCTTTAACGAGAATCTGACGCCGTAGAAGAAGAACGCTCGGGTCCCCATTTTATGCCCCTTACGAAGAACGGCATAACTAAGGATTTTTTAAGCCTTTTATAAATCCTAAGCCCACCTCCCGGGCTGCGACCCATTAGCCACCAAATTCGTTCTGTAGATGTTAACTGGATCACTAAAAAAATGATTACACTATGTTTTGGGGAGTAGAGAGGTTCAGTGGTAGAGAGTTGAGGAACCTATAGCACTACAACTCATGAAGAAACTGGGGTTCAGTACGTGGTAGAGGCTGTAGTGTTTCTTAGACAGTTCTGCAGAGGTGGTTTGTCCTAGATCACCCTCATACCAGTTTTTCCAACTACTTCTTTATAGAGGTTGGGTGAGTCCCGAGGATGCCACGTACCAAAGGATCCATTCCAGGCCGTACCAGATTAAATGAAGCCTGCCACAGCCGGCTTAGAACCCCGGACCTTCGACATGTCAACTCAGTACTTAACCACTCCGCTTCAAATACCTCCAACCTTATTTTTGCGAAGGCTTTTTTACGTTGAAGGTAGATGAAGCACTTTTACAGTTGTTTTTTTTTTCGCTTAGACTTGATGAGATGGATGGTGGGGGAACGAACTTATTTTACCCTCACCCCCTCCTAACTATGGACGAGTCTATTTTAGCGAGAGGAGGGAGGGGGAGAAACCTTCTAATTAGGGGACAGTGCTAAAGTTGATTAACTCGGCTGTTTAGGCCTAGAAGGAGGGGGGAGGGGAATGAGAGACAGAGAGAGAGAGAGAGAGAGAGAGAGAGAGAGAGAGAGAGAGAGAGAGAGAGAGAGAGAGAGAGAGAGAGAGAGAGAAAGATAGAGAGAGAGCAGGCTCGCTTTATTGTGTCTGCCTTCTCAAACAAGAAAATGTATTAATCACATCCTTCATCTCACAAAGTTCATTTCATATCATTACAATATTAATTTAAGTAATCTATATAATATAAACAAATTGTACCACTACAACCCGTGAAGGGTCTTGGGGTCAGTGCATGGTAAAGGATATACTGATTCTAAGACAACGGTTGTACAAGTAAGTGGTTTGTCCGAGATCGAGCTCAACCTTATAAAGAAGCAGAAATTATTAGGGTTATCAAAGTAAACAGGCTATTATGGACAAGGGCACATTGCACGTATGGAAACAAATGAAGCCCCTAAAAAACTCCTAGAAGAAAAAGTGCATGGAAGATCGAGGTTTCGATGGGCGGATGGTGTGGCTGCGGACGCTTGGACCATCTTACACATCCGTAACTGGAGAGCAGCAGCTATGAACATGGATGACTGGCGGTTGATGCTGCGGGAGGCCTTGTCCCTACGATCGATGTAGAGCCATCTATGTATGAATGTAATTAAGGGTACCCATTTTTTATAGTGTATGTAAATATCTTACTTATATAAAAGAGACTGAGTCATGGGCGAATCCAGGACTTTTTTCTGGGGGCACAACGGACAGACGGTCAAAAAAATTAACAATTACTTAGAAATAAACTTGTAGTATTATTAGAAAGGCTTCAAAGGTTTATTAAAATATCTAAACAATAGTTTCACTCATGTTCTTTCTGTTATTTTTTTCATATACTTTAACAACTATCACATGATTTGCCTTTAAGTATGTACTGTAATGGATTCTCCACAGTACACAAAAAATCGTCTGAGGGGGGCACGTGCCCATCCTGGATCCGGCTATGGATTGAGTGTTAAGAGAAAATAATAGTTGAAACGACTCCACCATGATGTTCCTCATCCATGTCCTTTTTTCCCGATGACATAAAGAGTAGAGAGGAAGTATCGCGTAAGAGGCATCACATGGCCGAGGATTGAGCGAGGAAAAGTAACTTGGTTTAATTACATTAGCCCCTAGACGAGAGTACAGGAGAGGAGGATATAAGAAAGAGCGGAGGAGTGAGGACAGTAAGGAGGGCGAGCACTCAGGATAATGGGGCGGCGGGCCAGCGCCCCACCAGCTTCGGGGCGACCATTAGGAGTCCGCTCACTTAGTCTTCAGTCCTAACCACTCTTCTTTCAAGTAGGTGTGTCGATAAAATATCGATTTATATAACCACTACAACCCATGAAGGTTATTGGCGGTATGATGGAGCTTGTTTCCTACCCAAGGTTGGGCAGAGTACCCATTTTATAAAAGCTGGATGTGTTCCAGTAGGAAGCTTTGCACCGACTGGGAAGCGTCTGAGGGGAAGACTGAGGCGTATGTGGGAGGATTTCGTTAAAAATGATGTAACAGATTCTAGCTTGGGTAGTGATCCGTGGACAGAAGTTTATTAGCAAAGATTGGTGGTATCGATATCGAGCCCCGGGTTCGCATAGCCTTCTCTTCTTATTATTATTTGTTAATTATTGGCACGATATATCTGTGACACCTGTGCATAGTGGGCTAAGTCGAATTTTGTGAATTTCAAGCTATCTACTTAGAATCGTATTTTTTTTCTCTTTCCTTGTGCCTAACACGCTAAGTGTTCCGTCCATTGCAATGAAGGATATTCCTTTGTAAATCGTGGGCTAATACTCCAATCTTGAACTTAAAATAAGTTCAGAAAAATTACGATTGTAAGTAGATAGCTTAAAATTCATGAAATTCAACTTAGCCCACTATGCACAGGTGCCACAGATATTACACTCAATTTTGCTATAGGCTTGAATCATCATAATATTTAATCATAATCATCTAAAAAAATATTTTTAAATATAAAAATCCTCCGAATCCTCTGTCTCTCCGTGACAGTGCTCTATCCATTTAAGCCACCAAGGCCGCCTGCCGGCAGAGGACAAATCTTTTCTCTTATCCGATCCCACGTCCTCGTGTTCTCGAATTTTTTGCGATGTACACACGAGAACGAATGTTCCTTGAACATTACTTTTAATTTTAGGATCTTATTGACTTACGTCATATTACTATTTATATTTTTTTATAATAATTGGTCAACTGTATTTAATTTTTAAATATTTCGAACCCGGATCCTCTGTCTCTCAGCTCTATCCATTTGAGCCACCAAGGCCACCTGCCGGCATAGGACAAATCTTTTCTCTTATTCACGTCCTCGTGTTCTCGAAATTTTAAGTAAGTCAATAAGATCCTAAAATTAAAAGTAATGTTCAAGGAACATTCGTTCTCGTGTGTACATCGCAAAAATTTTGAAAACACGAGGACGTGGGATCGGATAAGAGAAAAGATTTGTCCTCTGCCGGCAGGCGGCCTTGGTGGCTTAAGTGGTTAGAGCGCTGTCATGGAGAGACAGAGGGTCCGGGTTCGAATCCCGGCCGAGGGCATATCTTTTCTCTTTAAAATAAAAATATTTAAAAATAAAAACAGTTGACCAATAATTATAAAAAAAAATAATTTTCAAACATAGAATAATTAGTTTTATGTCACGGTGAGACAAAGGTTCCGGGTTCAAATCCCGGTCGAGGGCCTATCTTTTCTCTTTAAAAAATAAAAATATTTATAACTCATAAAAAATGACCAATATTTATAAAAAATTATAAATAATAATATGACGAAAGTCAATAAGATCCTAAATTAAAATTAATGTTCAAAGAGCTTCGTTCTAGTGTATTCTTCGCAAAAATGGCGGGAGTACACTGGGGCTTTAGGATCTAAAAGAGAGAAGGTTAGTCCTCGACCGGGAGGGGCCTTGATAGCTCAATTGGCAGAGCGATGTCACGGTGAGACAAAGGTTCCGGGTTCAAATCCCGGTCGAGGGCCTATCTTTTCTCTTTAAAAAATGAAAATATTTATAACTCATAAAAAATGACCAATATTTATAAAAAATATAAAATAATTAGAATTGGACGTCTTGGTGGTGGGGTGCTCTCTCAGGTTTGGAGCCTGTTTGGGCTGTTCATTGTGGGATGTATTGCTTTTTCTTCGAGATGGGATTTATATAATCTTTTTTTTTGTGTCTTGATAATGCCCGAATAGGCGAAACGTCGAACGGTAAGCCTGTGTTTTACCAGTGAATTTTGAAACAAGAGGCTTTGCATTGTGGATTTTCTGTTTGCATAAATAATTTTCAAAAATAAATATTTTTAAAGTCAAAGTACTTATAGTAAAGACCCCACGTAATGTTGCTATGTATCAATATTTTATTAATTATATTTGTATCCAATGATATGGCAGATTCGGGTTTGGGTATTGGTCTGTGGATGGAAGTATGTAAGCAGATAGTTGGTATCGGCATCGAGCCTTCGGGTTCGATAAGTCTTATTATTATTATTAATTATTAATTAAGTTATATTATTAATTTTAAAATCCTTAAAAATCCATTTACTGAATTGTGAAATCTTTATTAGCCCAGTCAATCGTTCTAACTCTCCTGTGCTTAACCCCTTTATAAAAAAGTAATAATTTTTTTCTCTTCGAAATGAGGGGGCAGGTAAGAGAAATCTCCCTTCTCTCCGAGAGAAAAAAAAACTGGATTTGTCGAAAAGTAGGAGGATATTGCCGTTTTCAATTTATTTATTGAATGGGATTTGTAAGAGGTGAGAGTTGTAAAGTATCTCGGGGAGTTTAGCTTTTTCTTGCCAAATCGATATTTCAGTTAGGTTTGTGTAAATACAACATTAACCAGGACCGAAAATCCTTTTTATCTGTTTCCAAGGAAAAAATTTATATTCGACCGAGAAGGGGAGAGTATTTTTTATGAGCTTACATTTAGCTTTAGTATCCAGATAGGTACTGGCATATAATCCCTATGTTTTTATGGCTCTTTTGTATGAAAATATGGTCAAGAACAATAATTTTTCCAGTTTTATTGCAATCATGTTTGTTTTTATTATTTAAATTTAATTATAACACTTTGGAAGCATGGTAGCTCTGTGTATAGAACCCTGAGCTACTAAACTGTAGGTTTAGGGTTCGAATCAGGGTGTTGCAGATTAATTATACTGTTAAAAACAGCTCGAAACTTTAGGGTCTACGGACCCTCCTGGGACCCACCAAGCTCCTATAATTTTTATACAATTTATTGACGAAAGACTTGATCGGTTGAGCATGATCTCAGCCAAATCACCTCCCTTCACGACTGTTGATTAGAAACAGTATAGTCTCTACTACGTACTGAACCTAAGGCTCTTTGTAGGTTAGATTAGATAAATCCAAGTTTAATATAATAATTAGATACGTCACATCCGCTCTTATATTGCCCGATTGATCAAGTATGTTGTGGAATCTAGTTATTCGATAAAATTGAAATGGCACTAAAGTTTGTTTTGTTTTTTCCTTTGAATTCATATAATAATATGTCTCTTTCGAAAGACAGTATAACCAAGGATTCTTTATTACCATTAAAAAATCTTAAGATGAACCCGCGATCTTGTCTATATTATGTTACACAGTTTGCGATTCGATTCTATTTCGTTCTGTTGAAGAGCGTCCCTTTAACGACCCGAGTATGATAGCGGCGCTAGTAGGGGAAATTAATTATGATCTCCGAGACGACGGGAGAGCGAACAATACGCTCCGCCTAAACTTGTTCCCTTGTGGAAAGATAAAATGCTGACAAGGAACATCTCGCCCTACCCTCTTCAATTCCGCCAAGGAAGTTTAAAACAATAGCGGGCCGGAGTTGGTAGGGCAGTTTTTGCCGGAGCTAATAGGTTACTGGTCGAGTTCTGGCGTTTTGATAGGAGTCACTCCTTGTAGCTTTTCAACTTTTTAACTTACTGCTACGAGCAAGTTCAATGAGTATTACACATTGAAGAAGTTATTGAACAGTTTTCCATCGGAGAGAAACTTCTTCACTTTAGGGACGATTCTTTTTACGTCCCACAGCATGTTCAAGACTCAGACAGGGATGATAAGGTGTTTTTTTTATTTTATACTTGCACAATATTTTTATACCTTATATACCTAATATTTTGTTTACTTATGAGTGTTAATCGATTAAGTCTAAACATAACTTCATTAGGTTTTATCTAATATCAAATGATAAATATATAATAAGTCTTACCTAAAAGCAAAACAATCGATTAACAGTTCTTTATTAAACAGGAATACTTTGTATGGTAAAAATAATTACCATCTTATAAATAAGAAAGAAGAAGGAATAAGGAACTGATGAAGCTGTATGGAAAGCCTGGCATGGTGGCAGTGATAAAGAGAGTCAGAAATAAATGGATGGGATGTGTAGAAAGAATGCCAGACCAGAGGATACCAAAGAGAATGGTCTATGGGAAACCAGTAGGCAAATGAAGTAGAGGATGTCCTTGCATTAGATGATAGATGATGAGAATAGCGCAGGATCACGGAGGGTTGGCTAGGGTGGAGGAGACCCGGGTTCTTGCACAGCTGTAGAGCCAGAATAATAGTATAAAGGAGGGGAATGGATACAAAATATTAAGATTATTTAGTATAATCAGCATAATAGCAATAAGCATACTAGCATTTAGCATACTTAGCTAAACCCAAAGAAAGGCAGATTGAGTTGTTTGCTTAACTTCTTCCACTATTGGGAGAATACACTAATAATAATAATATAACAAAAACCTTATTTATCTTCTAATAAATAAGATATTTAAACCTGTTAAATGTTTGATATGTGATGTTGCCGCCTCACCACTTCATGGAACTTCAACATTTACTAGGCAAACACACTTAGCTCCCTAAGTGCAATTACTTAGGGAGCTATTACTAAAGACTCATATACATGACTATTATTAGACGATATGGACTTACAGAGTAGAGCTTTTGGGCTCTACTAAGCTGTTTAATTCCTCTTATATCTAAATCAAAAATACTTAATAAAAGAAGATGGCTTTTTAAGTTGAATCTGTTTATTGAACACTACCAGTGAGTTAGTATTTCTACTTGTCTTTATCTCACGTCATAACATATAATTAATTCTCTTTACTTTTATAATCCTTTTATACTTATATAATACTTTTATAATACAGCGATAAATTACAATAAATAAATATATGTTTTAAAAAAATGTTTTACTATTTAGCAGTTTTAAGTAGGTCTCAGCACATTGGTTTTCCAAATTATTTTCGTAGTAAATTTTTAGATCTCACCTGTCCTAACGTTTTAATATACTTTATACTGGTTTACAATTAAACCTCTCTATATTATGAATATGACTTGCTCTGTCCAATCTCGAAATAACTAAACTTACAAATATAGATATATATCTTCTCTCATATCTTTTCTCTATCAAATCATACACCACTTGCACTTCCTCCGTTTGGAATTTTTAAATATTTCTATTAATTATTCCTCATATTTAGTGCCCTTTAAACACTAATAATTTTGTCATCTTCTTCAATCTGCTTTACCTTTGTGAACTATATTCATTTATAATAATAGAGTTACATCATTCAGTAGTAGAAGCCATGCAAGCAAAATTTTATATTATTTTGTCTCTATATTTTTATATACCATCATATGTTTCCTATTTCAGTTTCCTTATTTTGTGCATTTATATTTTCATATCTGATATTCATATTTATTTTTATCCTGTATTATATTTTTTTATCTATTTTCTCCTTTTTCCTTATTATACTTGTGTTTTCATTCTGTGAGTCTTGTATATTGTATACTCAGCCCAGACAAGGGCCTAAAGTCATGTATTGGCAGACATTAAGTTGTATACTTTTCCTTGCTGTATACCAATACACTTTTTTATTATACTATTTTTATTATCATACCTAAGCTAATACAATCTTAAAGATTTCTCAACACATAAATTTTAGAGTGTTAGCAAAACAATAAAAACTTATTTAACTTGCTTGAATGTAATGAAGAGATGAATTGATTAATTTATTTTTATCTATTGATTCATTTATATAAACTATTTATCTCTGTATAAAATGTATATGATCAAATAGGAGAAGAGGAAAAAATAAAGTTAAAAATAATGGAATGTATTTTTAATTAATACTTATCAAAACTATTTTATCTACAAATATAATATATTTGTAGATAAAATAGTTTTGATATAAATATGTTATATTTATTTCATATTTTTTATAATGTTAAAAATTATACAATTGACATTTTTTGTTCCATACATTCAAATATACAATCTGCATATGTTTATATAAACATAAAAATTAACAACTAAACATTTCGATTATTTTATTGAATTGCTATTAAAATTAACAATTATACATTTGGATTGTTTTTATCGAACTGCTATTAAAAAAAAATCAGTGCAAAAAGCGAACCTCAAATATCACAGAAATTAAGTATTAAAATGCATTGTTCTTGGGCAATTTATTTTCCTTTTTATAATGTACAGGTAATAACTACATAAATGCATTATTTTTCTGTAAATATAGTAAAAAAATATTACTTACAATAATTTTTTTAAGGTTTTAAAAAACTAATAATCACATTGAAAGGAATTATATGTAAAAAATCACAGCTCAGATTGAACGTTTGGCGGGGGAACCCATCCACCAAATTTAGCATCCAGTGCTTTTGCCACTGCAAGGCACAATCTATCTTGTTTTTCAGCAGCAACAACCTACAATTAATCAATGCTATATGTATTAATATAACTAAGTAAAAACAATAACTGTAAGAGCTATAAATGTGCAAAATTCCATGCTGCTAAAGAATAATTGCCATGTAGTAAGAAGTAACCAATACTCTTTTTTAATGTTTTTCTTTCATTATTATTTTTTTAAATTAAGGCTCATTAACATAATGTAAAGAATACATATGATATTGAATGATTTATTATATATATATATTTTTTTTGCAGACAGAAATAAGATAAAGAATTTATTTATATTTACTCCATTACGATTATAATATATTAGTTTTAAAAAAAGAAAACCTGTACAACTACAACCCGTGAACGGGTCTGGGGTTCAGTGCATGGTAGAGACTGTACTGTTTCATGGACAACGGTTCTGCAAGAAGGTAACTTGCATTTTGGTTTTTAATATACTAAATTGTAAAGAAAAAATAAATTAAAATTTGATTAATATAATTTCTGAAAATTACAAAAACATAATAAAATTGCTTGCATCACAGAAACTGTAAGGTAAAATTATTTAATTTCGGTTTATCATTTATAATGTTCTCAATAAATCAAATTCATGTAAAAATATCTTATAATTAAAAAGATAAAACGATAATTTGAAAAATAAAATGATACAGAAATAATAAAATCAAAATTATGAATGATTATTTGCCCAACGATGAACAATAAATCTGTACCCCAGATAAAGGATACCGTGTCTGTCACATTTTAAAATGTTTTTTATTAGTTCAGCCAATTTGTCATAACTTTAAACCGTTAAAATTTGATTCTTCGTTAAGTATAGAAACGTGTAAAAGAAAATTGTTTAACGGTCACCTGTTGTCTAGTGGTTAGCGTAAAAAACTACTAAGCCCAAGATCGCGAGTTCGTGGCCCGGCAGGTGGCCCTAGGATTTTTTTAAGGGAGTAAAAAATCCTTAGTTACGCCGTCCTTCAGAAGGGACGTTAAATGGGGGTCCCGAGCCTGTACGATGTCAGGTACTCGTTAAAAATCCCTATCCTAATTAAACGTGGATAGGCAAAATTTAGAGTTCCCAATGTAGCATTGTCAATCGGACCATCTAATCGAGCCATAGCAGCATAAAGTGATGTTAAATGAACAAACAACAATTGTTTAGATTGTTATTGGCATTGAAAAGTATTTGGAAGTATTGATCATTAAATTTATTTATGATTTACCTAATATAATATAATATAATTTACCTAAAATACCTATTTTGTGGACATGGTGTCCTTTACCTCCGTGGCATAGATATATAATTAAAATTTAGTCTTGCTTATTAAACTATTTTAATTAAATAAAGAATATTTGTAACATCTCATTTAGAAATTTTTCATCCTCATTTAATTAGAGATAAATAACAATTATTTATATATGTGTTATTCAATTAATTGCATTTGTTTTTATAATAATTCTTTGATAGTCGATATTTTGTATATTTCTCCAACTAAGTAGGTCTTTCTTTTTATTATTTAAACCTACATTAATTACAAAATTAGTTTTTATAAAGTTTAGTAAGGATGCTTTGATATTGTAAATCAATTTCACCTGAAATCCTATCGGTAGACCATTCCTGTCTAGACCTGTTGGAACATGAGTACTTGGTAATTGCAAAGTATTAAATATCATTGTGTACATTGCTCCTGCTGTTCGATACAACGATTCTTTGTGATGTACAGCAGAAATTGGGTGAGTTGGATAAATAAATACTCCGTTATCTTTCAACATCTCCTAAAATACATAATAAATATAACCATAAATTAATGCAAAGTAATTATATAATATCTTATAAGTGTATCAAATACTTACGTTCATTTTTTTCCTCAAATTTTCGTTTTGTTCGTAATAATATCCATATTTTTCTCTTGGAATCAAAAGATTGTACTTGACGATTAGAGAAAAGACCAATCCAGAGATTGAGAATTCCGAAAGTCCAAAATTTGATTTAATTATCTCAAGAGAAATATTTTGTCTTTCCTGAAACATTATATATAAAAAGTTATTGGTAATATGATTCACAGATTAAAACCTGTAAATAGCTTTAAGACATAGTAATCATGTTATCATTATAGTAATCATGATCAAGCAAGAAAACCAGTTTCCAGTCTAAACAATTATTTATTATTTAAATCATCATGATTACTGAAAGATTGAAGTCCAGTGTAGTTAGTATATACGAATTAAAATGACATACATTTTTTATAAAAAATTCATCAGAGTATAAACTCTTAATTCAATCTATATTAGCCTTATGATTGTATTTCCTTGTCACTTGACAATATTAGTGCCTATGTTCCTTTTTTTTTTCAAATATCGAAGACTTCACAATTTCTATATCTTTAGATACCTTAGCCGATAAAAATCAGTATGATCTGACTTCTATTAAATGCTTTTTTAAATATTAGACTGAATTATTAATCACGTTGTAAAGTCTTAGCTAGGCAAATTCAAATCTGGAGAAATTGAAGGCCAAAAGAAAAATTACAAAATGGACACTTCTTTACACAAACTGAACAACCACATAGAACTCTTTATAGGATGAGATCTAGACTCAGTAACAGATTGTTTATTGATGATGTTGCTCTAGTAAATTTTCTGAGTTTTACCATCCCTCTTACTAAATAGTCCTCAGTAATTTGTATCATATTTTTTTTTTTGTATCTTATTATCATGTATATCTCCATTCATTTTTCTACTTAATGGTTTTACCAAGGTGTTATTTTAAGTTTGTTAATAAGCCAAAATTGATCCTTAGAAAAAAAATGAAATTAAATTAAAAAATTGTTTTTCAGTGATGGGCCTTTATTTTACTGCCTAGCATCAAAATTATTATTCTTTAAATTAGTGGGTGTAAAAGTGTTAACTCATGTTATTCAAAACAGGTGTCCGAATACTTTTCAAGATCTACCATTTTTGACTTGGGCGTGTAAATATACAATGTAACAAATTTTGAAATATTGATTTTTTTTCTGAAGAATGAAGAGGTATTAGCTTATCAATGTCTTTTAGTCTAAAGAAACCAAAATTCTTGATATATCAAATGGATTTTCATGACAATGCCCTTAAAAATTAATTTTAAAAAAATTTCTTTTTGTTTTCTAAAAACTTTTAATTTGTAGCATAAAACTTTTGTCTATTCATGACACAATTTTTGTCATACTAAATTAAATAAATAAACCTCTTCTTCACAATCTTGGTGCCAAGTCTTAATTATATCCTTTGATTTTTAATTACAATGCTTAATTATCCGTTTATTAAACTGCAAATTATATAAAAAATATAATGAACGAAGTTCCTCAAAGTGGCGTAGGCTTACATTTTTTTTCATAGGTACAGCATCCCTCACATCTGGTATCCCTTCCATTCCAAGGAATACTGTTGTACTGATTTCTATAGAATCTTCCATTTCATTTAAGTCAGGCTGAAAAGAAAATTAAGAATAATTTTACATGTTATCTAAAATATAAAAACATGTATTTTTTTTTCTTTAAAACAAAAATACCTCTTCAATTTGGCACTTATGTGCATCTTTTAAAAAGTTTGCGGCATCCTTAATGGCTGACTTGATTTCCCTATCAACAGGCACTGCGACTAAAGAGAAACCAGCATCTTCTTTATAAAATATTTTTATCTTGCTAACATCAACCTGAAAAATGAAGCTGAATTATATTTATGAGGAAATGGTTGACCATATATATCTTGAGCAATGTTTAAAATGATGCGATCAATGAAATTTACACAAATTAGTAAAACTAATTAATTTAGTGCCTAAGTTTCAGTCTGACTTTTAAATCATGGTTTGTACTAATTGTCTCAAAATCATAGTGGAAGTTGATAGAACACTACCTTTAGGAAAGTTAAAGGTGGACTAAAAATGTCAATAAAAAGATCTCCTTAAATCAAAAAAGCAAAAGAGAAAAATGATATTGGTCAATATGTCATGAAAAAAGAAATATTAGATGTACGATTAAAAAGCCAGAAATTTATAGATTTATAAAAGTAATCTGTGCTAAATTCTTACCATTAAACATAGCTGTTCAGTAATAAATTGCTAAAGGAATGCTAGAATTAACTTATCTATTATTATTATTAACAATAGCTTTTGTCATAATAAAAAAAAATCTGCACCCCAATAACCCATGAAGGGTTCAATACATGGCATGTACTTTCCTGTTTCTAGGACAATGGTTGAGCATAGATGTGATTTGTCTGAGATCATGCTAAAACACCAGGATTTTTACTCAATTAAGTGTAACCACACTGGCTGAGTGAGCCCAAGGAGGGTTGTTCTTTATAATAGTAATTACTATTTAGTTTATTGTAAAAAAAATGTTTACACTCAACTTACTTCTTCATCAAGCCTGAGTTCTGTAGCTTTTTCACCGCTCATAATTTTCAAAAGAGGCTTAAGATCGTCAACATACCTCGCCATTGGTCCAACAACTAGAAATTTGGAGAAATTCTTGTCCTCTGACTGTGGGAAGTGGCCATTATAAGAAACCACACCTAATAGTAAAATATCAATTAATCAATAAGATTTCAACTAAATATAATTTTAAAAATAGATACAGTAATGTCAATGTTTCAATATGATTACAAATATATTTTGTATGTGTTTTTTTTTAACTTATCGCAATTTTTAACTTATTAGCTATTTATGTTTTGTTTTTTTATATATTTAATAAATAATAAAACAATTTATTTGGTTTTGATATATTATTTAATATAAATCTTACCTGGAGATGGCTTATGGCCGTAGACACCGTTGTACATCGCAGGTATTCGGATCGACCCTGCTATGTCAGATGCTACTCCAATTAAAGAGGCAGCTGAACCAAGAAGTGCACCCTTGAAGAAATTTAAATATTTATTCATTCTACTTAATGTTGCTAAACTAAAATTAAATCCCTAAAATATTTATTTGAATTCTGATTCCACTAAAAGTTTGTAACCTGTACCTGTAACCACAACGACCCGCGAACGAGTCTGGAGTTCAGTACATGGTAGAGACTGTACTGTTTCATGGACAACGGTTCTGCAAGGTGGTGACTTGTCCTAGGTCACGCTCAACCGCCAGGTTTTTCCCCTTATTTTGGGTTACCTATTTTTATAATATTTCATAGAGGCTGGTTGAGCCAGAGTTAGAATAGATATAGTCAGAGCCCTAGATCCCATATGATCCATCTCCCCTCGCGAACAGACTAAATAAAAGTAACTGCCTGCAGCGGGATTTGAACTAGGATTTTCGGCATGGCTACTCAGTGCTCTACCACTATAATTTTAAGGTCAAATAAAAAAATAATTCTGAAATAGCATTCCATAATATAATAATCATTATGGACAACAAAAATTGTATAAAAAGCGGACTGTTAATAGCTGACAAGTGAGAACAATCAATACTGTACATTAATAAACACTGTTAAAATGGAATCACCCTTGTGCTGTTATTACATAAACAATAGTCATTTTAATTTTTTTTTTTTTTTAATTTTGATATTATGAAATAATTGTTGTATATTAGATCATAAATGCCCATACTTATGTTTTTAGTGACAAAAACTGAGTAGGAAATATAATTACCTCTCCACCAGACGAACCACCACTTGTCCTATAAACGTTGTAAGGGTTTTTAGTAACACCGGTAACTAAATTGTCTGTTTCCCAACCGATGCCGAATTCTGGCGTTGTTGTGACAGCTATAGGTATAGCTCCTGCTTTTATTAAGTTTTTAACCGCTTCGCCATTATCTGGTGATTTAAGATCTTTCCTCAAGTATGATCCTACGCTGAATGATAATCCTAAAACAACCAATAACAAGTATTTACCGACTTTAATTGATCAACATTAGCATTAATATTTGTAAGGATTGGACCTGTGGCCTCTGAGTATTTGTGTACCTTTTAAAAAAAAGCTATGTGAAAAAGCTGTCTCTCGCATTCGTTGATTTGTATAATTAAATATTAATTATAAACTAAAGGTAGCTTAATAGGTGCCACCAAAAAGTTCTGATAGGCCACAGATTTAAGATTATGCTAATATAGCTCAGAAGTGTTAGTGAAATAGTTAATCCTTAGTTTTTAGTATTTTTTACTTTAAATTTAATTACAAAAGGAGGTGGTTTGTAGATATACTTTAAAAAATAATAAGCCTTGATTATCCTTCTAATTTAATACAAAAATTAATATTACTTACAGACAGGAAAAGAAATGTATTAATATTAATAATTTATTTATAAAGCATAGAAAAGTATTATATTATTATACATAGTGTAACAAATATAAATGGACATAATGAAAATTAATACCTAATATAGAAATAATTTAAAAACAATGCAAAAATATGATATTGATAAAAATAAGCTTTTATCACTACTTGTCCTATATTTCCTAAATTATCTTAAATTCATTTCTAGCTTAAGCTTTCCTCATTTCTTAATCCCTTTAATTCTCAATTTCTCAATGCTTTCAAATGATCATACATTGATCAAAATCTTTATGATTATGCTAACTTGACCTGATTACTGTACTTTCATTTATGTATTTATGTTATTTTTTGAAAATGCATTAGTAAATCTTTAACTACTTACTACATATGGACATAGGCAACTAAGATTGTATATTCATGATTATAAATGCCTTTAAGGAGCATTGATGTATTTCTTTTTATCATGTTTTTACAATGATTTCATTGCTCACAAAATAATTAAATAGTGAAATAAATCTCTGATATAAGTAGAGCTACCTGTCTACTAAATAGTCTTTTATTTCCAAGAGTTTTATACTATAATGGATTTTAATTTGAGAAATAGGTTATTCACTCTTGAATAATTCTCTTACAATTCATTCTCAAACAGCCATGTGTGGTACATGCCCATTGGATATGTGGTTCCATGCCCACAAGGATTAGTAACTCTATCCAAAATTTAATATTTCATTAAATTATATTTACCTTTAACTCCAATGCATTCCTTAACTGTGAAAGGAACACCAAGGAAAGGTGTCTGTTTTTCTATTGCCTCCTCGTCCATGTCAGTAGTAGAAAGAAACTGATCGACTTTATCGGCATCTTCCAGAGCATCTGCGAATCTGTCAGAAGCTACAGCATTTAGAGCAGGATTTACTTCTCTTATCCTTTGTATATATGCTTCTAGAATGGTCCTTGATTTTACCTATTTACAAAAAGATTTGCCATTGAAAATTATTTATAATTAAGGTTAAATATTTTTCAAATAATTCAGATTTATATGCATACCTCTCTCCTCCTTATTTTTCTAGCCAATTCAACTGCACTGATTGTTAGTAAAGATGATTTTATTGACGGTAAAAGATATGGCCTTTTATAAGACAGATACAAATGATAAGGCCAGTGCAAAACTGCTATAATCAGCTGGACTGCTCCAATCAGTCTTACCAATACTTCCATTGCACTTCTGGAAAAAAATATTTGTTTAAATATTAGTAATATTTATATTTTATTTGATTCTGGAGAGGAATAGAGTGTGTAAAAGAGTAGTTATGCTGAAGATTCTAGGTTCAAGTCCGGCTGTAACAATTAAATTACTTAATATGTCAACACCACAGATACTGAGAGTTTTACAGACTCTCCTGTGGCTCACCCAGCCTCTATAATGAGGGTATCCTTAATTGGGGGGAAATACTGGTAGGTTGAGCGTCATCTCAGACGAATCATCTCCCTGCACAACCATTATCTTAGAAATAATACAGTATCTACCATGTACTGAGCTAGTCTCAACACAGTAGTCTTACTTATTTCGCTACCCCACTTCCATTTTTTTAAAAATAAATTTTAATTTTTTTACAATTTAAATGATTGTTTCATTTAATGTCACCTTTAGCTGCCATGGCTTATCGGATGATGCTACTCTAGGTGCCCTAAATTTTGCCTATCCAGGTGTAATAAGGATTGGGATCTTTGAGTACCTGGCTCGGGACTGCCATTTTATGTTTCCTCCAAAAGACAATATAACTAAGGGTTTATTTAAATGGTTGAAATTCCTAAAAATCTCTAAATTAATAAAATAGAAAAATGTTATTACAAGTAATATTATACTTATAACTAATATGCTAATAAGAATAAATTAGCATATAATTTAAAATTAAGAAATGTCAATATAGTTATTAATGTTTTTTTATTCCTCAAACTTTTAATAACGAATTCGAAAAAAAATAAATTTTAGCCATTCTTCTTAAAAATAAAACTAGCTTAGTATATATATTTATATTTTATATACTAATTCATTTATTTTATTTTGTTTTTGTGACAGATCCTTAAAATATTTAATTATAAACATTGCTTGAGAAATTTTTCATTTTTTTTTTTAAATAAAATGTACTGAGTATTAGTTGGTGGGTTGGCAACACTGAAAAACGATTTTTTGTGGATCCTTTTCAGTTTGACTCTACATTCTTCTGGAATGTTTAATTTATTTATCTGGTATGTTATATCTTATTTATATTATATGTTTTCTAATAATATAATAATTTAATATATCTGTTTTCTCTTCTTCTGACTATTTATCTCTATTCTTTTTCATCTCAACATACAATTATATCAGTTAATTTAATTTAGTATATAGCTCTATTATAACTTTATATTCATGTTATTAGTAACCAATTTCTGACTGAGTTTGTTTGAATATCTTTCACCAAAAACATGAAATTTATTTTATATTGTGTAATAAAATCATTTTTCATATAATTTTACTGTTTTATTATCTTTATAGAATTCACTTCAATCTTGTTATTTCTCATCAATTGTTTTATAATTTAATCTTTTAATCATTGTATTTCATTTTTGTTCATACAAACTGTTCTATTTTTTTTGGTACTGTTTATACAACTGTTATATTGTTTTCCTTTTTTGTTTTATTCTCAGCCCTGATAAAAAAATAGCCCGAAATGTTGGGACAAATATTATAAATTGTACTTACTTTGTATGAATTTTATTAAATACATCTCCTGACCACTTTATATATTTCTCAAGATATGTCGGGTCAACTATTTTCACATCGATAATTTAAAAATAGTTAATGTTATGTCTAATCATTATAATAGATTTTAGCAATTGTATTTGCCTTTATTAACAATACATTCCTTAACTGTGAAAGGAATACCAAGGAAATAAATTTTTATATAACTTAAAATGAGAAAATTTCGATATAGTTAATTCATTAAACTTTTAATAATGAATACAGCAAAAATAAATTATAGTAATTTTTTATTAATATAATTTAAAACTAGTTAATGTTATGCGTAATCATTAAAATCATAAAAGGATCATTAATAAATAATACACACTGATACTTTGAGAGACTTTTTTAAGTAAATAGAACTTTATCAATTCTAACAATGGTATGCACCATTATAAAATGCAGCATAATTACTTTGTTTAAATGCCTATTTTAAAAAATAAGCATTTATTGCAGCATATACTTTCAGTTTCTCTGTTAAAAATCTCGGTATCGTTTTCGACCAAATCCTTTCCTGGAAACCCCACATTGCCCAAATTCCCTGTTGATCAATAAGTTCCTTAAAGTTATTCCATCGTTCCAGGCATTTTCTAACACTACCTATCCGTAAGCTCCTCATCACTTCTTTCATTTTTCCACATTTTGACTATGGCTGTGTGGCTTATGGTGGTCTCTCAAACAGGCTTGAGAAAAGACTGAGAGGAATTATGAACAGCTCACTTCGGTTGTCTTCGACGCCCCAAGGAGGTCTCATGTGTCCCACCTCTATGATGAGTTAAAGTGGCTCCCCCCTTCTATCCGTAGACTCTAGTTCCTCGGTTCTTTCTTATACCAAACAATCATCTCACAACATCCATCTTACATCTATAGTCTCCTACAGTTCAAATCCTCTATCCAATCCCAGGGCACTAGATCTCGTCTTTCCAACCTTTAGTCCCGTTCCCACAGAAGCAAAACTTTTGAGCGCTCCTTTCTTGCTTGGTCTACCTCTCTTTGGAACTCACTCCAACCCGATATCCGTCATGCATCTTCTTTATCCACATTCAAATACAAACTATTCCTACATCTCCTTAATTCCCAAAAGATTAATTAATTTTAATTCTTTAAACTTTTATTTCTTTAATTAATAAAATAAATAAGCTATATTCAACACAATAGATTGAGAAAATACTGTAAATATTCCACACTCATTATGATACTATTATTCATATTATTAGATGTTTTTATCTACTTTTTTATTTTTCCATTAGCCAATTTCTGTTTATTATAAATGTGTATTCTATTATTTTATATATTTTTTTATTTATTGATATATATATATATATATATATATATATATATATATATATATATATATAATTTTTTTTCTAGTTATATATATAAATTTTTTTTTTATTCTCTATGGGAACATACATTTTAGTTCATATTTAATTGCAGTATTCCAATAATGTAGTTGTCTGGCGAGATATATTTCTATTAATTTATGTACAATATTGTTATTCTTAAGGACCTGGTCCCAGAATAAAATTACTTTTCTATATTGACTGTATCCTTTCAAGAATTTTGTTTCAACATGATATCCTTGGAACAAATCCGTTATTTGTTTGGCTATGAACAAAGTCCTTAGCACCTATTGCACCACCTGACCCTCCCAAATATTTACACTGCATTAGGCGACGTAAAGTGGGACACATAGCTCAGCTGTCGTAACTTTTTGGAAATATGACATAATTTAGATAATGAAGTTCTTCAAATGAGTGTTTTATTAAATGAATATCTTTATTGGTCAATAAAAAATACAGCATACATAAACTTTGGAAAATATTCTGATATATTGCAATAATTCAACTATATACTTGTAAACAGGGGCTTATTATCATATGGACTGATTGTGTTTTAGTATTTGTAATAAATTACAGCATAAAATTTAGCATGTACCAAAGGACTATCAATCAATTTCTAATATTTTCATTAAGTACACAGGTTTATTGATTGCTAAAACCAAAAAAATTGATTAAGTCATTTGTGTACACTCTAATATTTTATATTGTCACTTACAATAAATAACAAAAGACAATCAGTCATATTGTAATAAACACCTTTTTGCATGCCTTAACCCTATAAATATTGGATTAAAATGAATATTTACTTTTCTTTTTTTTTTATTTAACAGTTGATAGTATATTATTAATCTATAATATACTAATATTAATCTATAATATTTTTATTTTCTTTAATAAAGCAAATTCTTTTATTTAGCATTTCCATACATTTTATTATTGTTTATTAAAGTTCGATTTCATTTTATATTCAAACTTGAGCTGGAAAAACATATTTTAGCATGATTAGTAAGTATTAGCAGTAGTAAGATTGAAATTGCAAAAATTTCATGTTTTTATCTTGTCAATACATCTAATGATATTTTTTTATATCATTAGATGTATAGAATATATAATTATATATAACTTTATATGTATATACCAGACATTCATAATCGACAGAGCATATGAAGAAGAATAAGAATATAGTTATAGAAAGTTTTGTAATCATGAAAAATTATTAATCCTAATTAAGAAAATTTTAAAAATACCTCGTTTTGAGGTACACTGAATCCAGATAATTAATTCTCACAAAATGTTTTTCTTTGTCTTAATCTATTTCTTATTCGTAGTCTTGCTTTTAAAAGCCTACCAAAGAGTTAAAATACAACATACGATGTATGTACAACTATTGCTTATCACCTGTATATTTCTCAGGTCATATAATAATTGAGAGAATGATAAAAATAAAAACAAAACGAATGAAAACCTTTACAGATTGATTAGACTTATTAGCACAAAGGTTCGATACGAACCTTGAACTTTATGAAGATAGTAATATCATAAAACCTGCTAATGATATAAACGTTATATTATATGATCACGGTCAAGTTTTATTATCACTCATTCTGTCATCAATAAAATGATCATTTGGGTTTTACAGTAGATAAAACCATGTGCTAATTTGCTGTAAAGCCTCTGTGAATCAATTTTTCGGAGAGAGAAAAATAATTTAACTTATGATACTTATGTTGTTGAAAACAATATTTCTCTGAAGGAATCATCTGTCTGGAATTAAGTAAGTATTGTTTATAGATTGGTTAATTCAGTTTTAATTAATTAATTAGAAATTACATAATTTATTTTATGATCAGCTCGAAGACTTATTCTTATTTAGAAGACTTACATGAAACTCAACCTCTATAAATTGGGTATACCTAATCAGGGGAAAACCTGGCAGTTGATAGTGATTTCAGCCAGCTTCTTGCACATTGGCTTGCAAACAAGGGCGGATCCAGGATTTTTTTTGTGGGGGGCTCAACGGGCAGACAGAAAAAAACAACAACAATAATTTACAAATTATCTTGTAGTATCTATAGAAAGATTTCAAAGGTTTATTAAAATATCAAAACAATAGTTTCACTCATGTTTTTTATGTTATTTTAACAACTATGATCATGTGATTTGCTTATAATTATGTACTATAATGGATTCTCCACAGTGCACAAAAACTGTCTGGGGGGCACGTGCCCAAGTGTCCCCCCCCCCCTTGCTTGCAAATAGTACATTCCCTACAATGTTCTCAACCCAATATCCTTCATTGTGTTACTGATGCAGTTTTTTTGTTTTTAATGTAGTATGAATTTCTTTCAATATTTTTTTTTTAAGCTTTTGAGAATTAAAACAAATTTCTTATTTTGAAGAGAAAAAATTTGCTCTGGCCGGGATTCGAACCCGGGTAGTCCGCCTCTCCCTGGCAGTACTCTAACCAATTGAGCTACCAGAGGTCGCCTCTCAGTCAGGCAAATCCGATCTCTTCACCGATCCTATACTCCCGTGTTCTCGCAGTTTTGCGATGTATACACGAGGAAGAATGTTCATTAAACATTACTTTAATTTAGGATCTTGTTGACTTACGTCATTCCATTATTTATAATTTTTTATTAATTGTTTTAGTATGGGGAATGTAGGTAGGATCGGTGAAGAGAACGGATTTGCCTGACTGAGAGGCGACTCCAGGTAGCTCAATTGGTTAGAGCACTTCCATCTTTCTTTTAAGCTGTTGTCGCTTCAAGTTGAGTCACAACAAGCTTTAATTTTTTCAATCGTTTCCATTTTCATATTTTCCAAAAATACAAGTTATCACGATTTTTAGTATGGAAAAGTGGATGTAATTATGGGAAATGTGTATACTTCGGCAATCATTTCATCTAGAAATGAACGTTTATATCATCTACACGGAATGTCTGATGTAACATTTACATCTAGATGAAATGATTGCCGAAATCTACTCATTAGCCATAATTGCATTCTCTTTTCCACACTAAATCTCGAGATAACTCATATTTTTTGGAAAATATTAGAAATGAAATTAGTAAACAGTTTTTTTTATTCCTTATTTTCGAGATACGTTTCGGCCTAGGCCATTCTCAATCATCTGTTTAAATTGTTTCATTTTTTTCCCTATTGTATGGTTAACAATTCGACCATAAGTCATTCATCTCAATTTAAGTGGTTTTATTCCATTAAAATTCTTTTTTTAATTCAGAGGGAACCATGTCCTCTATAGTCATTTAATAATAAGTTACTATTAATATTAATATAATATATTTAGTAATAGTAACTTATTATTAAATGACTATAGAGGACATGGTTCCCTCTGAATTTAAAAAAAAAATTTAAATGGAATAAAACCACTTAAATTGAGATGAATGACTTATGGTCGAATTGTTAACCATATAATAGGGAAAAAAATGAAACAATTTAAACAGATGATTGAGAATGGCCTAGGCCGAGACGTATCTCGAAAATAAGGAATAAACATTTTTTTTACTGGAAATAGGTTTTTTTCTCCTATTTAAAGAATAAATTATATGATTGAGTCCAGTTGATTTTTTTTTAAAAATGATCAATAAACAGTTAAAACTTGTAACTAAACTCGAAGAGACAATCTGCGGAACAGATACCTTAGTTGGTTTAGAATATTTTCCTTGATTTATAGAAGTAGCGCAATATACCTATAGATAATGACAAATAAACTCGGTAGTGATAATGAATAGAATTTTAAGTTGCGAAAATAGTACACAGTACTCGAGGTTCTTGGTACTTAAGGTACTTGCTAAGCAAAGCGGGTTCATTGGCATAGAATAACCTTAAGGTTAAACTTTCCCCTTCGCCTATTATTGTAACCAGTCTCTCCTCATGATGGAAGTGGCTTCGTCGAAGAGAAAACGTAGAAAGAGCTTCGCTGAAAAGGAAATGAGGAATGGGCTACCGCGGATTGAGGTAAATAGCTTTGAGGAAAGGCACCTAAGGAGTTATGTCCCGTTTATTCCACATATAGAGAAAAGAGGATTCGAGAAGGTCCATTTGGAAATCGAAATAGTCGATGTGGATATCGGAATGAATCTTGGGAAACGATAGAACTTGGAGGATTTCTAGCCTATTTTACAACATAGGTAGTTTTTTTTTTTTGTCACCTAGATAATAAATAAAATAGATAATGCTGATCGACCAAAAATTATTTCTCTTGTAGAAAGTTCATAGTTATGATAATACTTTAATATAATTAATAATTCTATAAAGGGTCAAAGGGCTCAATGGTAGAACGCTGGGTTGATGAGCCGAAAGTTCCGCTTTCATACCGGGTATGACAGACAATTTATTTAATTTGTTAACAGCCAGGAATGGATCCTTCGGGTCTGGAAAACCTTCTGGAGGTCACCCAGTCCCTATTTTGTGGTTACATAAAATAGGGGGAAAACCCGTTGGTTGGGCGTGATCTGGAACGACGAACCTTCCTGCACTACCGCCGTCCTAGAAACAGTACACTCTCTACCATGACTGAAACCAAGAATCTTTATGAGTTGTAGTTGTACAAGTTTTTTGGTTATTATTCCACAAGTTGTCGCTTCGAGTTGAGTCACAAGTTTTAACTCTTGATTCGTTTCCCTTTTAATATTTTCCAAAAATACAATTGTTTGTTTGTTTATTTGGGCTTTAAGGCGTAAAACCCCAGGGTCATCAACGCCTGAAATTCGTTTGTTTTTATCAAGATTTGAGAAACTAGTTAAAATATATAGATATTAAAAAAAAAAAAAAAAAAAAAAAAAGATAATAATGATAATAAAAAAAAACAATATTGAGCTTATAAATGACATACATACAGTATACACATATATACATCAATATATACACACACATACATACATAAAAACACATACATAAACATATAAATATACATATTCTATATAGAAATTATTCATCTCTATATTTTATTTAACAGTTTGTAGGTTTTAAGAAAATTAAGTACGGATTGGATATTGGATTCGTCGTTGTTTAATAAAACTGAAATTTCTGGTTGGAGTCCTAATCTATTTAAACTTGAAGCGTAAAATGAACAGTCTTGTAAGATGTGGCTGACTGTAAGAGTGTTGTCACAGTGTTGGCATCTTGGTGGTGGTTCCTTGCTTATCAGGTGTGAATGAGTTAGGTTTGTATGTCCAATTCTGAGCCTGGCTATTGCGACTTCTTCTCTGCGATTAGTGCGATTTGATGTGGTCCATGGCTTGACTGTTTTTTTAACATTTTTCAACTTGCATGGTGGACCTTCGTCCCACATGGACTGCCAGGCATCCGATATTTCCCTTTTCAGAGGAAGAGCTATTTCCCGGGGCGTTAAAATAGCAGCCCCTCGGCCTGGTAAAAATACAATTTATCGTGAGCTTTAGAAGGAAAAGGAAAATGAAATTATGGGAAATGTGTATACTTTGGTAATTATTTTATCTAGAAATGATCGTTTCAACAAACATCACCTGTACTTCGAAATGATAGTTGAAACTTTTATTTCTTGATGGAATGATTACTAAAATCTACTCATTACCTATAATTACATTCTTTTTTCCACACTATAGCTAACGATAAATCATATTTTAAGGAAAACGAATATGAAATTTAAACTTGCTGTAAAGCGACAACATGCGAAACAATTACTCAGAATCTTGCGAAATATATTAAATAAAAATCTCAATCGTGATTTTTAGGAGAATTCGGTTACCTTCTACCGGAGAAAATAAAAGGTTTAGTATCACTTCTCATTAATAAAATAGATCTAATATTAAATATGTTATCTCATTTTATTATTTAAATCATTAAAAATATAAATATACCTACAAGCGACCCGCCCCGCCCCTGCTTTGCACGGGTAGGATGACATATGCCTACATGTTTGCCTGCCTAATTTATTTTATTATGTAGCTATTATAAACAAAAGCGATTACAGTGAACAGACAGACACGGCCAAGGAATTTGTTTTATATTATGTATAGATAGATAGATTAGAGATATTAGGCAGCAAATAAACCCTCCCTAGTGACTTTTCTCAACATTTCCGCAAATTATCGTTATATCCCAACACATTTACACAACACCTCGACAAATTATATACCTAAATGTTCCAGGTGAATCACTCTATCTATTGGTGAAAACCGCATGAAAATCCGTGCGGTAGTTATTGAGTATACCGCGAACAAACGCGGCCGAGGACTTTGTTTTATATGAATAGATTTTTTTTTTGTTTTTTTAATTTATTTATTTCTTGCACAATTTGCTACAATTCACAAAATAAAAATACTGTACCAATAGACCAGTCTCAAATTAAAAACTATTGTACAAATATAAATGTATCTGTGGTGAATCATAATTTACAATGAAATAAAAAATGTATAAAAAACTTCCAACAGAGAGAAAAAAAATTAATTATTATTATTACTATTATTTAATTTTTTTTATTTGCTCCTGCGCAATTACGCATCTAGAAAATTTGAATGAAGTTTCTTTCTCTTCGATTTTCTCCATGATCATTCAGTTATTTTGGCAATATATATATATATATATATATATATATATATATCAATTTTTCAGTAAGTCTCTTGGCCAAAGTCTTTTTAATCTTTTTTTATTAAGTCCAGGTAACGGAGTAGGAAAGCGGAAGAACGAGTGGGTTTGGGTGATATTGTGTCGATGAGTGGAATGTTATGTATTTGTTGTGAATATATGATTTTATAGTGGGAATGTTCATGTCGTTGTGTATAGTGTGATTCGAAACATACTGCGGTGCATTAATAATTTTTCTGAGAATTTTGGATTGTGTTATTTGAATCTTAAAAACATTAGTTAAAATAAAAATTAATTAAAAAAAATTAATAATAATAAATTAAACAAAAATTATAACTATACATTCTTAGTAACTTAGTATAGATAACAACATCAATGAAATGAAAGAAATTGGTATCCTACAATAATAAATGTTTGGTTCGTTTATGTACATACCGCTTTGTACTATTTTTTGTATAGTTCCCAATATTTTTATAAGCGTGATTTTATTGTTTTTACCCTTAAAAAAGATTGTTTACATAGTTTGTTCATAAATATATTAATGTAAGGTATACTTAATTCTTTATGCATAATTTTAACTTTAGTGTCATATGCATAATTTCCAGCAATTCTAAGGCATTTGTTTTGAAATATTTGTAATTTTTTGTAATTAGTTTTAGATATGTAACTAAATATTGGGCATAAGTATGGTAGTATATGTCGTAAGCAGGCTTTATATAATAATAACTTATTATCTGTGCTTAATTTATAATTCCTATTAAAGTAAGGATATATAGTACACCAGAGCTCTGTTAGCTTTATTGCACACGTAATCAGTGTGAAAAGTAAAAGTTAACCTTTTGTCCATGTTAAGCCCTAAGTATTTAATATGCGTTGTCCAAGGTACAGAAGTTCTGTTTATCTTTTATTATATTATCCGGTCGTCTCTTTGTAAATAATATAGCTTGGGTTTTATCCTGATTGATTTTAATTTTCCATTTATTGTAGAATCTCTCCATTTATACGTATAGACACAAGAATGAATATGAAGCAAGTCTAATTTAATATGAATTTGAGTACTAATACTGCGTAGTTTCTCAAGTTGTCTCTATCCATGCCACGATGTATCCTTCCTGCCATTTACTTGTTGTATAGCTATAATACAGTTGTAAATTTCAATGAATAAATTAATAAAAAAAAATTATTATGAGACTCAATTTTGACTAATTTTAAAGACTAGTTATCGATAGAAAGTTTATATTTTCAAGTTGGGTTTGTTTGCTCTTGGTTCATAAAAGTGAAATGGGTATTTCCGTTCAAATCTAAAACCGGAAATTTTCGCTATTACAATTCTTCCATTACTGGTTACAAGGAAAAAAAAATATAACCGCTTTCTAACACTAGGTTCCCCGAGAAAATAACTGCCGTTGGAATAGTGAATTACCATAGGCATATCCGGTGGTTTTGCATGACCACTGATGGCTATTGCGCCAATCATATCCCTAATGCGTTTTCTCAATGCTAGGCCAGTTCCGTGATCCGATAGTACTCAGCGAATCGTTCTCAAATACTTTTTAGGCAGATGTTATAAAGAAAAATCTAAGGGATTAAATTATTGCTTCTCATTTTTCCATACATCAAAATTTTTTGGATATTTCAAGTAAGATACTGTTAGCCGGTTATTTCTTGTAACTATGATTTAATGGATTGTAATTTTTTTTTCCAATCTGCTTCTTATAAAATTATTTCAATTTTTTTTAGGGTAAGAGAAATAAAAACCATTTTCCAGTCATTGTTTATTCTCAATTTTCACTCTATTCGAGACGTTTCGACACAATGGTGTCATTTTCAATCTTTTTTTTCTGTATCTTTTGAAAAATTCCATTAACAATTTTTTTTTACATAGTCAATAAGTTTAAAAAAAAAATTGTTAAAGGAATTTTTTAAAATATGCAGAAAAAAAAGATTGAAAATGACACCATTGTGTCGAAACGTCTCGAATAGAGTGAAAGTCGAGAATGAACAATGACTGGAAAATGGTTTTTATTTCTCTTACCCTAAAAAAGAATTAAATCCAGTTTAAGAAAAAATAATTAAAAAAATAAACAAAATTTATAATTATTTCAATTTAACATGGAGGCTGTTGAGGAAATATTTTGTAGTTTACGAAATTTTATCCTCTACATGATTTGTTATTATAAATTTTTTATTTAAACTTCTTTGAAATATATTTATTAAGACGAAATACCGGGTATGATCAGTAGGTATTAAGAATTTAAAAAAAGATATTAAATATAACTCAGGAAATATAGTAACCATTGAAATTGGTATTATAAATACATATATTTTTTTTTAGTAAATGATAAAAGGGATTTTTAAACCTGCAGAAAAAAACCTGTACCACAATCCGTGAACGGGTTTGGGGTTCAGTAAATGGTAGAGACTGTACTGTTTCAAGGACAAATGTTTTGCAGGGAGGTGATCTATTCCAGATCATGCTCAACCGCCAGATTCCCCATTATTTTGAGTATTCACTTTATAGAGGCTGGGTGAGCCCCGGGAGGTTCCTAGATCCTGTATAATCCATCTCCGGCTGATAACAGACTAAATAAAAGTCTTGCCTGTAGCTGGATTTGAACCAGGATTTTCGGATACATTATGTGTATTTGAAAAGGAAAATTACTCCAAATTTTCCAATCCTAAATGATCTTCCTACATGATATTCCAATCCAGAAGATAGTCGATTCTTAGAGGTGAGTTCAGCCGAATTTAGAAATTTAATAATTGATACAGAATTTGATGAGCTACAACTTTTGTTTAATGAAATACTATTAAATAAGTATATTTTATTAGTTTTAGGAATAAAATGACTTGTGAGAGTGAAGCTCGCGTGTAACTGGTTCAAGGTTGTGGCGGGTTGCTAAACTGTTCGCACCATCTCATTGTCATTCTGTACGCTTAGCACGTTAGAGTTCCAAACTATCTTCGTAAAATAAACAGTGCAATTTGTATGGGTGTGAATATAAGTCAGGGACCTCCTCCAAATCTTCACGTCATCGAGAACTTTTAAAATACTAAATGCTTTATGCCATATCTACATCTAAATAAAAAAATAAAGCCTCTAGTCTCTTAAACCGTCTCCGTGAACGGGTCTGGTGTTCAGTACATGGTAGAGACTGTAATGTTTGTTGGACAACGGTTGTGCAGGGAAGTGATTTATCCGTCTTATTTTGGGTGCGCACTTTATAGAGGCTGGGCGAGCCCCAGGAGGGTCCTAGATTCTGTATAATCCATTTCCGGCCGCTAACAGACTAAATAAAAGCCCTGCAGCGGGATTTAAACCAGGATTTTCGGCATAGCAACTCAGTGCTCTACCACTGAGCCACTCCTCAAATTTCTAAAATACCAGAAAACGACTAAATAATCAACGTTTCGCCTATTCAGGCATCATTGAATCATTGAGTCTTTTCTCATTTTAATTTATAAACGAGTTCTTTTTTATTTAATATTTCATTATTTACATATAATGTATTATATATTTTTTATAAAACCTTTACCATTACAACCCACGACGGGTCCTGTTTTCAGTACATGGTAGAGTTTGTACTGTTTCTAGAACAACGGTTGTGCAGGGATGTGATTGAACAAGATCATATTCAAATCTAGATTTTCCCCTAAACTAGGAAGTACCCCTGATATCTCTTAGTGCCTGGATCTTCCTGAAATATAAGCACGGCCAGAGATTTCGCAGTAAAGACAGTGTATTTTATGTTTTTATTATATTTTTATGTTATTAGCATCGGCATTAAAGGATATATATCTACAGTCCCGGTGAATAAGTGTTTAAGTCGAGATTTGTCCAAAATGATTTTCTTGTACTTAGCTACTGCAAATCGTTTTATTTTCACAGCGAATGAGAGGCCAAGTCATTCAATGGCTTGAAGAGGAGTTATTGCTTATATTAAAACTTCATTTCAAGCCAAAAACTACGAGAATGGCACGA
Organism: Arma custos; assembly: GCA_037127475.1. Lineage (NCBI taxonomy): Eukaryota > Metazoa > Arthropoda > Insecta > Hemiptera > Pentatomidae > Arma > Arma custos. Next base: position 22,563,539 of record CM073765.1, on the reverse strand, counting down.
TTCTGCTTGCCTAAACACAGCTAACTCGCTCTGTTCAAAATTCGACATAACCATTTATTCACCGAGGCTGTAGATATATTCTACGATATTGAAGAAAACGGCTTCCACGTTATATAATAGTATTCGCCTAGGCAGGCGATTCCCAATGCAGCATTATAAATAGGATACGTGAGCTTTCGAAACCTTTTCAATATCTTAGCTTCATGAAGTCATTAAATCAAGGTAGAATCTTCCTCTTCGCTGCTAGAAGCAGTTATTAGTTGAAGTTTACACAATTCTGTAAAGTGCTAAACTGTTCAAAATTACATTTGATTACGACTTGTAAAGGTCATTGCTACACCGCCTTGTGTTAATTAACAGTAGGCAGGTCAGTAGAGTCTAAATAGAGATGGTGCTAAAATGCTCTAAAACGTTTTTTTATTTGTGTAAATTATTACAATTATGTAAAAAAAAAAAAATATGTGGTCTTTAATAGTGTGAATAAATAGCAATAAATTTGCTACACTGGGAGCGGGACTCAAGCAACTCAGTGGTAGAGCATTGAGTTGCCTTGCAGAACATCCTGGTTCCAATCCCGCTGCAGGCAAGACGGATTTAGGACCCTCCTGGGGCTCACCCAGCCTATAAAAGTGGGTACCCGAAATAAGGGAAGGAAATCTGGCGGTTGAGCGTGACCTTGGACAAATTACCTCCCTGCACAACCACTTTATATGAAACAGTACTGTCTCTTTAATGTACTGAATCCCAGACCCTTCACGGGTTGTAGTGGTACAGGTTTTTTTTTTTTTAAATTTGCTACACTAATTATACCTATTCTTTTTTTTTTCATTTGTAGCAAATAACTTTGCGTCTCGAATTCCTGTGACATTTCAACCAAATTTAACGATTTCCTGTTATTATAATATATTAACTATTATAATATATTAACAGTTAATATATTTATTTAAATAACGTGAATCCTCATACAAGACTGAAAAGACTAGAAACTGCCCGACGTTTTCGCCTACTTCAGCATTTACTGGACAAACGTTCAGTCTTTTGTAATTAATAGGGAGCTTAATTACAAAAGACTCATTTACATCGACCTATTTGGACCTATTATGTAGTTTAGCTTCGGGGCTCTACTAAACCATCCAATTCATCTCGTATCCAATCCTTACAATCCAAAATCCTTCGTAAAATCCTCAATGCTCCTTATTATGTCAAAAACAAACTCATCCATCGTGATGTTAATATCCCATATGTTGCTGATTTGGCCCAAACTAGATACCTATCCTTCCATGACAAGCTCCATACACACTTGAATCCGCTAGCCTCTCAACTTGCTTCCCATAATATTCCTGATAACCCTCCGAGGCGTCTGAAAAGAAGATGGGCTCGAGACCTTCTACTGTAGAACTTTATTGGAGTGCTATCAATGGATAGATTCCCCACAAGCGTTTTTTTTTTTATGTCCTTTGTTCATACAGCAGATTTACTTGATGTAATATAATTACATTTGTAAATATCAATAAATTGTTCTATTCTAAAAAAAAAATAATAGCGTGGAAAAGTTATAATATAGATAAAAGGAATGTCTGCATACATTAAAAATGTATTAACCCCTCAACATATGCTGCATTTATAATAATAGATTCATTAATAAAAACAATACTTACATCCTTTACACCAGATAAAAACTAATAAGATTAATAATCACAGATGAAACACGTACAATATACTGACTGATAATCCATAAGAATAGTCACGTGGCACTCCTTACCATATGATCGTATTTTGTCTACGCCCCATAATATTTTCGGCAAAGAATTTCTACTGTAGGGTAAAATTTACAGTTTTTAATTAAGTTTTATCAAGTAATGGATTAATGTAAATGAAGTCATAGCAAAGAGAAGTTTAAGAGAGCTTGTATTGAGGTTATGCTTAGTAATGAACTTATTCTTAAAAATTCGTATAAGCGCTGTGCCGCCTTCATAACCAAGGCTTAGTACCTTAAATACTTATCATTTAATAGAAAAGTATCTTACAAAGTCTACTTAATGTTTATCTTGTTAATTATCCCGACGCTCTTTTTTTTTCTGTTTTTTAAATCGAAAAATGTTGAAATCTAGATTTGGATTTAAGCCCAGCTGTTAGATAATGATATCTTCGTACTTTAAAATGAGTAAATTACTTCATAATCATATGTTAAATTCTATTACATAAATATTGAAACACGTTTATATTTTTAAATGTTTGAAAATATACTATCGTATATCGTATTTATATTTATAATATTTTTTAAAAGGACATCAAAGAAAGAATCATTTCCAATTAAAACTAACTTGTAGAAACTATATTTTCCGTTTCTTTAAATGGCGAGTAAGATTACTTCTTTTTTTTTCTAAAACAAGTAAAAAGAATGAATGATGCGTAACCAAGTCAACTTAGAAGGTCTCGAGGCCATCTTCTTTTCATACATCTCGGAGGATTAGAGGTAAAATGAAGAGTTTTCTAGGTTTGAAACTAGTGGGTTTGAGTAGGAATAAAGTTTGTCATGAAAGGATTGATGTCGGATTAGGGCCAAATCGGCAACAAATGGGACATTGAGATCATTATGGATGACTTTATTGGTAACTATTTAAGTCACGAAGGAATTTTATGGCTTAGTGGAGCCCTAAAGCTCTAATCCGTATGTCCAAATAGCTCTTACATTAGTCATGTATGAGTCTTTTGAATTGGGATCTTAGAGCGTTTTGTCTAGTAAGTGTTGAAGTAGTCTGAAAAGCGAGCTATTTCAGTCCAGTATGAGGTAGATTGTGATTAATTTTTCCGAAGTATCTAACTACAATGTTATAGTTGATGTTAGGCACTTGTTAATAATCCCTATCTTACTAATATTATAAATTTGAAAGTTTGTATGTTTGTCTCTCTTTCACGCAAAAACTACTGAACGGATTTGGATGAAACTTTACAGTAATACATCAGAATCAGAAGTTATACATCAGAATAACACAAGGGCTATAGCAAGCGCGGATTTAGGGGAGGGGAGGCGCACGGGGGCAGGTGACCCCCTCTCCGACAGTTTTATAGGAACTGTGGAGAATCCATTATTGTACATAATTAAAGGAAAATAACATGATCATAGTTGTTAAAATATCAGAAAGAACAAGAGTGAAACTATTTGTTTTGATATACTACTAATCTTACTAGTCTTACTAATATTATAAATTTGAAAGTTTGTATGTTTGTCTCTCTTTCACGCAAAAACTACTGAACGGATTTGGATGAAACTTTACAGTAATACATCAGAATCAGAAGTTATACATCAGAATAACACAAGGGCTATAGCAAGCGCGGATTTAGGGGAGGGGAGGCGCACGGGGGCAGGTGACCCCCTCTCCGACAGTTTTATAGGAACTGTGGAGAATCCATTATTGTACATAATTAAAGGAAAATAACATGATCATAGTTGTTAAAATATCAGAAAGAACAAGAGTGAAACTATTTGTTTTGATATACTACTAATCTTACTAGTCTTACTAATATTATAAATGTGAAAGTTTGTATGTTTGTCTCTCTTTCACGCAAAAACTACTGAACGGATTTGGATGAAACTTTACAGTAATATAGGTTATACATCAGAATAACACATAGGCTATAGCAAGCGCGGATTTAGGGGGGCGCACGGGGGCACGTGCCCCTCCCCACCCCCGACAGTTTTAGAGGTACTGTGGAGAATCCATTATAGTACATAATTAAAGGCAAATCAGGAATTTAGCATCTTGAAATTTGCAGATAGGTCCTTTGCATGATTTAAGAAAGAAGTTTGGATAATTCCACCCTTATTATAATAAGGGTTCAAAGGTTGTATGGAATCCGTCAGTTTTGAAGTTAGACATCTGAAATTTTGTACGAGTAATCTATAGTGAAAAAATTAAATTATTTAAATAATTAAATTATTTATTATTTTAAATTGTTGTTAAAAAGCACTGTCAAGAAACTTTATGCGGTAGTCCAAATTCTATGCGAGCGAAGCCGCGGGCAAAAGCTAGTCCTAAATAAACCTGAATATGCAAAATTTAGAGCTTCCACTGTAGCATCGTCCGATTAGCCTTAGCAGCATCAAGTGACGTTAAATGAACAAACAAGTATTATAGTATTCTCTCTCACTTATATTCCAGAAAAATGTCTGTTATTTTTTGTAGTTCATTTTATTATATTCAAAATCTTCATTATAGATAAGCGTTGCTTATTCGACAAGTATTCAATACAAAAATAAACAATATCTACTTTTTACTCTTGGTATTTTACCTCATTTTCCTTGACTTACTGAAATTTTCTTTCATCATCTTCACTTTATCCCAACTTCTAATGACGAAACTTTTTAAAATTTTTTATACAGACTTCCTTCCGGCGCGACTGAACTCATTCGAAGTTTCGTGATCTTTCGATAAAAATTCTTCTCTTTTCGATAATTTCCTAACCTTTCACGATTCTCAACCTCATGATCGCTACCGAAATTTTTGCCATCATTAACAGTTTCAATTAAATCTTATAAATAAGAATATTTTTTTTAATTGGGTGATGTGTATGTAATAATTATACCATGATTGACAGGCATTTTATATTTATTTTTATGCATAAGATACATACTAATTGTTCTGCCGATAGATCAGCCAACAGATATTTTAAGAGGAAAACATTAAAATAAGTATTATTACTTATCTTAATGGGTGTGGAGTGGCTTCGTGGTAGAGCACTGAGTTGCCATGTCGAAAATCCTGGTTTAAATCCCGCTGCGGGCAAGGCTTTTAATTTTAATTTAATCTGCTAGCAGTATGAGATATATCCTATGGGATATAAGACATCCTGAGCCTCACCCAGCCTCTATAAATTGGGTACCAAAATTAAGGGGTAGAATCTGTCGGTTGAGCGTGATTTAGGACAAATCCCCTGCACTAAACCGTTGTCCTGCACAACCGTTGTTCAAGATACAGTTTTCTTTATTTAGCATATGTTGATTTATTGCTTTTCATATTCAAGAATAATTTAAAGTTGCTAATCAGAGTTTTAATATAATCAAAAATCTTCCGTTATTGCCATGACGCAACAAAATGGCACGTGAGACCATGTCGTCCCTGGCATCGCGAAGCATCGAATGTGAAAAAACACAGTTTTCGTTTTCGACTTATAGCAGTTGCTTTAGGATTGATAATTGATATAAAATTCATATAGAGGCATCTATCAGTCACAAAAACAATGTAAAACGAATGCCGTTGGTCTGACTATAGGCACTAATTTTTATTGAACCTTGAAACTGCTTTTTTTTAATTCTCCTCAAAAGTACCGATTTTCACATTCGATAGTTGGAAATGGCAGGGACGATATCTTCAATACAATGTATGGAATGTGAAAAAAAACACATTTTTCGTTTCCGATCTATAGCATTTGGATTAGGCTGTTATTGCACCTTCCTAGCAATAAATCATTGCAATATATTCCTTACGATATATCGCTTATTTCATATCGCTTCGGTGTGAACGCGACCTAATATCTGTGGCACCTGTGCATAGTGAGCTAAGTCGAATTTTGTTAATTTCGAGCTATAAACTTAGAATCGTAATTTTTTTCTCTTTCCTTGTGTCTAACATGCTAAGTGTTCCGTCCATTGCAATGAAGGTTATTCCTTTGTGAATCGTGGGCTGATACTCCAATCTTGAACTTAAAATAAGTTCAGAAAAATTACGATTCTAAGTAGATTTAGAGCGTAATATTAATTGTCTATAGAACACTTCATTAAATTCAAAATAGTTTGGGGAAAAAAAACCATCATCTAGTCTTCTTAAATTGTTTAATTCTTTCAAACGTTTCGACAACTACATGTCATTATCAATCATTTAAAACAATTTGTCTGCATCTTTACAATAATTATACATTACTTTAAAAAAGTTACATGTCCATACATAGTAAAAATAACAATTATATTAAGAAAAAATAATTATATTAAGATAATTACAAAATTTAAAGTCCAGTTTACATTAACTTAAAAAAAAAATTCAATATTAATTGTCTAGGGTACTGTACTTTAAAATTATATTTTTCCTTGGTGTAAAACACAAAAACCTTTAGTCCAAAATTCATTTGTAATAAATGATCTTTATATACGTTTCAACCCAAAATGGTCATTTTCAATATATAGCTTTCATCATCACTCCAAACAGTATAAAACTCTATCTGCAAAAATCGAACCAATTTTGGTCGAAACGTATATAAAGAATAGATGAAACAAATGAATTTTGGACTAAAGGTTTTTGTGTTTTTATACACCCAAGGAAAAATTAACTTAAAAATTTAAAAATTCAAAATAGTTTAAATTTGGTCAAGGACGCCCATTGATATTGTTTATCTAATGATAACGATTGTCAATTGAGGATTGATTTACATCAGAGGTTCCCAGACTTTTTTTCTCATAGACAACTTTCAAAATTTATCTGTTTCCGGTGAACCCCCTACAGCTAAAATTCTACCATCTTCCCAAAACTCCACAAAAATGTGAAGATTTAGTAATCATAAGGCTGTCTTACTCAACAAGATAGGGCTGTCTTAACAGAATTGGATTAACTAATTAATTATTGCAATTAAATAAACAAAGTACCGACGGAAAACTGATTCTAATTATTAATAAGGATTTATATGATCAATAAATTATAATTTTTAAATGTTATCAAGTAACAATAAACAAATATTCTATTGTTATAACACCTTAAATATACTGGTAATCTATCTTTTGTAGCTCTATCTATATCAGATCTATGCTGCTTTTAATTGAATGCTAAGTTACGAAATTATGAGAATGGTTGTTGAAATTATTTTCTTATGTATGTCGAGTTTGAAATAACAAAGTTGAAAATTTTCGCTCCTAAGAAATATAAGTGTGCAAATAATCAAAACGTTCCATCTTTCCAATTTTCTCAGACAATTAATTTTGACCTTTGCTTATTAATAGGAGAAGTAGTTTGGATTTTAGAAGTAGATAAATCTTTATTAATTCAGTATAAAACATACAAGATTGTTTGTAATTATAACCCAAAAAGATTATTTTTTATAAATTTAATTCTGGGAATAGATAGTATTAATACTTTTATTTTTATAATTAAAATCCTAAAACATAAATGAATATACAAGTACTTGCTGAACCACTACAATAATTCATAACAGGGCATCTTTCCTTTCCGGTTCTCTGTAAACTAGATTTTTTTTTATATTACTTATATATTGATATTTTAAATGGGCTAATATATATTTTTTTAAAACAAAATATTGGAAAAATTGTGACTGATTCAAAAAACATTCGTAACATTTTGTTCCTTCGTAAGTAAATTCCTTATATAAGCTTGCACATTCTCTTATACTTTCTCTTTACATCCTAGACTGTCATGAACCTGAACTGTGATGTATCATTACCGACTCAGGTTTTCTTTATTTATTCATAAAGTCACTCTATGCTGCTGGACGATGGCTATGACGGGAGTCATAAATTTTGACTTTCCAGCTGTAATTAGGATAAGAATCTTTAACGAGTTCCTGACACAGTACAAGCTCCTGACTGCCATTTTACATCCCCTTCGAAGGTCGCCACATCCAAGAATTTTTTACTGTTTTAAAATAGGCCACCTACTGTGCTGCGAACCAGCGATCTTGGGTATAGGTGTTGAAATTTGACCCACTACTCAAGTAACGGGAAATGTATCTGTATTATTTTATTAAATTATTCCCTACCTGGGATCCATATGAATAACACCCATAAAATTGTTAGTTTTTTATTCATTTTATTCTGCTATGGATAATCGGACGATGCAATAGTGAGATTACTAAATTTTACCTATCCATATAATATAATAATAATAATAATATTTATTTAAGAAATCATACAAATGCCATTTGACACATATTGTATTTTTGGTGTTCTTCGGAAAACCTCCCCTAAGGGATTCTCTTGAAAGCGTGTATGAAGAAATATCCCATTGAAGGCACTCCTAGCGTAGTTCAGCTTATTGTAGCAGATCCCTACTCCAGAGACATTTCAGTCTCCTTTTCGGATTATGTGGTAATGTGTCTGTCAGCAATGTTTGTACCAGTAAGTTTGGATGTCCAGCAAGTGAGTCATCAAATTTTTTGTAGTTGTTCTTGATTGTGTCAGCCACTAATGGTATGTTGAGATCTTTGTGTAATGTTTTATTAGTGATGTAAAAGGGACTATGTGTAATATAACGAAAGAATTTGGATTGAAAAATTTGAAATGTCTGTATGTGGGATTTTTTGCATGACCCCCACACTTGCAAGGCGTAGGTCCATATTGGTTTAATTAGCATGTTGTATATTAGAATTTTGTTTGTTAGTGATAGTTCATTTTTGTGGTGAAGTAGCCGTCTTAGAAGTGAGAGTCGGTGATTCAATTTTTTCTAATTAATGTGATTCTAATTAATTACGTGTGATTTCCAAGTCAGTCTTCTGTCCATGGTAGAGCCCAAGTATTTTGTCTGTGTTTGTCTGGGCAATGGTGTATTGTAATGTGTTAGCGAGGGGTAGTCTGAATGTCTAAGTGTAAATGTTACTTGGTTCGATTTTGGTATGTTAATTTTTATACGCCACTTATGGAGCCAATTTTCTAATGAATTAAAGTGTGTCTGTAGGTTCTGAGAAGCTATATTGGGGTTAGTACTGGTCGAAAGTATGACAGTATCGTCCGCATATGTAGCAAGTAGTGTTTCTGGTGTCTGTGGGATGTTGAAGGTATATATAGAGTACAGAACTGGACCTAAAATACTGCCCTGCGGTACTCCCGCATTAATTCGGCAATAGTCGGAATGTTTACCATCCTGATTAACAATAAAGAACCTGTCTTCTAGATATGATTTTATGATCAGATAATATGCCTGCGGTAAAACTAATTTTAGTTTGTACAGGAGACCATCGTGCCAAAGTTTATCGAAAGCTTGTGAAACGTCCTAGAACGCTGCCGTGCAATATTCCTTCTTTTCTAGTGCTACGGCAATGCTATCAACCACTCTATGACATTGTTGTGTAGTAGAATGTGCAGGCCTGAACCCGAATTGGTGGTTAGGAATTAAATTATTTATTTCTAATAATGGATAAAGCCGCTTTAACAATAGTTTTTCAAATATTTTGGAAAATAGTGGTAAAAGAATAGTAGGTCTGAAGGACGATATAATATAATAATTGGATTTTTTCTTATGAAGAGGGGTTGAGGAAACGAGGACAGCATTAATGGTTCATAAACCATCTTATTTTCAAAATATATTGGATTTTTCTCTCTCTCTCTTCTCTCACTCTCTCTTGGAATGGGTTGTTACTGAACTAATCATCAACAAAAGGAAAGATATGGCATTCGTGCTCTCTATCTCTAGTTTAATTGATTACTAGTTCAATAACAATCTATATCGAGAGAGAGAGATGCCTGGACTGCCCTATCAAGGAATAGATGTTGATTTCGCTGCCATATTAGGCAGACCGCAGAAGTTGCCACATCGTAATATTATGGCACAACACAGATGCGTTCCGCAAGGACCTAGATTTCAGTTAAAGATACCGCTGGGTCATCTAGTATCATTATTATGCTGAGAAGCTCAGTAACATCATCACGTCTTCTTTATCTTCGTCCAGCTATGGCGGGTTAGGAACGTGTGAAGTGAAAAGACGCCAAGAAAAAAACAACTAATAAAATACTGCATTGGACTCAAATGTTAATTTAATATTGTTTTAAGATGCATTTTAAATTTAAAACATTTTGGAATTTAAATTTAAAATCTATTTTCGTTCACACTTATGTATAATGTCTGATCTAAAAGAGGATCCATTTCTAGACTCCATATGAAAAACACCCAAAAACATTGTTGTTTATTTATGAAGTCACTTTATGCTCCTAATCGGACGATGCTATAGTGGGAGTCCTACATTTTTAATAAGTCTGGTTTTAATAATTAGATGAGAAAACTTTAAGGAGTTAAAGATATCAACACCGCAAAGGCTCGTGGCCGCCATTTTACGTTCCTTTCAGAAGGATGGCATAATTAAGAATCTTTTACTCCTTTCAAAAAATCCTTGAGCCAACCGCCGGGCTACGAACCCGCGACCTTGGGCATATTGGGTTGTTATGCTAATCATTACACCGCTGGTCACCTCTACCAAAAAAGTTGTCCTGACCAATTTTCAGGCCAAAATCATAGATTATTGCGCCAATAAAAAAAATGTGGTTAATCAATATGATTATTTTTATTTTTTATTTGTATAATTATTTTGGTTTTGTTTATTTTCATTTTCCTTTCGAATGTTGCAATGGAATTTATTTAACTAATTGTATCTAGTTTGATATAACATATTCGTATTTTCGTTTGTTTTAAAACGGTTATATTAATTTTTGATTTATTGGGTTGAAACATATGAAATGTCAGTGAAGGTGTAAATGTAAATTATTAGCAAAAAATTATTAACAAACACAATTAAAAACAATGCTTTTAGTAATCAAAATAGTATCCTTCACTTCCAATACCTTTCTCTCAACGTGAAACTATTATTTCGATCCCCGTTCTATAGAAATTAGGTGTCAAGGAAGAAGCTTACTCTTGATTCCTTGGCATTCGTATTTATATTGGTGAAGAATCAAACAAGTTCATGGAAGATTGCAAGCACACACAGCACAGTTAGGGTTGCCAGGTCGCCAAACCTAATAGCCGAACAGACCAGCCAGTTTGCCCGGACGTTTGGGTAAAAAAGACGGACACCTTACATTATTGAGGATTTTTTCTCAGTATTAATAGGTACGACAAAAGATTTTTACCATAAATCTTGTTAAATTCTAATGAAAAATAAACACAAGCCGGACACCGTTTAATTTGGTCGGACGCGTAATCAAAAAGCCTATGTCCTGCTTTATCTGGACGCATAGCAACCATAACCACAGGTCTTATTTCGTCCCTTAGCAAGTCTGAACAAACGCTGTGCTCGACACGTTATACTAGATATGGAATACGCAAGTTTTTACAAGTAACAGTCGCTGAGCTTCTTAAAATATTATCTGCCTGCATTGATAGGTGAAGTCAAGCCAACATTTAAGTTCACTCTCGAAAGGAGATGAATTTTCGTGGACCCACGCTTACGAATTGTGATTTTTTTGTCGCGCCAACGTAGGCCCCTTCGTCGAGTCCCCTTGGGGTCCACCTCGACCACTTTGTGAAGTAAGGCTCTAAAGCGTTGTGAGCACTTACTTTATCATGCTACTTTCGCAAGTTGGAATCTAACCCAGTAACTTTTCTCCTTTCTCCACAAATCAACTTTTTTGAAATAGTTGAGCATGTTATTCCATTAAGGTTTTGTTATATCACTCGTTCGCAATTGGCAAGTGCCTGCCCGTAGCTAATAGGAGTTCTCTAATGGTTGCGTTTAATCGGAGTTGAAGTAAATAAATAATGATGTCTCCATGACAAATGTTATCATCAGGTTGGTTAACCTTCCGAGGATGTAAATGCCTATTAATTAACTTTTCATTCACATCGTTTATTATAGTGTCATTAAATACATTAGGTTGCTGTGTACACATCATACCTATGATATTGAAAGATATATTAGTACTATGTATTTAAACAAAAAAAATATTTACCATTACAACCTCTGAAGGTTCTTGGATTTAGTACATGTCAGAGACTCTACTTTTTCTAACAGTTATGCGAGGAAGTGATTTGTTCGAAATGACGCTCAACCACCATGTTTTCCCTTCAATTAAGGATAATTTTGTGGAGGTTGGGTGAACCCTAGGCGGGTCTGGGGATTGTTAACAGGGACTATCCATGTCTTTTAATAGATAAAATATCCGCTGACGGATTTGAATCCTGAACCTTCAGCATAGCAATTATTTCTTTGGTATAATAAAATTCTTTTCCTTGTCCATACCATTTAATTATTTTTACTATTTCAATTCGCTACATAGTTGTAATTATTATTACTATCTTGAAAAATATTAATTTTATTTTGGAGAAAATGGCCCGGATGTAGGTCAAAAATAAAATGTAATATAGTTTCGAACTTTTATGTATCTCATAAATAGAAATATTGGAAATTAACTACTTGTTGGATTAGTAGAAATTTTAATTATCTATAGGTACATATAAAATGCTTTGTTCTGAATGACTGAGGGATCAACGCACAGCCTAAACCGCTTATCGTAGAGACCTGAAACTTGGAGGGTGTGTTTTTTATATGACCTAAGCATCCGATGAGAAAGGATTCTCCGAAATTCTACCCCTAATGGGGTGAAAAAGGGGGCAAAGTTTGTATGATTGCTCACGTGTTTTTTACTAGCAAATTCTACATATTTTCGCTCAACAAAACAAATCAAGTAACATAGTTTACAGGAGTACATTGCAGTAGGTAATTAGGACCTTCAAAACTAAAAACACATCGATAAATTACCAACATATGTACATTATTCTAATCCTTTCAGTTTTAATTTTTCGCTGCTGCCGTACGAAATCGTTGTACTAAGTAATCCGTTTCAATAAAATCAAGAACAGTATATATTAATCTTTTACTGACACGAACAACAGTAAACGAAAGTGACTTTTGTCCGTCCCGTTTGTTAATCAGTGTCAATTTATGTTTCACGGCTGTGTTGATCCGTCTGTGATGATATTTGATATGGATAATCTCAAGGCTGGGGAAGGACATAGACTTTTTAACCTGATCGACTAACACACCCAGCGGTCAACGCACAGCAGAAACCACTGAACTTAGCATCTGGAAATTTGCAGATAGATTCTTTGTAACTCAAATGAGCACTAAGAAAGGAATTCGGGCAATTCCACCCCCAAGGAATTTGGACAAATTCCTTAATAAAATAGGGGTTCAAAGATTGTATAGAATCTGTCAGTTTTGAAGTTAGACATCTGAAATTTCGGATGTACGAGTAACATATAATTAAAAAAAATTAAATTATTTATTTAAAATGATCTTTCACGAAACTTTATGTGGCAGATCAGATTCCACGCCAGCGAAGCCGTGGGCAAAAGCTAGTGCTTATATATTCACTAGATCGGTGAAAGCTAAGTTGATACGCTGATGATCCTGGATTCCAATCCGGCTGTAAAAAATAATATTTAATCTGTTAACAACCGTATAAGAATCCTATGAGATCTACAGAGCCATCTAAAGCACACCCAGCCTCTATAAAGTTGGGATTAATTTGGGGAAAGCGCTAGGGTTAGATGTGATCTCGGCCAAATCGCCTTCCTGTTTTCTCAGTCTCTACCAAGTACTGACCCCCAAGTTCCTTCATGGGCCGTACCACTAGGTTGATTTTTTTATTTTATTTATTCATAACATTTTATATTAAATTTTTGTAGCATTATCTGATCAATTCTTTTTATTATTAAATACTTCCGTTTGGCAATCTTTATCTTTATCTTTTTTAAACTTTATATTCTAAATTTTAATAATGCAAATTAAAAAGAGACATCACATAAATGTTAAGACCGTGGAGAATTCCAACGAAAAGCCCTTAAGTCTCCAAACTAAAACGGAAAATGAAATTATCTGTCCAATATTTCGCCTATTCAGGCATCCTCAGGGTATAAAAAAGAATAACAGCAAAAAAACAAACAAAAAAACATGAATAATGCACCCAAGAAACATCCTACCACCTCCAAGGCTCAAATGCAACTAATGAATCATAAGGAAGGTTACTCGACCCCGGGTGGATAAGGTTAGATAAAAAACAGCTTATAAATACTCCAGAATTTTAAAATTCAATATACACTCACCAAACTTCAAAAAGCTTTTTTATAAATGTTATTTTGGAAGTTATAAATGTTATTTTCGTTATAAATGCTAATTTTGGAAGGGCAATCAAGAAGTAGCTTTTATATACAAGTAACCCTATTTATTGGTTACAATAACTTACTATAATTAATTGCATAGGGAACTTTCTAGACCCATCCAGACTTTACTTCTAGATTCTAAGAATTGCCTAAACTGTTCTTCTCACATTTGCGATCTTATTGTTGCCGCTAGATGCCACTACTGCCGCTTTAATAATATAATTAATTGTCAATAAACAGTATTACGTTTTGGTTTGTCATTTTAGTGTACCTTTTATTCATTAAAATAACTGTGTTTGCACTCTCTTTGTCGGGTTTTTGGCATTATTGATCCTTACTTCTGTAATCCCACAATAATAACTTTGAAAAAGTAAAATCCTTCAAATTTTTAATTTTTTTTAATTGTCACAATTTTTTTTTATTTCTTCTAATCAATGTGGGGGTTACATCCCCAATAACCCCCCTCGTTACGCCTATGACCGGGAGCATGCTCCGCAACAAATTAATAAAATACACAAAACAAACTAACACAGTTCTTAACTGAACATGATCAGACCTATAAAAGATTCCACATAATTTAATAAAATTCTGGATGTTAGATAAGATCAAATATCCAAACTACATAATTTGCCATTTCCAAATCTATAGAAGGGAAAGGTCACAATTAATTGTTATTGTTGAAAGGCAAAAATTGGTTTAAAAATGAGAGCATGACCTACATAATAAATTTCGGGCCGACTTGTTAAAATTAATAAATATCATAGATATTGAAATATTTACTTTGTATTGAGGAGGTTTCGTAACAACCGTTGTCCTAGCAAGAGTACAGTCTCTACCATGTACTATACACAGGATCCATCATGGGTTGTAGTCGTACAGGTCAAGTTGTTTTTTTATGTGTTGTGTCTTGATAGATTGATGAGAGGTAAGCAGTTACTTACTAATTACTATGACTGATAGGAAAAATTAACGTGTTTTTTTTAATAGAAAGTCATTACACCTCATCTTTCAAGTAGTAAATGACATCAAATGAAAAAAAAAATAATCTATACATATTATAAAACAAAAAGTCTCAAAAAGAAAAAAGTCCTCGGGCGCGTTTGTTCGCAGTAAACTCAATAACTACTGCACGGATTTTCCTGCGGTTTTCACCAATATATAGGGTGATTCACCAGGAAGGTTTAGGTATATAATTTGTCGAGGTTTTGTGTAAATAGGTTGTCCCCATCCCCGTCCCGTGCAATGATCTAACGTGCAAGATAATAAATTCGTTTATAAAGAAATATTTGGTTTTGTTTTTATTTTTATAATTTCTATATAATAAAGTACATTAGCTGAGATGGGAAGAAAATCAAAACTCCCAAAGAATCCTAAACAATATTCACCTGGTCCTTAGTGGCCGCTACGTGTTAAAAAAAATACATTACACAGACAAATTATGTAGAGATAATATGCCTTATTACCCGAGCAAAGGATGGTCGCTATTAAATAAATGACATGTATAATCCAACAAAACAATCATCCCATCATTAAACAATTTATGACATAATCGAGACTTTTTTATTTCATCTATCATAAATCTCTTACGCATTAATAACAATCCAAACTCTTAGAATTATTTTGCAATTTTCGAATAATTTTAACCACTCCCATTTAATAAAAACATCAAATTGAATAATAAAAAAAACCTGCAGGTAGTTATACATAACTAGAATCCATGAGTGTTGAGTTCAGTACATGGTAGAGACTGTACTCTTTCTAAGGCAATAGTTGCGCAGTGTGGTGAATCATAAATAAGATCTTCTAACCCTTGTGAGTATAATTAATACATTGTTATAATAATTAGCGAGTAGTGTGCTGAATTGCTGTGCTACAGGTCTTGGTGGTAGATGGGCCCTTTGGGATCTGAGACTCTGCCAGGGCTCTCACTGTTAAAGCAACAAATAGCAAAAAATATTACTTTTAAAGAAATTTTATTTTATATTGTATAAAAATTATGTGCGTAAATAATCGGCCTGGGAACTCGTGCGTTATCGCATATGTCACGTGACCAGGCCGCCCAAAGCCAGTCAGGTTCAAGAGCTGGTGAAGGATGGGCTCTCTTCTTGGCTCGATTTATGCTACTTCCAAACACCTCCGTACAATACCGAGGGCACATCAGGGCGAGAAGAGGGCACATACTTCACTAGCCCTGGCTCCACAATAGTCTCCAATGGTCTGTACTTATATCATATCATATCATATCATATCATATTATATCTCTTTTTATTCTGACTCTACGCTCTAAATTTATCAACTATATTGTAGGGCACCATTTCCTGTTTCTGTCTTTTCTTCTCCTTTTCTCTCTTTCTTAACACCAAGCAAATGTGTTATTTATCCTCCACCAATAGGATTTATGCGGCATCAAGTCCCGCGGAGATAAAAGAGACGACACCAGGAGGGATGCCCAGCCTCTTATGCGATATACAAAAAATAAATTGTACCTTCTTCACAGTAATGCTCTTTTTTTTTCTCTCAAATTTACCCTTAACCCGCTGCCTCCGGCAAATGCATTTTTTTTTAGGACAGAATCAGTTTTTTATTCTTAAAGACTTTCATGCCTCAACACTCACAACCACAGTAAACTATTTTTTTAAACAGAAGGACGTTGTAATTCGATATACTATGGAAATCTAATTGCCATTAATATCTCATAAAGATCTATTAAAACTTCAATGAAATAGTGATCATCACCTCAAGTGATAATGATTTTAATGATTAATGATTATTTCATTAGTGGACTTTTTTTTTATGGTTGTATTAGTGTTGTTTTTCATTTTCATTTGTTTGATGCCTTTAGTATGCTAACAAAGGATGGATCAACAACAAGTATAATTAAAACTAAGTGGGATGGTTGGTTTATTGCGTAATTTAGCCATGAAAAACCGTTGTATAACTACGCAGGTTTTGGATAATTAGTCGAAAACAATCATTACTTAATTAATTCGGAATTATCTTTACATTTTAAAAAAAAGTATATTCCGTTATCTATCAAGGAACGCGAGTAAAACAATCGTTGAAGTAGTTTCATAATTAGTTAAATTTGATGGAAGCAAATAATATCAGCAATTATTTTTTTTTTACCATCTGTTGTTTTATAGCTTGTTATTTCCGCATTAACAATTGTATGTATTTTTCCATGAATGATTACAGGTCATTAGAAATCAGGGACGTACGTTGAAGAATGTACCAATTATTATTCTTTGCGGTTTTTATTTTTCTAAAAATAATCTAGTATCATTGCCTATAAATAAGAAAAGTGCTTTCAATGGAGATGGATTTTTGGAGGCGTAGTTGTTGGATATCACGACTTCAACACGTTCCAAATGACAGCAGAAAACAGACCACTTAACGGAACATGTACCATCGGAAAGGAGGAAGAAAGGTCGGCCAGAGAAGAGGTGATAGAAGGGATCCCGGAGGCAACAGCGGTAAGAGGACTTAGAGAGGAAGATTGTTATGATAAAAAGAAATGGCGGCAGGGCTTGTATGATTTAGGCTACGATATATGACTCATTGTTTGTAATAATGTCGTTATATACATACATACATATATATATATATATATATATATATATATATATATATATATATATATATATATTTATATACTATATATATTTATATACTAAACTGATCTGTAATTATTAAAATCACATGTAATGGCATGTAATATGCTTACTTAAGTATGAAGCGTGTCCTAATATTAATAAACGGTCCCTCCGTGGGGTTACCATGGGGGGAACAAATATAAAAATATATATATAACGACTTTATTATATATATTACCAACACATTTGTTCCGTGATGAAACTTTGTATCATCAATAAAAATAAATTAGCAACCTATCTCAAAAGTCGGAGTAGTATATTTCAATACACGTGTTTAGAAAAATGCAAAAATCTAATAAAAAATTAAATCCATGTCTATTTGGACAAACTGAACGCCGGTTTTATTCTTTGTATTTTTTCTTTTTTTTTTTGGCAACTAAGAACTTTGCTATCTTATTCGCTATTTATTTTAAAAAATAATCAAAGTTTTAATCAGCTCATATGCTATAATAGAGGAGCGGGTTAGCTTTATGTGTAGAGCACTGAGTTACTAGGTCGAAGGTTCCTTAATCTTTTAACAGCAACGAATATACCCCAACGGGTCTGCTGACACTTATGGGGCTCACCCAGGCTGTATAAAGTGGATACCCTGAATTTCATGGAAAACCTGGCGTTTGATTCCTGACAAATCACCTCACTGCACAACCGTTTCGGTACAATCCTACCATGTACTGAACCTGAGATAAGAACTCTCGTGAGTTGCAGTGACATAGTTTTTTTTAATTAATTATTTATAATGCTATTACTTAATTGCTTATTTTCTGGACTGTTGATGATGAAGTTAGTGAAAGTAGCTCTCCTTGGAGAACTCCCCTCGTTAACTGTCTTGCAAAGGAAACTGTCAACTCCTCATTATTTTTCATTTTAATTTAAAACTCTCATACAAGATAAGAAACTGCTCTACGTTTTCGCCTACTTCAACATTTACTGGACAAACGTTCAAAGCTCCCAATTGATTACAAAACTCATTTACTACTCATTTACATAACAGTTATCAGACCTATTTGGACATACGGAGTTGAGATTTGGGGCTCTACTAAACCATCCAAGTCATCTCGTATCCAATCCTTACAATCCTTCGTAAAATCCTCAATGCTCCTCATTATGTCACAAACAAACTCATCCATCATGATCTTAATATATGTTAATATGTTGCTGATTTGGTCCAAACTAGATACCTATCCTTCCATGACAAGCTCCATACATACTTGAATCCGCTAGTCTCTCATCTTGCTTCCCATACTATTCCTAATAACCCTCCGAGGCGTCTGAAAAGAAGATGGCCTCGAGACCTTCTACTATAGAACTTTATTGGAGTGCTATCAATGGGTAGTTTTTCCACAAGTGGTTTTTTTTCATGTCCTTTGTTCATACAGCAGATTTACTTGATGTAATATAATTACAGTTGTAAATATCCATAAATTATTATTATTTAAAAAAAATTAAAACTATATTTTATTCAATCGAGTTGTTTGAATATAGAATTTATTAACAGTAAATCTTTATTATTATGATCTGCAAAATTCCTCAATAATCCAGCAATTGTCATTCCATCATTAAACAATTTATGACTAAATCGTAACTTATTTGATTTCATCTATCTCTTGCCATTGTATTTCGTCAACTGTTGGACAATATTAAACCAATCATTTTCCTTACATTTCAACTTTCTAGTAATTAATAACATAAAATTAAATTAAGAATATATAAAAACACCCTGTACCACTACAACCCAGTGAGGGTTTTGGGTACAGTAAATGGTAGAGACTGTACCGTTTCTAGGGCAACGATTGTGCAGGTAGGAGATTCATAAATGAAATCTTCAAACCTTTTTGAGTATAACTAATAAATTTTTGAAGTATTCAGTATCTAACGTAACCATATTTAAATTAAAACGGAGTGCTTAGTAGCTAAGTGTGTAGAGTGCTGAGTTCCAATGCTAAATTTCCCGGGTTCAATTCCGGCTGTGAAAGATAAATTATTAATATCTTAACAAACGCGCAGCATGTGGGATCTGCAGATCTTCCTATGGCTCACCCAAACTGAATAAAGTGGTTACTCTTCAGGGGAAAAAGCTGGCGGTTGAGTACCCATCCTACCATGGTTCAGTATATGTCAAGGACCCCAGCGTAGTAATGGTATAACTTTTTTTTGTATGCCGAACTGGTTTTAATCTGATTCAGAACCAGCTTTAAAACAGCAATATTTAATTTGATAGGGGCACAAGGTCATATGTCCTCATCAGTTTGTTTATTTATATGTATTCGCGAATAAATAATTATCAATTTATTATATTTATAGAGAATGGAGATAGTTGGGGGGAACAGTCAACAAAAACAAAACCAAATAAGTACAAGACTTATATTTAATGTGTGCCGACGTTTCGACCTACCTTGTAGGCCATCTTCAGGGCAAATGGGAGAGGCGGCTGGGTGAACCGGCTAACCAACACTGAAAACTTATTTGGTATTTTTTTTATATTTTTTTATAATTGCAACTGCACCCCCCAACTATCTCCATTCTCCATTGTATCATCCATTCAACTATTTTCCTCTCATATATTATATTTATAGCCTTGGTGAATAATTTGTTTAGTCGAATTTTCTCAAAAAAAAAGAAGAGTTTCTTGTACTTAGATAAGCGAATTCCTGTTATTTTCTTATTATTGTTACCGCAACGTTTTTGGCCGCCACCAAAATTTCCAGGCGATGATTATGAACGCAAACAAGTTTGTATATTGTGTACTTCAATTATTGTTTTAATTCCTGTTTTTAATTTGAATGTTGGTAATTAACACTATGCCGTCCGGGTTATTATACAGATGGTATATAGGACAAAAAAGTAAAAAAAGGTACTTGTGTCTTAACGCAGCCCTGGTTACTTTAGCCGACTTGTTCGCATGCGCGAGCAGTTACATTTTGGAACTGCTACATTTCTAACAGTTACCTTGTATTTATTGGAGTTAAAAAATTATCAACAATTAGAAATCAAAAGAATTTATTGAAAAATGGAATATAATAATAATAATGAATAATTAATTAAACAACAATGAACAATTATGAAATAAAAGTAATGAAAAATTATTAAAAAAAAAAATTTAAAAATGTAATATATGATGAACAATTAATTAAACAAAAATGGACAATGAACAATTAAAAAATACAAATAATAAAAAATCACTATAATTAAAACAAATAAGTTATGAAAAATCACAATAATTTATTGATAAAAAATTTGTTAATCGCATTTAGATGGAAAATGCGTCGAAACACACATCAATATCAAGATTTGAATTGCATTTCCAAAAGAAACGTTCACAAAAATACAATTTCATTTCATGGGAATTGCTACATTGTCTTTGTTCTGGTAAATTATTTCGCTCCTGCAAAAAAATAATAGCTTGTTCTTCTGTTGTCGGCAAATCCCAAATACGCATTTTACACTAATTAAATAAATGACTAAAATAATAACAACAATAAATCTATAACAAACTAGCAAACAAACAATAAACAACAAATAAGGAACAGTAAATAACAAACAATAAATCAGCAATAATCAAAAGTCAGTAAGCAAGAAGAAACATAGAAAAAAATCAGCTGTTAGAAATATAACTGTTACAAAATGTAACTACTCGCGCATGCAAACAAGTCGGCAAAAGTAACCAGGGCTGCGTTAAGACACAAATACCAAAAAAAAATATATAATTTTAAAAACTGACAAATAAGCTTACTTTTTGTTAAATAAATTCTGTAATAAAATTTTGGGTATCAGTTCTGCAGGTTGTTACAAAAAGTTAAAAAAGAGTTAAGTTATAAAAAGTTTTAACTTTTCATTCGTTTCCTTTTTAATATTTCTTAAAATAAAAATAATTTTATTACTGACTGTACGTATATATAGTAACTATTTATCTATAATCTATATGTATGTTATTTATAGTAGGTTGAAAAATATTAGCTGACCTTGTATATATGAGCGAGAAAATGGTCCGGGTGAAGGTAAAAAAGTTCTTTTAAATAGGGAGAACGGTTTATTGGAAAGCCGACGTTTCGACCCACGTTGCAGGTCTTCTTAAGGGCTATTGTAATAGGATCACACTTGACACTAGACTCAGCCCTGAAGAGGACCTGCAATGTGGGTCGGAACATCGGCTTCCAGATAAACAGGTCACCCTATATACGAGACATTTTTGAACTCCATCCTTCCTCATGTATGTGCATAAATTAAAGAAGCGACTTAGACAAACTGTTTAGGCTGTATCGTCATCTATACTCCGAGATGTTGGTTATAACATTCATTTTTTTATTAAATAATCATCGAAATACACACATTTCCCATAATTGCAGTATTTTTTCATACTAAAACTCACTATTATTTTTCGAGAATATTAAAAAGGAAATGAATGAAAAGTTAAAAACTTGTTGTAGACTTAACTTTAAGCGACAACCTGCGGAACTAATACAAATTTTGAAAGCCTGAAAGGCAAAGAAGAAATTATTCCTGGACTTAGCCACTTATTCGGCGCTGTAGAGAGAAAATGCGTTAATGATGCCTGGAGAAATACCCTTGAAGCTAGTATGAGGAATCTACCTGCGCAGCCTTTGCGAGTGATTACTGCAGTAGTTATCACATCCGAGTGCTGATTTCTCTACTCCGTTGAGAAGATTGCGGACTACGCACTCAACCAAATGTTGAGCGCTTTAAATTTAATTCGTTCCGAAGAAATTTCGCTCTCGTTTGGGAAGATGGATCGCTCCGAGGCGGTAACTTTGTTGATGAGGTTTCAGTTTCGTCACCTATCCTAGCTCTATCACTCTAATTCGAAATCGTAAAAAAATAATTATTGTTGCGTAAGTTGGAAATTTCTAATAGTGTATGGGTATTCCCTGGGTTTCGCAATTTTTGATTTGAGCGCTATTTTTCAAAATTCTTTTTAATTAACGGGGAGTGGAGTGATTAAATGGCAGAGCGCTGAGTTCTTATGGCCCCAGTTGGCATACTTTTTTTAAAATGTTAGCTGCCGAAGATAGATCCTATGGGATCTAGGACCCTCCAAGGGCTCAGCCAGCTTATTAATATCTGGTTCAGCGTTATCTAGGATAAATCGCTTCCACGCACAACTGTTGTCCAAGAAACAGTATAGTCTCTACCACATACTGAACCCAAGACCCTTCACAGGTTGTAATGTACAGATTTAGGTGGGTGGTTTTTCTCAGCCGCATTGCAAAGCTCTAAATGGAAGATAGTTGAATTAATGAAACCAATTAACAGTTAATTAAAAATGAACTGTACCGCAGTTTATATACCACCTCCACTATGAAACTAAACACCACATTATTCCACCGTATGCCGTCCATGCCATGTCCATCTTCAGAAAATTGAAAGTAGTGAATGAAACATCATTCTATTTCTTATGTAACGAAGAACATAGAACGTGTTAGATTATGGTATTGTGGTCAGCGTAGATTGCGGTCAGTGTGTGTAGGGGATGGTGGGGTAAGGCGGGGACTTTGAGGTATTTCATGAATAAAACCCTCCGTTTTTAATTGCACAATGCAGGAACTTTTACTAAGAAAATAGTCTTTCTTCCTTTTATTGTAATCAGTCAAAACACCCCATCCTACCCCACCAAATGTTAAGACGGCGTATCCCCTTGGGTAAGATGGGGTATAGAATACTTAAACGTCGTCATTTTCACAAACCTGACAGATATGGCCAGCTTCGTCATCCTTATCTTCCAGTCCAGCACAGCCATAATACGCCCACTTAACGCAAGTATGGCAAGTGATCCATCCTTCAGAAGACTCGGATTACAAGCCGTGGCAGTACAGACATTCTATATCTTCTTCTTCAGCTTTCTTGGGTTTTTTTTTAGAACTCTTTATTGTTTTTTTCATTTTCTTTTTGTTTGTTACATTTGGTTTCGGTTTCTTACTGTTTTGTCTTTCCTCTAATTCTGTTTTATATGGAGAAGCAGTGATAATAGCTGCTTTTCCTCTTCTTCGAACTTGTCTTGGTTTTTGATTTGATGATTTTTTCGGTCATTCGTGGATAAGGCATTAACTGTTTAGGGCTAACCACATGGAATGCTGCATTATGAGCTGACGATGTTTCTGTTCGTGTAAATGACAGTGTTCTTTGTGAGATTACTGCTATCAATGGTGTTGGAGTTGTATCAGCTTCGGGTTCCTTTTCAGCGTTCAATTCGATTCGGTAGTCTCGGCAGAAATGAAGTCATCTTCGGTAAAAATCTGTGCATTATAAGGCGAGATCCCACATGCTTAATAATGCATTAATTGCAGTTAGCATTATTGCTGCCCGAATATCCGAAGAGTTCAGCCACTTGAAATTGGGAAACTACTTTCCCAGGATTAGATCTTAACCATACTATTAGTACAATAGCGGTGTAAGTATTGATCCCTGAAGCACGCCGGGTAAGATTGCCCTAATTGTAGATAGCTCTGAGCTCTTTCAGACTGATAAAATTTGTTTGCAAGCAATTAGATTACAAAGTGTGTTGTAGCACAGTCTTATGAATATAAGTCTCAGCTTTCAGACAGATGTAATGAACCAGCTGTCACGGTGAGCTGCTGAAGAAGATGATGACTTTTAAGAACGACATGTGTAATTGGCACAAGCGGGTTATACTCATTTGTATTCGCACTTACAGGCTGGATATTTATATCATTAATCACTCAACTCACGCTTTCGAAGAATCGATCTGTCGACCTATA
Source organism: Arma custos (assembly GCA_037127475.1). NCBI lineage: Eukaryota > Metazoa > Arthropoda > Insecta > Hemiptera > Pentatomidae > Arma > Arma custos. Next base: position 22,539,284 of record CM073765.1, on the reverse strand, counting down.
TTCGGTTGTACGGTTTTTATCTCCCATAAAACAATTTGTCATAAGAATCAGTTCAAATTTTAATTAAATATAATACAATAATATGCGAAATACAACTGTTTATCTAAAATAATCACCGATCAATCTAAATCTACGATTATGGCCTTATCACTATTAAAATTGACTTTTTTAAGTATAAAGTACTTCTTTCTTAAGTCTCTATTCAAGCAATGTTATCTAAAATGATGCTTTGCCGGCTTATTTCTCACGGTTTAAGTCCGTTTTTGGACCTGAAGTTTCGGGAGCATAAAATTGCTTGACTAAACTAGCACAAAATGTGAAAAAGTCAACTTTTAAAATTCAGGAGTTACCCGCTTTTTGCTCCAAACGCCTTATATAAAATATTTTACTATAGTATTATTTTTTTCCTAAAGGTTTCCTCAAATATAGGTTTCCTTCATCCATTGCTTCTATCCATCTTTTTTGTGGTCCTCCTTGAGGTTTCCTCCATTCAGTTCGCCAATTGAAAATTAAGTTGGGCAGTCTTCATTCTTCTGGTATGACCATAATACCACTATAGTATTATAGTACCACTATAATATTATGTTCGATATAATATAATACGTTTCTTTCTATTACTATTATTATATAAATTATTAATACCTTTTTTATTAACAAATTACAAATTACTAAATTCATATCAACATGAATATGTAATAATATATTCCAAACAACTTTCATTATTTCTTATTTTGGAAATTTAAGACGGAGTAAAAATTTGGGCTGTTCATCCGTCATAGGAATTTTTTATTTATTTTTTAATCTTGAAAACAAAAAATAGACTGATTATTACTGATATGAAATTTATAAAAATTAATTAAATTTCACATCTGCATAATATGAAGGTCCGTGGGTTCAGTATGTGGTAGAGATTGTACTGTTTCTTGGGCAACAGTTGTACAGGGAACAGAGAAAAAAACAGGGAGGTGATTTCTCCTAGATCATGCTACATTAGGTTATCCCCCAATTAAAGGCATCGACTTTATAAAGGCTGGGTGAGCCCCACGAGGATTTGTACATCTCCTAGGATCCATCCGTGTCTAGATTAAATTATCTTCCACAGCCGGTTGAGTTTTAACAATATATTGAATAATAAAAAAAAAAAACCTTAAGCCTTCAAACTAAAACAAAAACTGAAATTATCTGTCCAATATTTTGCCCATTCAGGCATCCTCAGGGTAAATAGAGCAAAAAAACAAAAAAAAAAACATGAATAATGCATCCAAGAAGCATCCTCTGAAGTTGCATTTGAGCCTTGGAGGTGGTGGGATGCTTCTTGGCTGCATTATTCATGTTTTTTTTTGTTTTTTTGCTCTATTTACCCTGAGGATACCTTAATAGGCGAAATATTGGACAGATAATTTCAATTTCTGTTTTAGTTTGGACACTTAAGATCTTTTCATTGGATTTTTTTCCACGGTCTTAACACTTATTATATAATATATAATTAATTATCACTCGAACACCCATTGTTGTATGGTTGTTATATTCTATACTTTTTTCTTTTTCAAAACGCGTTCTTCTGCAGGAATATTCAATTTAAATGTTCTCCCCCACTATTATGGGTACAATATATATATATATATATATATATATATATATATATATATATATATATATATATATATATATATATATATATATATATATATATATATATATATATAGGTTGGGTTGGCTTCTGGAGGGTCGATAATGAACGTATTTCTAAAAGAATAATTAGATATGTAGGAACGATTGAACTATCGATGGATCGAATAAAACGTAGATGGGAGAAATGTGTATTATCTCTTGTGAGTTCGTAGTTTAACCTTTAGGTTCTGATAAAAACCATATCAAGAATGAATTTTTGTAAGAATATAATTCATGAGATCTTAAATTGGTTGTCAGGTTATTATATAATAAGGTGATAGTAGGTAATTAAACATATAGTTAATCATTGTCTATAAGACGATTTTTTTCTGTGCGGAAGCGAGTCTTAAGAATGAGGTCATGGAACCTACTCTCTGTAGCTAATTCTATTGTCATTTAGCAGCTTGCGAGATAGTGTCATTTAGCAGATAGTGCTGAAGAGATATATTTCAATTCATTAGGACCAAGGCGAGCAATACTTTTAAGGAAAAGTCATCACTGTATTCAAATTAAAGACGTAGAGATAAAAATTAAAACAAGTGGGTTTTTTTTTTTTAAACAAAGTTACAAGTAGGTTAAGGATCGGTCATACAAAGCTGGCACGCCTCCATCCACTGTTATGGCTGTATATTATCTAGGAATCTTCTAAAGCTGTGATAACATAGAAATTAATGTGAAGCATCTATTTGAATGCAAGGACAATAGAGCTGCATTAGATTATGAACCGCATTACAGAACTATAACTTAGGTAGCTTAATTAACCAAACAAATTTACAATTATTTAATGGAGGATGGAGATAGTTGGGGGGTGCAGTTACAAAAATAAACAAATAAGTCAAGACTTTTAGTTGTGCGAACGTTTCGACCTACTTTGTAGGTCATCTTCAGGGCTATGAGAGAAAAAACAAACAAAACAAAAAAACTATAAAAAAACATTACATTACCAAGAATATAATAGCATATAGAGTAATAGAAAAGTAAAAAATACTGATGGTTATATATTTAATGATAATGTATTTTTTCATTTTTTATCTTTCTGTTTACTTTCTCATTTTTCTTTCTCTTTTTATTTTGTTTACATTATCACCCTTCTGTACATTTATTCTGTAATTTTTTATTCATTATCCTTAATTATATTTTTTATTTATTATTATATATTTATATATTTATTATATATTATATATTTATATACTTTTTATTAATTATCCTTAATTATATTTTTTATTTATTAATTATATTAATCTATCAGTATTTTTTACTTTTTTATTGCTTTATATGTTATTATATTCTTGATACTGTAATGTTTTTTTATATGCCCTGAAGATGACCTACAAAGTGGGCCGAACGTCGGCATAAATAAAAAATATTCTTGACTTATTTGGTGTTTTTTTTACTGCAACTCTTTCAGTCAACTATTTTCCTCTCTAAAAATTATTTAAAATGGAACTTTACCGTTTATTAATCGTCCATGCCATCTCCATGTTTAGTTAATATAAAGTAGTGAATGAATTCTTTGAATAACGAGGAACATTGTTGTCTAGTGTTTAGCATAACTACCTCTTAAGCTCAAGATCGCGGGTTCGTAGCCCGGCATTTGGCATTAGAATTTTTTAAAGGAAGTGAATAATCCTTGGTTGTGACGTCCTACGGTAGGGACGTTAAATGGGGGTCCCGAGCCTGTACGCTGTCAGGTACTTTAAAAATCTCTGTACTAATTAAACCTGGATAGGCAAAATTTAGGACTCCCATTGTAGCATCGTACGATTTAGCAGCATAAAATTATGTTAAATAAATAAACAAACTAGAAAGATTTTAGATTGTCTACGGAAGGAATTTTTACGGATTCTTCTAGACCAACAGTTAACCAGTAGTTTCAATCCGGTATTGCTGGGATTTAGATGAAATAGCTGATAGCATTCATAGAAAATTATTATAATCATGAAGAACATCTGGAAGAGGAAACAAATTAGAGGTCGTTATAGACGAGCAATTGAACTTTCTTATGTAACGGCATAACAATTTCATCATTGAAGATTAATTTCAAATGTACGAATTAACTGCGGAGGTAATTGAGAATAATAAGTACTCTAAGGTGGTGCCGACTATACTTTATTAGGTAATAATTAAACCTTAATGTAAGATTATTTTTAAACTTTCTGTTACAGGATATCGAAAAAATTAAAGTATTAATTCGTAATTAAAAATATATGTATTTTAAAATGTATTGATTGAAATTTGCAACCGTAAAATAATAATAAGGCTTAGCGAACCCGAAGGTTCGATGCCGATACTAGCAATCTCTGCTTACAAACTTCTGTCCACTGACTACTACACAAACACAAATCCTTCATATCACTCTTTACGCAATCTTCCCACCTACGCCTTGATCTAACACTCAGGCTTCCTAGTCGGCAAAGCGCTTATTAAAATCTTAAGAATCTTAACTAAGTCCATCCAGTATATTAGTGATAAATCGAGTAAATATAATGAATGATATATATGACATGAGAAAAAGGCAAGTAGAGAAACTACCCAATGGTATTACTCGAATAACAAATCAAACTTAGAACGACACGTGGCCATCTTCTTCATCTCGGATGATTATCGGTAATCGAAGAGGTTGTTAGGTTAAAAATATTTAATTATATATAATTATCAATTGTTTCAAAGAAAATGTAGCTCTCAGTCATCATAGCTGTTATAGCAATTTTCATAAATTATATAGTAGTTTTTGATAATTTACTTGTAAATTCAGGTAATTATTTGCTCCTTTATTTATTGTAAATTAGCATCAGATATCACCTAACTCAAGTATTAATTAATGCCTTAAAATAAAATAAATTGCAGTACAAGGATACAAAATAATAAAAAGAATCAGGAAACTACCAAAGCATTTTCATAAAAGGGTTTGGGAAAAAAGTTGTATTTTTTCTGTTCTTTAATTGATGTAACAAAATATAAAAACCTGTACCACTACAGCCCGTGGAGGGTCTGGGGTTCAGTAAGTGCTAGAGACTGTACTGTTTCCTGGACTACGGTTGTGTAGTGAGGTGATTTGTCCTAACATACTGTAGATTAACTATTTAATTTATAATTCATAATAAAAAACTATTTGAGAGTTTTGAATTAAATAAACATCAATTTACATTAACACACTTATATTTATCTCCACTATTTAAAGATACGTTGCTCAAATGTAAGATATTAAATAACCAATTTTACTATACATGAACCTAAAATTTTGGATTTTCTCTGTGTACTAGGAAGTGAAAATAATGTAAAAATACAAATTGCAATTTCATGTAGTTAATGAAACATAACAATGTCAATAATCTTGTTTAAATATTAATAAAAAAAAAATTCGAACATCCTTGTTCAGAGTTCAACTATCTTGAGTCAAGAAGTAAATGTTAAAACAAATAATAATTTCTTCATCATTATAATTGTTCATATCATATATTTGTTGAATCATCAAAACGCTAGCAATAATATGAAAAAAAAATTTCACTCAGCGAGATAACATTTTACACGTTTTTGAAAAGCACTTTTACTAAGAAAGTGTTAAGCAGAAGTTTTACAAGTTTTTTACAACTTTTTTTTCTCTACCAAAGATGTCTTTAAAATGTATAGAAATTTAGTTTTTTTTAGACTTATCTCTGTAAAATACATTAAGTTAGTATAAAGTTTTTATAATATAAACTAAACATGTTATAGCTTTTTTATCTTCTTATTTCTTCAGCCTAGGTGAATAAGTGGTTAAGTCTGATTTTGTCTTTAAAAGAAAAAAAAAACTTATTTTTATTAGTACCGACGTTTGTACTTTGTAGGTCATCATCAGGGCTACGAGAGAAAAAACTAATAAAGCAAAAATAACTATATAAAACGTTACAGTACCAAGAATATAATAACTACTATGAATGCAAAAATTACAGAATAAGTGATAATGCAAAGAAATTTCAAAGAGAAAGAAAAATGAGAACGTAAACGGAGAGATACAAAATAAAAAGGTATAAATGTAAATCGGTGAGATTTAAAAGTATGGAAAACCTAGTTCAATTGCAGGTTAAAATATAAAATGTAAAATGTATGATAATTTACTGCTAGAGTGTTATACAAGTAAATATATATGAAAATTAGTTAAAAATATGATGTTAAAGTATAAATACAGAAGATCTTTGTAAAAAGTAATTTATTGAAATCTCATGTGGGATACAGATAATATGGGGGTCAGACAAAAAAAAAAGCACTAAAAAAGACAAACTTATTAATTGTAAGTGCCGACGTTTCGGCCTACATTGTAGGCCATCTTCAGGGCTGATAGAAGGCAGAGAGCTACTAGGTCGAAACGTCGGCACTTACAATAAATAAATTTGTCTTATTTAGTATGTTTTTTTTACTGCACCCCCAGACTATATCCCACATTAGATCTTCCAGACTGTTTTCCTCTCAATCAATATTGAAATCTCGTTCATTTACAGCTAGTATAAATGTTTGATAATATAAGTAGGATGTTATATAAATATATATAGTTATATGGAGTTATAATTAATAATTTGTTTTATTAAGAGATGTAATATAATCAATAACCCCTATTCAAGGCAATGCCTGACTTAGCCACTTAGACACTATGAGAAATAACACGATTCTTGATCTCTTAGTTGACTATTGACTCATTTTAAACAAAATTAGACTTAATCACTTATTCTCCGGAGCTGCAGATATCTAATATTTGTTGAGCACCAATTGTATCGCTAACCAGTCTAGCAAGTATGTCATTTTTAGTTCACTGCACTGGAATTTTTTTTTTTTCTCTCTAAGCTTTAAACAACTGGTTAACGAGTCCGGTTTGTAGTTGTGTAACTGTCTAGTTCTAGAAAATAATATACTCATAGCTATTTTGAAGTGTACTGATTCTCTTGTTAGACCATTGATAAAAATTTTGTATTAATTTTATATCGGCTTATCACAAAAGTACCTTGTTAATAAAAAAACTTTCCATACTGACTTCAAAATACCAAAGGTCAGCAAACGAACTTCGACTAAAGCTTTCAAGAAAAATTAAGCGGACTTTCAAACCCATTGATAGAACAAACGGGCACGACTCTCAATCCTGAGAACTCTAGAGGATATTAAAAAGAACGTGGATGTGGGATCTCTTATAATAAGCATACCAGATCAAGCCACGGGAGAGGTTCCGCTGGCTACTGTTCTTCTTCACGCCTCTCATGGCATTTTATTGCAATTTTACAAACAGGAAATCTGCTAATTGTCTAATTGTTTTATTGATAGGAGTGGATAAATAAAGGGAATATATATATATCGGATAAAATAATTTACCAGAATTAAAAATCTGACAACAACAAATCACCAAAAAATGTATTTTGAATTTAATGAAAAATTGTGCGTAGGTGTATATAAGACCAAGCATCAAATCAACACTTGTAAACCTAAAAAGATATTTTAGTCTAGCAAGAAATATCAAATCCTGTTGTAGCAGATTATTTAATCTAATAAGAAATTATTTAATCTGTAATTATATATATATTTTTTTATTTTGAAGAGAAAAGATTTGTCCTGGTCGAGATTCGAAAGGGGGTCTTCCGCAAATCTAGCGGGGTACTTTACCAACTAAGCTACCGGGCTCCTAACCAGGCCAGACAAATCCATTCTCTTCACCGATATAAGCAGCATTCAAAGTTTAGCAAGACTACTTTAGTATGCTGTCTTCATAGAAGGTATTTAAATGTCCAGACATTTTCTGATCAAAGATTCAAAATAGCTTGATTAGTAAGTTATTTCGACTAAAAACTCTTAAATAAAATAACTTAATGCTGCATTACTTTTCCTCGTAAAGGAGATTTACTAAAGTAGTCAACTTTGAATGCTTTTTCTACTTAAACTATGAAATATAGAAAAAAATGTTACACACATTTTTTCCATGTTTTGGATTGTACATTTCAGAAAAATAAAAATAAACGGAGGTAAAGAGGCAACTACATTTTTTGAAGGTCGATGTTGACCATTTAAAGTGAAAAACCAAAAAATGTTTTTTTTATTTCTTCAAACTAGCCCTGAATAACTACAACTGTTACCTGAATCGTTTTTTTGAATTTTGCTTCGTTTAAAAGTTAAAAACGTTTGATCCACTTGAATTGGGACACCCTGTATATGTATACATATAAGTAAAAAAATGTATTAAAAGACCGAAACGCATTTAGAAGCCAATTTAATTTCTTGTCAAAAATTTGATTAGCTTTAGAATAACCCAAAAACAGAATATAATATAGAAGTAACTTTATTCATTATTAAGTCCCTTTAGAATAACAAACATGAACATAAAAAGAAACATATATCTGACCAGAAGGCTACGCGATAATACAAACTAAAAAGTGCCAAAAAATAAATTAAGATTAAAATAAAGTAAATAAAAAGTACGTATCGTGACATGCAATAATTTCTTTACATGATGTATATCTTCTTTACGAAATAGAAACAAAAGCCACTAATTAACAAAATAAATGATTCAATACTGATTAATTTAAGCAAATGACTTGCCTGCTTAGACAGCATTTTTGAAATAAGGTTATCTTTTTTATTTAAATATACGCTAATATTTCTTAGTGTTTGAGTTTTATTGTTACATATGTACACATGCAATGGTAAGTAAATATGTCTATACTTACATTGACAGTTTACGTCAAGCTAACTCGAGATCCTAGACTGTCGTGTTCTCGAAGCTGCAGCTCTCTCTTAAGTTCTCTCCCACTCGTATAATTCTTTCTAAAATAATGCTTATCTTGGCACTTATATTCAAGTGCTTATCAATTATTTAATTAATTATCAAAGGACGACAAGATGAATTGGCAAGCAGAGGTCCGTTGCGAGCGAAGTGCCGGCACAAACTGACTCCATCTCTCGAGTAGACAGTCCTTGATAACCCCGCTACAGCAAAGGCGGGGGTAATCAAATCTTCAAATTTTTTTTTTAGTTTATTGTTATAATAAAATAATAATTATTATTATTAACGTGCAATATCTCAGTTGATTACTAGCTACTAATAGTAATGACTCCCTATTACTAAAATTAGGGACATTTTTATAAAAAATTTAATTATGGTGAATGAAATCTTATAAATACATCTGCAGCCCCAGTGAATAAGTGTAGAATTTTCTTCAGGCATGGCTTGAAAAGGAGTTATTTCTTACATTGTAACTCCATTTCAAGTTATAAACGGCGAGAATGAACATGTATATAGTTTTTTTTTTATTCTCATTTTATGTAGCGCTATAAAATTAGGAGGGGAAACCTGTACCACTACAAACGAGGAAGCGCCTTGCATTCAATACAGTACAGAATAGTATTTTGTATAAGCCTAAGGTGATGCAGGAAGGTAATTTGGGCAAGATCGCCCTCAATCGTTAGGTGAATAGTGAAATATTGGGTTGTAACATATGAAATGCCAGTGAAGGTGTAAATTTAAATTATTAGCAAAAAAACTATTAAACAATACATTAATTAATCAAAATATTATCCTTCACTTTTAAGGCACTTCTCCCAACGTGAAACAAGCATTTCTATCCCCGCCTTGTAGAAATTAGGTGTCAAGGAAGAAGCGAAGTCTTGGGTCCTTCCTCGCCCACCATATTCTCTGAACCTTTCTACAACTAATTTTTAATTTTTCCGTTGTTTGGATAATTTTTTAAGAAATTGAAAATTTGACAACGAAAATGCCCTGAAATCGGCCTTCCAAGACTTCGCTTCTTCCTTGACACCTAATTTCTACAGAGCGGGGATAGAAATGCTTTTACTTCAGGTATACCGGGAATAGAGAAAGAGAGAATTTCAGAAAGTGGTTGAGCGCCGAATTGAGGAACATTGAAACGAGACAGATCTGTCAAAGGTCAGGATAGAGATCTTATGTCAGAGTACTTTGGATGTCGATTACTTGATAAAGGAATAGACTTATTAAAAAAAAAAAAAGCACAAAGTACCCTGTACGTATAATTTATATTTTTACTTACATTTTCGGACTAAGGGAGGTTTTGTAACAGTGAAAAATTTGTATTTTTAGATTTAAACGAACACTTACATAGGAATTTAAATGAAAGTCAAGACCGAATCAGGACTGAATAACGAGTGCATTCCATAGCTGTGAATAATAAAATAAATCATAATTAACTCATATTTATGATTGGAGCAGGTCATCTCAGATTTAGAGAGCTGAGTTGCCATCCTGAAAATCCTGGATTCAAATCCGGCTGTGATAGATACATTATTTGATCTGTTAATACATATACATACATATACAAATGTGAAAAGTGGGCACTCTTAATTGAGGAAAATCCTCATCACCTTGGACTATCACCTTCCTGCATCACCATTATCTCAGAAACAGTGCAGTCTCTACCATGCACTGAACATAAGAACCTTCAGGAGTGCAGTGCTTCAGTTTTTTTTATTGATTATTTATAACAATACTACTTAATTGTTTATTTTCTGCGGTTGATGATTAAAGTTGGTGAAAGTAGCTTGCCTTGAGGTATTCCCCTAATTAAATGTATTCGAAAGGAAACCGTCACCAACTCTTTAGTTTTCTAATACATTAAATATAGAAAATCTAGCTGTTGAACGTGATCTCATAAAAATCACCTCCCTCCACAACCGTTCTCTACGATACAGTCTCTTCTATGTATTGAACCCAAGAGCTTCATAGGCATTTTTATTATTATTGTTGGATGGGATTAGTTGGAGGGTGCAGTCATAAATTAACACCAAGTAAGTGAAAACTTATTTTTTATTAGTGCCGACGTTTCGACCTTGTAGGCCATCTTCAGGGCTAATGGAAGGAGAGGCGGCTATGTGAACCGTGTAACAGAGCTAAAATCATAATGATTTATATATTCATTTTCTCTTTCTTTCTTAACCCTGAAGATGGGCTACATCGTAGGCTGAAACGCCGTCGCTAATGATAAATAAGTTTTACTTAATTGGTGTTATTTATGACTGCACGCTCTAACTAACTCCATCCTTCATTAGATCTTACAGTCAACTAATTTCCTCTCTATTAATATTTGTCATACGAATCCAGAATTTTCTCGATTAAAAATTACTAAGTTGATTAACTATTGGCTGACATTTATGAATGTATCAGCCCGATGCTGAAATCTTTAGCAATGTTACTTCAACAGTATTGTTACGTCAACAACAATGTTACGACTTGTCAACCACTACAAAGGCGAGCTCGATGATTAGGCTGGATAATTAACCATTCAAATTTATCGAATATCCAGCGGCTCTTTCATAACAGCGATCAGAAGTTGCATCGGCGATCTCCAGCGTTCACTTAATGACTCAATAACACGCTCGCTACGACGTGTTTCGGGTTTTCCCGTGAGGATAAGTAGATGGCAGGTAACCTGTATGTTAATTATATGTAAGAGATACGGTCCCTGCACTTCCAGGCAGGGTTCGAGGATCGTACTTAGGTATCATTATGAGCATAAGGGTTTAAGTCGAATGATGTTCAGAATGAGTTACTTGTACTGAGGGAAGCGAAATCGCGAAAATCTCGTAGTGCATAAATGGCTAAGTCAGTCGAAGGCTTGAAATGGAGTTATTCCTCGTATTCAAGCCAAAAACTACGAGAATGACACGATTCACCTTCCTCAGTACAATTAAAACATTTTGGACAAACGAAATTCGACTGGGGCGATCTGTGGTGTAGTGGTTAGCGTAACAACTATGGCATAGATGGCGTGTTCGTAGACCGGTGCCCTTAGGATTTTTAAAATGGTAGTAAGAAATCCTTGGTTACGAAAGAGGCATAAATCGGGAATTCCGGAGCCCGTAAGATGCTAGGTACTCGTTAAATCCTAATTCTACCTGGGAAAGAAAAATTAAGGTCTCCCACTGTAGCATTGGCCGATTAGCCATAGCAGCATTAAGTGCGTTACATAAACAAACAAAATTTACCGGGGCTGTAGATAAAAATAAAATAAAAATAAAAATTTTCAAACAAAATTTCAAATAAATTATTAGATTAGCCTTAAAATTTAAAAAAGAATAATAGTGCTATTATTAATTATAGTAAGGTAAATAATGTTTAGGCTAAAATAAAATGTTGGGTATCAGTTCCGTAGGTTGTCGCTTCGAGTTAAATCTAACAACTTTTATCTTTTCGTTCGTTTCCTCTTTAATGTTCTCTACAATTAAAATATTTATTTTTTTATTAATTGTTATAATTTTAAATATTTTTATTTTGAAGAGAAAAGATATGTCTGGGGCCGGGATTCGAACCCGGGTCTCCCATGTCTCCGCCAAGGTGCTCTACCACTTGACCTATCCTACCGAGATACGAACCAGGATCGCTCAGGTGGACCAGAGCACCATGACGGAAACATGGGGGAAAAATAAAATAAATTATAATGATATATAATGACGTAAGTCAACAAGATCTTAATTAAAGTAATTTTCAATGAACATTCTTCCCCTTGTATACATCGCGAATTGCGAGAACACGGGGATGTGGGATCAGTGAAGAGAATGGATTTGCCTGACCAAGGTATGAACCAGGATCGCTCAGGTGGACCAGAGCACCATGACGGAAACATGGGGGAAAAATAAAATAAATTATAATGATATATAATGACGTAAGTCAACAAGATCTTAATTAAAGTAATTTTCAATGAACATTCTTCCCCTTGTATACATCGCGAATTGCGAGAACACGGAGATGTGGGATCAGTGAAGAGAATGGATTTGCTTGACCAAGGTATGAACCAGGATAGCTCAAGTGGTAGAGCACCACGACGGAAACATGGGAGACCCGGGTTCGAATCTCGGATCTAGGCATATCTTTTCTCCTCAAAATAAAAATATTTAAAATTGAAATAATGTTAGTAAATTCTGTTTATAGTAGCTATTTATCTATGTACATATATATATATATATATATATATATATATATATATATATATATATATACGGTAATTATAAGTCAATAGATTAAAGAACCGACTTACACGTAATGTTTAGTTATAAAAATGCTTATGCCCGCGGCTTCACTCGCGTGGAATTTGGTCTGCCACATAAAGTTTCGTGAAAGATCATTTTTAATAAATAATTTAATTTAATTATTTTTTTTTAAATATAAGTTACTCGTGCATCCAAAATTTCAGATATCTAACTTCAAAATTGACGGATTCTATACAACCTATGAACCCCCATTATATTAAAGGGGAAAACCTTGGGGTGGAATTATCCAAATTTCTTTGTTAAACTATACAAAGAACCTATCTACAATTTTCAAGATGCTAAGTTTCTGATTTGCCTTTCATTATGTACTATAATGGATTCTCCACAGTACCTAAAAAACTGTAGGGGGGCATGTGCATCCGTGCGCCCCCCCCCCATAAATCCGCGCTTGCTATAGCCTATGTGTCATTCTGATGTATAAACTATATTACTGTAAAGTTTCATCCAAATCCGTTCAATAGTTTTTGCGTGAAAGGGAGACAAACATAAACTTTCACATTTATAATATTAGTAAGATTATTATAGTTATAAAAATACTATTATATTATAAACTAGCATAATGTTTAGTTATATATAGTTATATCTAAACTTCGTCATGTTTGTTGTTCGAAATGTTCATTTATTGATAAAATAGTTCTCCGAAATGACACACCATTATTTTTATTTCCGAGAATATTTAATGAAAAGTGAATGAAAAATCTTGTGGCTTAACTTTAAGCGACAACATGCGGAACTGATACCAAATTTTGTCTTCCGTTCAAAACTGTTTTGAATGAAGGAAAAAAAAGGATTTAGCCTGTGCAAAGATTTTACATAAAACGGGAAATCTACTACTATTGCTCATGCGGTCAACCACAAAAATAAAAAAATATTTAAAAAACCTCTCGTAGCGTCTCAGCCAAAATAGAAATTGATGATTTAATGAGATTGTTATTCAACAATTTATCTTAACTAATTAGTTTGATCTTTCGAAATTATGAAATTTAGATATGACCTAATAAATAAAAAGATAATCTTATTTTATTTCATATTTAAACCAAATATTAGTATTTTGATTACTAGTATTTAATCTGTTAACAGCCACAATAGATTCTGAGATGTAGAGACCCTCCTGGAACTCACCCAGCCTCATTAATGTGGGTACCATTAATTGGGGGAAAATCTGAAAAACAGTCTAAGCACTTTCGCAACTGTTGGCTTATAAACAATACAGTCTCTACCGTGTACTGCACCCGACACTCAACAGGAATAATATTTATAAACATGGTATATATTTCTCAGGATGTATATATGAAGTTCTATGTATATATGGAATAAACAATAAAAAACAAATCCTTCGATATTTTGCCAATTCAAGCTGTTTTCAGAAAAGGAGACGCGAAAAAAAAGGAGAAGATTTCAGAAGGAAAACAGCTCGCTCGAAGGCGGGAATATAAACATTGAAGAAAAATATTTACTTTCTTTATTATCAGCTGTGTAGCTTTTCTTGCTTTCGTCACGTTACCTTTAGTATATTCCTGGGATAATACACGATCCCTATAAGTCTCTGGGTGGTTTCTTTTTGGAATGTGGATATGAGGTAACTTGCATGCCATTTGTTCCTTATATACATAATATATGATTTTTACTTTCAGTTCTTGGTATTCAGTATATTCTTTTTACTTCCGGTGGAGTTTCAAGTCTATACTGTTTTCATAATAAGGCCATAACAGTGAAAAATAGGCTTTCAGTTAATTATATTAAATAACATGCTAGTCTAAATTTAAAATTGTACGGTGTTAATACATAAATGGTACTTACAAATAGATGTAATGTTACCACATCAATCAAATCGCCTGTACAATATTAACGTGTATTATGTAAATATTGCTCAAGACTAGTGATTGCTGAAATGTGTAATGTTGGATTGAATGGTGTGAATTAGACAGTTTTTATTTTATTGTTTAGTCATTATTTATAATTTATTAGTTTTTATTACATTTGAATAACAAACGAATTTAGACTTTTTACATCTGATTTTTTGTTTACAGCGCGATTTTTATACTTTCCTGCAATAATCATTTATTATATATTGCAAGGGACTTAATCCGAGAGTAAAGTTACTTTTCTATGATATTATATTATATTATTCTATATTTATTTATTTAGAAGTATTTTTCGTGGTGATTACACTGTATTTATATATACCTATAGTCGTTTTTGTAAATAAGATACGCATTATGTAAAGAAATCACTGCATCCTAGCTCATGCATTTAATTGTTGTTATTAATTTATTTATTGTCATCAATTGGTTAATAATAGGGTGTATAAAAAAAATGACCGTTTTATCAAATTCCAGAGTTCAAAAGGCTGTAAATATTTTAATGCTATTTATTATTTACCAACACTTATTAATCCCTTTAGAGCAGCGGTTCCCAAATTGGGGGGCGCGCCCCCTTGGGGAGCTTGAGGACATGTCAGGGGGAGGCGCGAGACCAGTTGAACATTAAATTAAATTTAAGTAGTCTTTCTAAAATTCTAAATTAACCATGATGTTTAGAAAATTGACCACTTTGATATAATGGACAAACCTTCATTTTGGTTAAAATATTTCAAAGTGTATCCTAGTGTATCACGGGAAGCTCTTCGTTTATATCTGCCTTTTTCAAGCACCTACTTGTGCGAAAAAGCATTTTCAACACTTGTGGCAATTAAAACAAAGTATCGGAATAAACTTGATGTTGCTAGTGACTTGCGTTGTGCACGAATAGGCATATTTGTAAGAAAAATGCAAGCCCATCCATCTCACTAACCAACCTAATCTATTTTTCTCTTATTAATAATTTTTGTATTTTATGAAAACTGATATTGTTGTACCTTATGGCAGTATAAATAAATGTTTTGTTTTCAATGTATACATATTTCTTTTTGTTTTGTTTCTAGGCCCACACAGTTTATTGTGGTACAAAAAAGTTTGGGAACCCCTGCTTTAGAGCATTCTCTAGTTATTTATTTTAAAGAAGAAACATGACAGTGTCCTACGAAATTCTCGTAATTTTAAAACATTACTGGAGAAAAAAAAAATCACAGCCGCTGAAGCAACTCGTGAAATTATTAAATATGAAGGGGGAGGTGTCCTTGTCCAGCGCACTGCTCGACGTTGGTTTGAAAAATTTAGCAGTGGAGATAAGACGTTGGAAAGGAAGAAGGGCTCCGGGCGACCATTAATGTATATTGATATTGACTAAACTGAGGCTATTTTTTTAAGAAGTCCAGTGTTAGTAACAAGCTTAGAGAATGCTTTAAAGGGATTATTAAGTGTTGGTAATAATCCCCCATTATATTGTCATGATTCGCACTGTTTGTTTCTTTTATTTTTATTCACTTTTTTGGCACTTTATAATCACTTAATGATTTGTATTATGTAGCCTCCTGGTCAGATATATATTATGTTTTTTTTTCCTTCATGTTTGTTTTTTCTATTATATGTCACTTTTCTATTATATTATATTCTATATTTATGGATTTAAAAGTATTCTTTTCTGGTGTACATACATACTGTATTTATATATACTGTTTCCTTTTTCTTCTCTTTCTGCCCAGTTGTATTGTTCTTTTGTAAAAACCGTGTGTCACTTTCAGGGCATACTTAATTATCGAATGAATATGGCTATATCGTGACTCGGAGATATTCACCGTCTGTTTCCTTAGCAGAACTGATGGCACTTTCTGTTGGGATTCACCCTTGCGTAACTTTATTTTCCGCCACCGTCGTACGTCTGGAATATGGAATAATTGAATCAATTAGGCCTGTTACTGTATTTTAAAAAAAAATTATGTCAAATGTCGGTTGTATAACGATGCAATTGTTTACTTATTTAACGTCACTTATGTTTAACATGGAATCCTCATACTAGACGGAAACGACAAGAAACAGCTCGCCGTTTGAGGCTACTTCAACACTTCCTAGACAAACGCTCTGAGCTCCAAATTAATTACAAAAGACTCATAGACATGACAGTCATTAGACCCATCTGGAATTACGGAGTAGAGCTTTGGGACTCCACTAAGCTATTGAATTCCTCTCGTATTCAATCCTTGCAATCTAAAACCCTCAATGCTCCTCACTTTGTTAAGAATAAAGTAATTCATAATGGTCCTTAATGGCCCATTTGTTACTGATTTGGCCGTAATCAGATATCAATATTTTCACGACAAACTTTATTCCCACTCAAATCCACTACTTTCAATCCTAGCAACCTCTTCGATTCCTGATAATCCTCCGATGCGACTGAAAAGAAGATGGCCTCGTGCATCTTCGTGATCTTTTAAGTTGAACTTGTTATTTGAGAACTGGGTAGTTTGTTTACTTGTTTTTATCCATGCCATTATGTATCATTCCCACCATTTATTTTTCTTACTGCTACAATACAGTATTATATTTCAATGAATAAATTAATAAACAAAAAAAAAAAATTATGTACCCTCCGAAGGACGGTATAACTAAGGATTTTTTAAATATTTTTATTTTGAAGAGAAAAGATTTGTCCTGGCCGAGATTCGTGAAGAGAAAGGATTTGACTCGGTAGCTCAGTGGTTAGAGCACTGCACTAGAGATGCAGACGACACGAGTTCGAATCCCGGCCAGTACAAATCTTTTCTCTTCAAAACAAAAATATTTAAAAATAATCAGCATCAGAAGAACAATATATAAAAATAAGAATTTTTTACTTTCTAGAAAAATCTTTAGGCCACTTGCCCGGCTGTAAACCCGCCATTTTTTATATAAACGGTTGATATTCAAAACTCTATACCCAAGTTGACCCCAGGCTAAATTATATTGTATGAATAATTTTTTTTTGTTTTGTATTTTATTTATTAATTGACTCTTGATGCCATAACTAAATTTTCTCACAACGTGAAAACACGAGCGATAAACGTTAACAGCAATATGAGATAATTAAAAACGATTCAGAAAGTTTTATGGGCAATAATTACTGCATAAACTTTAATAACGTAAAATTGCAGTTGTTTCTAGTCGTTCGGGAACGAAGCGGTTATGCTAGTTTGAAGCTTTTTTTAAATGTCCTATTACCACGCCAAGCATACATTAAAAGAAAATATTGCGGACAGATTGAATTCTTATTTATCTATCATGAACATTTATCTATCCTGGTAATATATTTAAATTAATATAAATTAGTATATATATATATATATATATATATATATATATATATATATATATATCTTATTAATATTATAAATGTGAAAGTTTGTATGTTTGTCTCTCTTTCACGCAAAAACTACTGAACAGATTTGGAGTAAACTTTACAGTAATATAGTTTATACATCAGAATAACACATAGGCTATAAGAAGCTCGGATTTATCAGGGGGGGGGGGAAGCGCACGATTGCATATGCCCCCTTACTGTTTTTTAGTTACTGTGGAGAATCCATGAAAAGAACATGGGTGAAACTATTGTTTTGATATCCTACTTTCATCCAAATCAGTTCATCCAAATCAGTAGTTTTTGCGAGAAAGAGACACAAACTTTTACATTTATAATATTAGTAGGATTTGTAGGATATCAAAACAAATAGTTTCACTCAGGTTTTTTCCGTTATTTTAACAACTATGATCGTGAAATTTGCCTTTAATTAAGTACTATAATGGATTCTCCACAGTACCTAAAAAACTGTAGGGGGCACATGTCCCCTTGTGCCCCCCCTAAATCCGCGCTTGCTATAGCCTATGTGTTATTCTGATGTATAAACTATATTACTGTAAAGTTTCATCCATATCAGTTTAGTAGTTTTTGCGTGAAAGAGAGACAAACATACAAACTTTCACATTTATAATATTAGTAAGATTAGTAGGATATCAAAACAAATAGTTTCACTCATGTTCTTTCTGTTATTTTAACAACTATGATCATGTGATTTGCTTTTAATTATGTACTATAATGGATTCTCCACAGTACCTAAAGAACTGTAGGGGGCACGTGTCCTCTTGTGCCCCCCTAAATCCGCGCTTGCTATCGCCTATGTCGTTTTATTTTGTCTTCACATGTTTCTCATTTATTTCATTTCCTAAAAATCTGTTCTATGATAATGAAAGGCAATACTATTTGAAATAAATTATAGGCAGCATAACCTGACATGGTCTAAATAGTTGAGGTTAGTGCCAGAGGAGCGCGCTGGGGTCAACGGAGGTCAAAACAGACAAGTACCAAAACAATTTTCGAATTGTCTGCGCTAAACAATTGAAATAAAAACCAGTAGCACTATAACCCTTGGGTTCAGAACATGGTAGAGATCGTACTGTTTTGTGGGTGATTTGTCCTACACAGGTTTTTCTCCCCATGAATGTTATGTTCAACAGGGTGATGAAACTAAGACAGGTCAGAGGATACTCCATTAATATTAAAGAGGAAATACCAAGTCTAGGATTAGCTGGAAAACAATTCAAGGACAGAAAAATATTCATAAAATACATTAGTCCTGGAAAAAAGAGAAAATTGGAGAAAAATGGACAGATAAGCGATGATGAGTGAGAAGAAGAGCATATGCATATCTAAATAAAAACTACACTACCACAACCCACGGAAGGCCTTGAGTTCAGTACATGACAGAGACTGTACTGCTTCTTGGGTCAAGCTCAAACGCCAGGTTTTCTCTTATTTATAGTACCAACTTAAACTGTTGATCAGGGAAATTTGTTTAACTCGTTTTACAATGGTGATTTTTTATTCATGACTATAAGTAATATAATCACAAATCAAGTATTAAAAGGAAATAATTTTTAAATTATTGATTTTATTTATTTCGACAAACTATTTTACTATAACGTATATGAATAGTTATGTCATTCCGAAAATCCTGGATCTAATCCCGCTACTGGAAATACTTTTATCCATGATGTTAGTAGCCGGAGATGGATCATAAGGGATCTGGGACTCTCCGGGGTTCACCCAGCCTTTATAAAGTGGGTACCCAAAATAAGGGGGGATATCAGACGGTTGAGCGTGATCTAGGACGAATCACCTCCCTGCACAACCACTGTCGATGAGTACAGTACATGTACTGAACCCCAGATCTGTTGACAGGTTGTTGATGTTAAGTCTTGCAGGTTTTTGATCTATAAATAGTTAAATAGAAATATTTCGTCCTATTAACAGGTTAATGGTGCCTGAGAGTGATGTCCAGATCTTATAAAGCACATCTATGTTAACAGTTAAATCTAGAGCCCCGGTGAATAAGTCGTATTATGTCGAGAGAGGGTTAACTGCTTTCAGATAACCGGAATCGTATCATACTTGTAGTTTTTGGCTTGAAATGGAGTTGTAATATAAATAATAACTCCTTTTCATTTTTTATCCGTATTTAATAGCTTTTTCAAGTAAGAGATTTTTAAAAGTGAAAGCATACTTGTCGATGGGCAAAGGAAACTAGAACCCTCTGATCTTCATCATATTCATGAATATAAAAAATAAGTATGTTAGAGAAGAACAGCAAGTGTATCGATTGGTAATTGAGAAGACTCCAGGGGACGACAAAGATGGGGAGGGAGGGACATTGTATATATGAGATGCTAAGCTGACATCTATTGATGCAAGAGATACTTAGCCTCTCGGCCTTACTTCTCCCACACCAGGCAAACCAACTTCTCATATCATGTTTTGGTATTTGCGGCCGCATGCCAGCAAAGATGTGTCCATAGCATCTCACAACCGCGAACGCGACCTTCTAACCACGCCACTACGTCTGCGACCGGCAAAAGCGGCCACCACCCTCCCGTAGTACCATTTTGGGGTATAGCCCCTGAGGCCTAGAATGGTCACTGGCCCGGGAACCAAAGTCCCCTACGCTTCCCCTACCTCCTCGGAAGTACACTTGGGCTGATGCACCTCCAAGGAGGAAGGGTGGGATACGTACCCGTGGGAGGGAGGGACAGAGAAAAATGAAGATCCTGGGGTAGAACAACTCGAAGCAGAAAGGAACTTGGAGGAAATAAAATAAGAAGAAAATACATAGATAGGCACCTTTCCTAAACCACCCTTGAGGTTGTGCCTGTGGTTTCGTTACCCATTTTTTATAGTGGATGGTTCGCCGTACTGAATCCAGTAGCAGGAATGGCTACCTGCTAATGCAATCAGTGTAGCCCTATGAAACCACTGCACTTGTGGAAAAATGATTCTATATACTAGATACGTCAAATTATGATGAGATAAATTCTGTTATCTCGTAAATGCTGAAAAATGATAAAATTTAAAATATACGTTTAAAAGGTTTCCCTCTTGACTCCAAAATAAGTTTTCTTTTAATATTTTCTTCAAATAATGGAATAAATTCTATGTTCACAAGACGGCTGCTCAACGAATTTTGAATAACAAATGTTAGGAATGTTTATTCTATCACCTAGGTACGTCAAATTAAGATGAAATAAATAAGTTTTCTTTTATAACTTTCTGAGATATATTCCAAAATCTTGGAAAAGAGAATCAGAAGACGAGTCGATGGATTGCTCTAAGAGGAACAATACGGCTTTCGTGAAAATGCGAGCACACAAGACCTGAGTTTTGCTATGAGACAGATTTTTTTAAAAGTCCATGACGCGGACTTCCGGCATTACCCGGTGTTAATTTAATTTATTAATAAAATAAATTAAATCGTTGATGCTGTGGCAAATCCATTTCACACAAATCCTCGTTGGTCACCCGGCCTCGTTGATAACCTTCACTAAATTTATTTCAGTTTGCTTCTGACTTCGATAGAGTGCGGTTATACTGTGAAGTGAAGATTTAAGTACATTTTACTAACTCTTCATAACTCTCTTTTGGTTATTTTTCACTTATATATGTTTAACGAATCATAATTAATGACGAAGGACGATGAGAAAGGTGTTCGACATCCTTTTCTCAGACCGATGCTTCTAAACCAGATGACGAGTTGCATGAGACGAAACCCACATTTTTACTTCATGCTAAAATTTAAAATTCATTATTAAAAAAAAACATATAACGCTAGGAATAGCCGATCCGGAAATAAAGAATGTATAAAAAAAAACTATATTATTTCACTCCCGTCACTGTTTGTATCACTGTAATTAATATAATCATTTTTCCATGCAAATGAATTGTGGTCTTAAAAAACCTTAAAAAACTGTTTTTAATTGTATCAATTTTTGTAAACGTATTAAATAAATATACGTTATAATTAAGCAACAAATTAAGTAGGAAAGAAATTGAGAACTGGTTAAGAGAAAAAAAGGTAGAAAAAATCGAGAGAGCTATAAAGGCAGGAGGAAAATTAAACGAGGGACGAATTGCTAAAACAAAAATTACTGTTATTTTAAATGAAAAAGGATAAGAATTAAATGATAACTTGGAGATAATTAATAGAATAAAAGAATATTATGAAAAACTATATTACGACAGAAGAAGTGATAAAAAAGGGGAGTGGAATATGGAATGTTGGGACCCAAAAAAGAAATTATGATCGAAGAAGTGTAAGAATGAGTGTAATTGATAGCTGCAAGGAAGAAAGAGCAGGAGGTGTTGACGGTCTGTTAATGGCACTTATAAAAGTTGGAGGACAGATTCTAGCGCAGGCCCTCACTCATTTTTCCGTGCAAATTTATTAAAGTATCTGTTCTTTTTATTATTACCTCAATATATTTTGTAGACGTATTTACATATCTAATGGCCTCAGAAGTTGAAGCGACGTTAAATAAAATCAAATAAAAAAAAACATATCCAAAAAAAGCAAATAGGAAATCCGACAAAAAAGAAAGAAGACAAGAGAGATCTAAACAATTATCGCCCATTAAGTTTGCTCTCAGTTGTGTACAAAATATTCTCTAAAATTATCTTAGAAGAATAGAAGACAAATTAGATGTAGAACTCGAAAAACATCAAGCAGGCTTTAGGAAGAACTATTCTACTGTAGACCATATTTTTGTGATCAGAAACTTATTAAACAAGCGAATGATTATCATTTGTCTAGATTATGAAAAAGCATTATTAATATGTTGAAGAAGAGGACCATCAGTCCAAAAATATGCAAGATGTTGGAAAAAATGTACACAAGATCCGACCCCGAATATAAATTAGGGAACAGAAAAGTAAAAATAAAAATTTGCAAAGGTATACGACAGTGATAATACCGCCAATTTATTTACATAATGCAAATAATTATCAAGCATTGTTAAATGACCTAAATCTTTAAAAACTGTTTTTAATTGATATAAATTTTTGTAAACGTATTAAATAAATATACGTTATAATTAAGCAACAAATTAAGTAGGAAAGAAATTGAGAACTGGTTAAGAGAAAAAAAGGTAGAAAAATCGAGAGAGCTATAAAGGCAGGAGGAAAATTAAACGAGGGACGAATTGCTAAAACAAAAATTACTGTTATTTTAAATGAAAAAAGGATAAGAATTAAATGATAACTTGGAGATAATTAATAGAATAAAAGAATATTATGAAAAACTATATTACGACAGAAGAAGTGATAAAAAAGGGGAGTGGAATATGGAATGTTGGGACCCAAAAAAGAAATTATGATCGAAGAAGTGTAAGAATGAGTGTAATTGATAGCTGCAAGGAAGAAAGAGCAGGAGGTGTTGACGGTCTGTTAATGGCACTTATAAAAGTTGGAGGACAGATTCTAGCGCAGGCCCTCACTCATTTTTCCGTGCAAATTTATTAAAGTATCTGTTCTTTTTATTATTACCTCAATATATTTTGTAGACGTATTTACATATCTAATGGCCTCAGAAGTTGAAGCGACGTTAAATAAAATCAAATAAAAAAAAAACATATCCAAAAAAAGCAAATAGGAAATCCGACAAAAAAGAAAGAAGACAAGAGAGATCTAAACAATTATCGCCCATTAAGTTTGCTCTCAGTTGTGTACAAAATATTCTCTAAAATTATCTTAGAAGAATAGAAGACAAATTAGATGTAGAACTCGAAAAACATCAAGCAGGCTTTAGGAAGAACTATTCTACTGTAGACCATATTTTTGTGATCAGAAACTTATTAAACAAGCGAATGATTATCATTTGTCTAGATTATGAAAAAGCATTATTAATATGTTGAAGAAGAGGACCATCAGTCCAAAAATATGCAAGATGTTGGAAAAAATGTACACAAGATCCGACCCCGAATATAAATTAGGGAACAGAAAAGTAAAAATAAAAATTTGCAAAGGTATACGACAGTGATAATACCGCCAATTTATTTACATAATGCAAATAATTATCAAGCATTGTTAAATGACCTAAATCTTTAAAAACTGTTTTTAATTGATATAAATTTTTGTAAACGTATTAAATAAATATACGTTATAATTAAGCAACAAATTAAGTAGGAAAGAAATTGAGAACTGGTTAAGAGAAAAAAAGGTAGAAAAATCGAGAGAGCTATAAAGGCAGGAGGAAAATTAAACGAGGGACGAATTGCTAAAACAAAAATTACTGTTATTTTAAATGAAAAAGGATAAGAATTAAATGATAACTTGGAGATAATTAATAGAATAAAAGAATATTATGAAAAACTATATTACGACAGAAGAAGTGATAAAAAATGGGAGTGGAATATGGAATGTTGAGACCCAAAAAAGAAATTATGATCGAAGAAGTGTAAGAATGAGTGTAATTGATAGCTGCAAGGAAGAAAGAGCAGGAGGTGTTGACGGTCTGTTAATGGCACTTATAAAAGTTGGAGGACAGATTCTAGCGCAGGCCCTCACTCATTTTTCCGTGCAAATTTATTAAAGTATCTGTTCTTTTTATTATTACCTCAATATATTTTGTAAACGTATTTACATATCTAATGGCCTCAGAAGTTGAAGCGACGTTAAATAAAATCAAATAAAAAAAAACATATCCAAAAAAAGCAAATAGGAAATCCGACAAAAAAGAAAGGAGACAAGAGAGATCTAAACAATTATCGCCCATTAAGTTTGCTCTCAGTTGTGTACAAAATATTCTCTAAAATTATCTTAGAAGAATAGAAGACAAATTAGATGTAGAACTCGAAAAACATCAAGTAGGCTTTAGGAAGAACTATTCTACTGTAGACCATATTTTTGTGATCAGAAACTTATTAAACAAGCGAATGATTATCATTTGTCTAGATTATGAAAAAGCATTATTAATATGTTGAAGAAGAGGACCATCAGTCCAAAAATATGCAAGATGTTGGAAAAAATGTACACAAGATCCGACCCCGAATATAAATTAGGGAACAGAAAAGTAAAAATAAAAATTTGCAAAGGTATACGACAGTGATAATACCGCCAATTTATTTACATAATGCAAATAATTATCAAGCATTGTTAAATGACCTAAATCTTTAAACCCTTTAACTAGAAAATTAGCCGGCAAAGGCACTCAAATTATGCTTTCATCTATCGAAGGTTTATGGAGAATAACTAAGTACTATGATGATGAAAAAATTTAATATCACACTTATTCAATGGAAAAAAAACAAATCCAGCCAGGAGAACTACACCAAATTTCAAATGTTCTTCAAACATTCCTTGTTCCTAACGCCTGATCAAAAAAATAATCAAGAAACTAACACCTAAAGTAATAGCACTGAAAACCTGTTATACAAAATCATGAGCATTATTTCAGATGCGATAAAACCTCACTTTTCACAAATAATTAGCCAGTTAGCTTAAATATTTATACAAAAAAAAAAACTTTTTTTACTTACGTGAATTAGCTTCGTGATGGAGTTGTAACTTCTTTCTGCAATGCTTAAACTCAAAAAGACTCTTCAACCATTCGCGCTAAGGATTCTTTGATATTTCCCAAAATTCACTTATATTAATTTTGTTATTTTAAATTGACTATTTCATCAGAAAACCAGTTAACAAATGAGAAAAAAAATCGGTATTTCTTCTATCTAAATATACTCAAGTATCATAGCAACAGAATAATCTTTATTTCATCGTTATTCGCATAACGAATTTTGAAAGAAAATGTCAGGAATATCTTCAGCAGTATGGCCCATTGGTGGCAGATCTGGGGATAAACAAGACCGTACTTTTTCTCACAAAAAAAAACGGCCGTGCATATATACTAGGTTTTTCCTCTAATAAGAGTACACACTTTATAGTGACTAGGTGAGCCCCAGAACCCACGGGTTCCATCTCCGACTGTTATCAGATCAAACAAAATCTGCCACAGACCGATTTGAACCCAATTCGGCGCGGCAACTGAGAGCTCTACCCTGGGAGAGGCTAGCCTATTTATATATCTTACTAATATTATAAATGTGAAAGTTTGTATGTTTGTCTCTCTTTCATGTAAAAACTACTGAATGGATTTGGATGAAACTTTACAGTAATATAGGTTATACATCAGAATAACAAAAAGGCTACAGCAAGCATGGATTTAGGGGGGTGGCGCACGGGGGCACGTGCCCCTCCCCCTCCCGACAGTTTTTTAGGTACTGTGGAGAATTCATTATAGTACATAAATAAAGGCAATTCACATGATCATAATTGTTTAAATAACAGAAAGAACATGAGTGAAACTATTTGTTTTGATATCCTGCCAATCTTACTAATATTATAAATGTGAAAGTTTGTATGTTTGTATCTCTTTCACGCAAAACTAGTTAACGGATTTGGATGAAACATTACAGTATTATAGGTTATACATCAGAATAACACATACGCTATAGCAAGCACGGATTTAGGGGGGGAGGCGCACGGGGGCACGTGCCCCCCCCCTCCCGACAGTTTTTAGGTACTGTGAGAATCCATTATAGTACATAATTATAAGGCAAATCACACAATAATAGTGGGTAAAATAACAGAAAGAACATGAGTGAAACTATTGTTTTGATATCCTATTAATATTATAAATGCAAATGTTTGTTACTCATTCACGCAAAATCTACTGAACGGATTTGGATGAAACTTATTGAGTAAAATAGGTTATACATCATAGGCTACAGCAAGGGCAGATTTATGTGGGGGCACAGGGGCATATTTCTCCCACCCCGTTATAGTATATAATTAAAGGCAAATCAGGAACTTAGCATCTTGAAATTTGTAGATAAGTTCTTTGTATAGTTTAAGAAAGAAATTTGGATAATTCCACCCCAAGGGTTTCCCCTTTAATATAATAGGGGTTCAAAGGTTGTATAGAATCCGTCAGTTTTGAAGTTAGACATCTGAAATTTTGGATGAACGAGTAACTTAAATTTTAAAAAAAATAATTAAATTATTTATTTAAAATGATCTTAAACGAAACTTTATGTGGGAGACCAAATTCCACGCGAGCGAAGCCGCGGGCATAAGCTAGTATATATATATAGTGAAGACCATAGGCGTAACGAGGGGGGAGGGGGGTATTGGGGATGTAAGATGTAAGATGTAATTGCTTAGAATAATTTTTTTTTTAAATTGTAACAAGTTAAAAGAAATAAAAAATTGAAGGATTTTACTTTTTCAATGTTATTATTGTGGATTACAGAAGTAAGGGTCAATAATGCCAAGAACACAACAAAGAAAGTGCAAACGCAGTTATTTTAATGAATAAAAGGTACACTAAAATGACAAACTAAATCTTAATACTGTTTATTAACAATTAATTATATTATTATAGCGGCAACAATAAGATCGCAAATGTGAGAAGAATGTTTAGACAATTCTTAGAATCTAGAAGTAAAGTCTGGATGGGTCTAGAAAGTTCCCTATGCAATTAAGTATAGTAAGTTATTGTAACCAATAAATAGGATTACTATATATATTACTATAAATATATATAACGAGGCATCTTTTTTTAAGGGAGTAATATGTTGGAGTGGTTGACTGGTGGGGGTTAACCCCCCCCCATGAGTTTACTTTAACTTTTTTATTTTTACAAACAATAAGAATGTTAATTACTTATGTACTATAGTTCGCCCTTAAAATAGAAATTTTGATTTTTAGCTCCATAAGTAAACGCTTTTGGTTTTACTATGTGCCCTATATATATATATATATATATATATATATATATATATATATATATATATATATATATATATATATATATATATATATATATATATATATATAGCATATGTATTGTATGTCTTATTTCACTTTTAAAAACAAAGTAATAAATATCATTTATATGTAAAAATCCCACTTTTTATGAGATGTCATTATAAAATTTGATTTTAAAAAAATAAATCAAGCTGTAAATGCATAAATGCATTTATAAATAAAAAGGTGGATAGGAAATGTTGTTAGGGTCAAAATAGGTTTCTCATTTTTATAGAATGTTCTAATGTGAATTGCAATAATACAAGACATTCTACATAAAATAATACTTGTACAACGCCTTGATTATCAGACAGAATTATGCATTACAGAATCGCAACTGTTATACACAAATATGTTGTATGTACATATATACATATGCTCATAAGTGAAGAAAAATTTATTTTGAAAAATGAATATAAAGTGGATAAGATTGACATATTATATAAATAGCAGTTAAGATATAAACAGATTTGATGTGATTTAAGTAGTCAATTATTATTTTATCTTGTTTAATAGCAATAAATGATAAATAGATAAATAGGGCTTAGTAACGAAAGAATTCCTAAGATGTTAATAGGCGCTGTCTGATATATCAGTGTATCTTGTTTATTACTTCAAAGATAAAATTATATTAAATAAATATAATTTATGTTAGTTATTATTGGAAAACTATTTCTTTCTTTTTATATAAGCCTTCTTTGTTGCCTTGAAAATTCGGGACTATGAACAGTAACATAGATTTTTATTGTCTGTATGAGACGCGAGAGTGAATGAACCTGATTTGCACTTGTTACAAAACTCGACCAATCACATTCACACCAAGGTTATCGATGGGCTGAATAATAAGGACTTGGGTTTATTGTCCTTTGTCTTACAGGAATATATTGTTATTGCATCTATAAAATATAAAAGTTTGTTTAAATAAGATTAAACCTGTTAACATCACAACCGTTGTGTACTTAGATGTGAATCAAATCCACTTTATTTTCACTTTTCAAAACTAATTTTTCTTTAAATTTGAGCATATTTATCATAATATATCAATATATCCTAATTTTTCCAATAGTATTCTAATAAATATTCTTATAGATTTACCCTACTGAAGTGCCAATGAACACAAGACATGTTAAAGAGTTAAATATTCTCATATTTTATTTTAGTATTTATAATTGCAGCCAAAACAACAAAGTTTAGATTATTTAAGTTCAATTTGTTAATTTTATCCATTTTTCAAAACAAATTTCAAGCATAGTTACTGGTTATTGTTTTTAACTATCTCCAGTTTAACCTTGTGGTGTTAATGCTCAACTCTGAAAATGTCCAGTACTTGATAGTTTTTAATTTCTGGGAGCAATATATTATTTTACTGGTTTTTTTTTTAAGGAGTTGAAACTGATGTTAAATAATAAAATAAATTAATAGCAGAATACTATTTTTAAGTCTTTAATGATAATTTATTGTGCAATCTTAATTTTAAATGCTAAAATAATATAATCATTAATAAATTCAAAATAAGTATTTTTCACCAAATTCCATGGTTTTAATTCATTTATTTTTCCTTTCAAAAACCTTTTCTTATTTTTCTTTGCTGCAGTTGGAACTATTTACAAAAATCTGGTAGTTAACAGGGTTTAAAAATATTTTTAAAAAATTCAATTTTCAATAAAATTATTTTTCAGTTACATTGATAATTTCGTATCTAATCCAAACACTACCAGGTAATCTAATAACATTTTTTGTTGCGTCCAACTTTATGTATTGGTAAATTAAAGAACTGTATATAGTTATATCGAACTAACTTGAAGTTGGGCCTCAAGTCTCTTTTAAATATTTGTATATTCAGGTACAACTTAGCAAAGGAATGCCAAGGTATAACAAAGCGCACTTCCTAATTAGCAATGTCATTAACTTCATCGTCTTTCAAGATATTCTGCATGTCATGGTATGACTATTCAAAGACTTTCTCAAATATTCATTAAAGAATAACTCTATTGTTACTTTTCTTGTCGATTCAACATTCTTTAAAATAAACAAAAAATATAAGTCATGAACTCAGTTTTAGAAATTAATTCTTTTGTAAATATTATTTAGTTAAATTAACAGCTAAGTTTTCAGATATTTAATCGTGTTTACATTTTATGTATACAAATACACTTTAATTTCCTGCAAAAATTAGTTTAAAAAAAGCTGATTCATAAAACAAAGGTTAAATAATTGTATTACTTACAATTGAAACCCTCTAAACTTTGCATTATACTAAATATTACCTATTATATATGTTGAGGTTGCAGTTCTTATGAAAGGCACAGATAACCAATAGTTAATAGCAGAAAATACCTAAACATTTACGAGTCTGGATTTACAACTTAATAGTAATAATTATTTAATAATTCCTACCGGTGTAACTTAGGTTTCATTTCCAGCTTTCTTATCCTTAAAATACTAATCATCCCTAAAACTATGTATGTGAGGAACATTTTAAGAAATCTCTTAAAATTCATTTTAATGTATATTACTTGAAAATGAAGTACTTAAGAAGTTTTTATTAATAGCTATTTTATCTATTTTTGTTATTATTAAAACTTAATTATATATTTTTCCTGATCAACAGACAAAATTTCTTTAAAATGTATTCTATATTTATCTTTTATAAAACTGAGTGTATTCATAATACTCCTCCGTGAAATTTTATATAGTATTATTTATTAAGTGTTACAGTTCAGCTGAAATTTGCTTTATATTACACTTAACTATTGTTTAAATATTTTATATATATATATTTTTTTTTTTCTGAACCTCTTTTATTTTATGAAATTACAATTACGACATATTGTACATATAATATGTACATGTAGACTCTACAGCCTTCTATTACCCGCAGGCGTGTCAAGGATATATATTATCTGAGCCGCTGAAGGCGATTTCTGCAAAACCGTCACAAGACTCCAAATATCTAATATTTAATGAGATAGGGTTTTTTCATTTAAAGTAGCTCTGTCCATTTTTAGGGAAGATGATTAAGTTGTAAAATGCCTAATGCCTACAAAGTACTTATTTGAAACATTATGTTCTATAAATGAAACCATAAAACTCCTTCAAGTAATAAGTTAGAATATTCTTTGATAACTTGGCAGTTTCTGTATTTATATTGGTAAAATATAACAAAATGAAAAGAGTGATTTAGTCAGCTTATTAATATTCCATTCTATCAACAATAATTTGATTTAAAGGAGGAAGAAAACGGTAAAGGTCCGGGACAGACTAAATATACAAGATTTATAGAAATTAAAATAATACATTTTGGAAAGAATATATAAATAAAATATACATAGGCATCAAGGGATATGGGTGATAAAAAAATATAATAAAAATGGGGAACCCTTCAGTTAAATATAAATACAGAGGGAATAATTAATTGAATTAAATTAATCAAATGAATGGTATTAAAAAAAAATAGTAGAGTAATAAAATAATTATAATACCATTTCGAATATCATTCATTTGTATTATTCTTTATTACTCTTTATTACTAAATGATGAAATGTAAATCTCTGATAATATTTTTTTAATTTTTCTTAATTTTTTTGTTTTTTTCTTGGCATAAATTCGATATATATGTAACCATAAATTGTTTATCTTATATAATTATTGTTAACTTATTTTAATTTTTTTCTTTCTGTTCTTCTAATCTGTTCTTAAAATATTGTTATTGTAGGTAATTCATTTTTCTTTTTGTTCATTTTTTTTATTCTTTCTCACTTACTAAATTACTTTTAATAATTAATTAAATGTAATTATTTTACACTGTAAATCTTAATAGCTTACAATACCTGTATTGTTATTCTATAGGGACTTGTCCCAGAATAAATAAATAAAGACATTATTATTATTATTATTAAATCAATAATACTTTATTGATATTATGTTTTTTATTATTTACTGTGCATGATTTTAATTTATAAGTATTTTGTATATTTAGCCCTGAAGAAGACTTGCAATTTGGGTCAAAATGTTGGCTTTAAAATAAATAGTTCTTCAATAAAATAGAGCCAAAAACTCAAAAAGAAACACTATTATTTATTATTTAGGTCTCGTGTTTGGAGCCTGTTTGGGCTGTTGATCGTTGGGATGTGTTGCACCTTTTTCTTCGAGATGTCATTCACATAACCCTTTTTTGTTTTTATGTCTTGATAATGCCTGAATAGGCGGAACGTGGACCGGTAAGTGGGTGTATTACTGGATTTGAAACGTAAGGCTTTGTATTGTGGTTTTTCCCAATTGCATTATAATAAATAGTTCTTATTAAATAAAATTTTTTCTGGCCTCCAGTTGGACCATTTTCTTCCTCATACATATTTAAAATAGTTTAAAAAATGTTTAGTAATGCTTTTTTGGTAATTTTATTAAGTTTTTACTTTCTAAATCAATTATTTTATTCATACTGTGTTATTACCTGAATTATTTTTAGTATAAAATAGATTTATTTGTTCTTTTTATGTATTCTAGCAGCTTATATATATTCCATTATATCCACAAAAATAAAATTTAAATGATTGAGTAATTAAAAAAATGTATCAATGCTTGTTTGGTATTTTCATCTTAAAATGTTTACTTTATAAATAAATATAAAATTCTCTTGTTTGTCATTAGAATATCAGAAATCTTTCTAGTCTGAAAATGTATTTATTTGTTTTGATTATTTATTCTAAAATGTATTCATCTATTTTAGTATTCAATATCAAACAGACAGTTAGTCACCATTACATTAATTCCCAAAACGTGGCAGAGCACAAATATCAATGAATCTTTTCTCGTTTGCAAAATAAAAACTTCAAAACATAAAAAGAAAACAGTAAGAAGAGGCAGGAAGTGGGCTCGGTTCCAGAAATAAAAATAAAATTAGGAACGGGGTATTGGGAATGTGTCATGTAAAATATTATTTATAAAAATGGCGAGCCACATAATTTTTCATTATCATTTAAGTTATTAGACTCAAAATATTTTTAAGAAAGGTGTCTTATCACCGTAACAAATAAGTAAAAATATTTTTCTTGATAAATTTGAAGTTTGAGACTGGTCTGTTTGGTACAGCATATTACTTTTGTGAATTGTAGCAAATTATATTAAAAATAAATATATGGAAATAAATTAGAAAGAGAAAAACATTTATGAAAATGACAGAATATTCAATTAACATATAAATACAAATACAAATAAATAAGCAATATTAAACATAAACATATTTTCTCTTTAGATATATCCCTGACTTTTAAATAGCACGTCTTCCTTAATTTTTTTTCATTAATTACATTTCTTTAATGTTTATCATAATTTTAAGACTTCAAGACATAGTTTGTGTTATTCCATGTAACAAATAAATACTAAACATTTTTATAATATACATAAATCATGAAAACTGCAAATGATTGTATAATTAAACCAGAAATCAATCTCCATTTTAAAATTTCGTGTACAAAAAATAATGTCAAATGTAATAAAATGTCAAATTTTAATCAAAATTTATTTATCAATAAGTAGTCGTAGTATATTTCATGGATTGAGTTGTCCTATAAGTTTAATGATTATTATTCCCATGCTACCCCACCTTTTTATCATTTAAATACAGATGTTTGCAGCTCTCGGGTGTTGTGCCTATATAATTTATATTGCAAATAAAGTCATTAATATTTTTTTAGAGCACAAATATAATCAATTATGTGGATCGTTCCTGACTGATTGTTCATATCCTCCATCAGTGGTCTTCTGTTCTATTGTCTATTCCATAAATCAATACATAACTACAAATACCAACTCAAAAGTCAATCTATGATTCCTTGTATTTTAAATTTATGAACATAAATATTTTCAGACTGGGAAATAATTCTCTAAAAACAATACATTTTTTTTCAATACAACTTAATTTTTATTTTGATATTAATACAGAAAACTTAAATTCAAGGAATGGAGCTGCTAGTATTGATTTTAGTAGTAACGTAATTTTCACTTATCAACAGTTATAATTTAGGTCGAATTAGCAGGTGAAATAACTGCATTGAATTTTTTTAGAATACATTTTTATTTAAGGGAAGCTGTTAATCGCTATAATAAATTAATTATTATAACAATAAAAACACTCCATATTCCTCCTAAGTGATCTCTTAGTATTTCAAAATTGTGTCCATGAGTTTATTTGTTCTTATATTATTCTGAAAATATCTATCTTCATCTGATTTCTGTTCCAAGTTACACAGCCAATTCTTGTAATTTCTTATAGATTGTTATTATAATAAATGTAATTTTAAAATTTATATTCTCGAGGGAGATTAGAAATATAAAACATTACCATACAGAACAGATGGGAATCATCTGTAGTTGGTAAAGGCCTACTGATGATATTGTTGGATATCCTTGGTTTCAGTGGAAGACTGCCGCCAGATGGTTTACGGGTCATGGAATATCCCCAAAATTAAGGGAAAGTCCGGAAGCACTAGGGATATGTCTGTCATGTCACACATTTATTATTTATTAATAATTCCTTTATTTAAATTTTCAAAGATGTGAGACCAATTTTCGAAGAAGGGGTAAAACCAGTTATGAAACTAACACCTAAAGTAATAGCACTGAAAACCTGTTATACAAAATCATGAACATTATTTCAGATGCGATAAAACCTCACTTTTCACAAATAATTAGCCAGTTAGCTTAAATATTTATACAAAAAAAAAACTTTTTTTACTTACGTTTTATTTACTTTTTTTACGTTTTTTTATTTACTTTCATAACTCTTCATAACTGTCTTTTGGTTATTTTTCACTTATATATGTTTAACGAATCATAGTTAATGATGAAGGACGATGAGGAAGGTGTTCGACATCCTTTTCTCAGACCGATGCTTCTAAACCAGATGACGAGTTGCATGAGACGAAACCCACATTTTTACTTCATGCTAAAATTTAAAATTCATTATTAAAAAAAAACATATAACGCTAGGAATAGCCGATCCGGAAATAAAGAATGTATAAAAAAAAACTATATTATTTCACTCCCGTCACTGTAGTTTGTATCACTGTAATTAATATAATCATTTTTCCAAGCAAATGAATTGTGGTCTTAAAAAACCTTAAAAAACTGTTTTTAATTGTATCAATTTTTGTAAACGTATTAAATAAATATACGTTATAATTAAGCAACAAATTAAGTAGGAAAGAAATTGAGAACTGGTTAAGAGAAAAAAAGGTAGAAAAAATCGAGAGAGCTATAAAGGCAGGAGGAAAATTAAACGAGGGACGAATTGCTAAAACAAAAATTACTGTTATTTTAAATGAAAAAGGATAAGAATTAAATGATAACTTGGAGATAATTAATAGAATAAAAGAATATTATGAAAAACTATATTACGACAGAAGAAGTGATAAAAAAGGGGAGTGGAATATGGAATGTTGGGACCCAAAAAAGAAATTATGATCGAAGAAGTGTAAGAATGAGTGTAATTGATAGCTGCAAGGAAGAAAGAGCAGGAGGTGTTGACGGTCTGTTAATGGCACTTATAAAAGTTGGAGGACAGATTCTAGCGCAGGCCCTCACTCATTTTTCCGTGCAAATTTATTAAAGTATCTGTTCTTTTTATTATTACCTCAATATATTTTGTAATATCACACTTATTCAATGGAAAAAAAACAAATCCAGCCAGGAGAACTACACCAAATTTCAAATGTTCTTCAAACATTCCTTGTTCCTAACGCCTGATCAAAAAAATAATCAAGAAACTAACACCTAAAGTAATAGCACTGAAAACCTGTTATACAAAATCATGAGCATTATTTCAGATGCGATAAAACCTCACTTTTCACAATTAATTAGCCAGTTAGCTTAAATATTTATACAAAAAACAAACTTTTTTTACTTACGTGAATTAGCTTCGTGATGGAGTTGTAACTTCTTTCTGCAATGCTTAAACTCAAAAAGACTCTTCAACCATTCGCGCTAAGGATTCTTTGATATTTCCCAAAATTCATTTATATTAATTTTGTTATTTTAAATTGACTATTTCATCAGAAAACCAGTTAACAAATGAGAAAAAAATTCGGTATTTCTTCTATCTAAATATACTCAAGTATCATAGCAACAGAATAATCTTTATTTCATCGTTATTCGCATAATGAATTTTGAAAGAAAATGTCAGGAATATCTTCAGCAGTATGGCCCATTGGTGGCAGATCTGGGGATAAACAAGACCGTACTTTTTCTCACAAAAAAAAACGGCCGTGCATATATACTAGGTTTTTCCTCTAATAAGAGTACACACTTTATAGTGACTAGGTGAGCCCCAGAACCCACGGGTTCCATCTCCGACTGTTATCAGATCAAACAAAATCTGCCACAGACCGATTTGAACCCAATTCGGCGCGGCAACTGAGAGCTCTACCCTGGGAGAGGCTAGCCTATTTATATATCTTACTAATATTATAAATGTGAAAGTTTGTATGTTTGTCTCTCTTTCGTGTAAAAACTACTGAATGGATTTGGATGAAACTTTACAGTAATATAGGTTATACATCAGAATAACAAAAAGGCTACAGCAAGCATGGATTTAGGGGCGTGGCGCACGGGGGCACGTGCCCCTCCCCCTCCCGACAGTTTTTTAGGTACTGTGGAGAATTCATTATAGTACATAAATAAAGGAAATTCACATGATCATAATTGTTTAAATAACAGAAAGAACATGAGTGAAACTATTTGTTTTGATATCCTGCCAATCTTACTAATATTATAAATGTGAAAGTTTGTATGTTTGTATCTCTTTCACGCAAAAACTAGTTAACGGATTTGGATGAAACATTACAGTATTATAGGTTATACATCAGAATAACACATACGCTATAGCAAGCACGGATTTAGGGGGGGAGGCGCACGGGGGCACGTGCCCCCCTCCTCCCGACAGTTTTTAGGTACTGTGAGAATCCATTATAGTACATAATTATAAGGCAAATCACACAATAATAATGGGTAAAATAACAGAAAGAACATGAGTGAAACTATTGTTTTGATATCCTATTAATATTATAAATGCAAATGTTTGTTACTCATTCACGCAAAATCTACTGAACGGATTTGGATGAAACTTATTGAGTAAAATAGGTTATACATCATAGGCTACAGCAAGGGCAGATTTATGTGGGGGCACAGGGGCATATTCCTCCCACCCCGTTATAGTATATAATTAAAGGCAAATCAGGAACTTAGCATCTTGAAATTTGTAGATAAGTTCTTTGTATAGTTTAAGAAAGAAATTTGGATAATTCCACCCCAAGGGTTTCCCCTTTAATATAATAGGGGTTCAAAGGTTGTATAGAATCCGTCAGTTTTGAAGTTAGACATCTGAAATTTTGGATGAACGAGTTACTTAAATTTTAAAAAAAATAATTAAATTATTTATTTAAAATGATCTTAAACGAAACTTTATGTGGGAGACCAAATTCCACGCGAGCGAAGCCGCGGGCATAAGCTAGTATATATATATAGTGAAGACCATAGGCGTAACGAGGGGGGAGGGGGGTATTGGGGATGTAAGATGTAAGATGTAATTGCTTAGAATAATTTTTTTTTTAAATTGTAACAAGTTAAAAGAAATAAAAAATTGAAGGATTTTACTTTTTCAATGTTATTATTGTGGATTACAGAAGTAAGGGTCAATAATGCCAAGAACACAACAAAGAAAGTGCAAACGCAGTTATTTTAATGAATAAAAGGTACACTAAAATGACAAACTAAATCTTAATACTGTTTATTAACAATTAATTATATTATTATAGCGGCAACAATAAGATCGCAAATGTGAGAAGAATGTTTAGACAATTCTTAGAATCTAGAAGTAAAGTCTGGATGGGTCTAGAAAGTTCCCTATGCAATTAAGTATAGTAAGTTATTGTAACCAATAAATAGGATTACTATATATATTACTATAAATATATATAACGAGGCATCTTTTTTTAAGGGAGTAATATGTTGGAGTGGTTGACTGGTGGGGGTTAACCCCCCCCCATGAGTTTACTTTAACTTTTTTATTTTTACAAACAATAAGAATGTTAATTACTTATGTACTATAGTTCGCCCTTAAAATAGAAATTTTGATTTTTAGCTCCATAAGTAAACGCTTTTGGTTTTACTATGTGCCCTATATATATATATATATATATATATATATATATATATATATATATATATATATATATATATATATATATATAGCATATGTATTGTATGTCTTATTTCACTTTTAAAAACAAAGTAATAAATATCATTTATATGTAAAAATCCCACTTTTTATGAGATGTCATTATAAAATTTGATTTTAAAAAAATAAATCAAGCTGTAAATGCATAAATGCATTTATAAATAAAAAGGTGGATAGGAAATGTTGTTAGGGTCAAAATAGGTTTCTCATTTTTATAGAATGTTCTAATGTGAATTGCAATAATACAAGACATTCTACATAAAATAATACTTGTACAACGCCTTGATTATCAGACAGAATTATGCATTACAGAATCGCAACTGTTATACACAAATATGTTGTATGTACATATATACATATGCTCATAAGTGAAGAAAAATTTATTTTGAAAAATGAATATAAAGTGGATAAGATTGACATATTATATAAATAGCAGTTAAGATATAAACAGATTTGATGTGATTTAAGTAGTCAATTATTATTTTATCTTGTTTAATAGCAATAAATGATAAATAGATAAATAGGGCTTAGTAACGAAAGAATTCCTAAGATGTTAATAGGCGCTGTCTGATATATCAGTGTATCTTGTTTATTACTTCAAAGATAAAATTATATTAAATAAATATAATTTATGTTAGTTATTATTGGAAAACTATTTCTTTCTTTTTATATAAGCCTTCTTTGTTGCCTTGAAAATTCGGGACTATGAACAGTAACATAGATTTTTATTGTCTGTATGAGACGCGAGAGTGAATGAACCTGATTTGCACTTGTTACAAAACTCGACCAATCACATTCACACCAAGGTTATCGATGGGCTGAATAATAAGGACTTGGGTTTATTGTCCTTTGTCTTACAGGAATATATTGTTATTGCATCTATAAAATATAAAAGTTTGTTTAAATAAGATTAAACCTGTTAACATCACAACCGTTGTGTACTTAGATGTGAATCAAATCCACTTTATTTTCACTTTTCAAAACTAATTTTTCTTTAAATTTGAGCATATTTATCATAATATATCAATATATCCTAATTTTTCCAATAGTATTCTAATAAATATTCTTATAGATTTACCCTACTGAAGTGCCAATGAACACAAGACATGTTAAAGAGTTAAAAATTCTCATATTTTATTTTAGTATTTATAATTGCAGCCAAAACAACAAAGTTTAGATTATTTAAGTTCAATTTGTTAATTTTATCCATTTTTCAAAACAAATTTCAAGCATAGTTACTGGTTATTGTTTTTAACTATCTCCAGTTTAACCTTGTGGTTAATGCAGCAGTGTTAATGCTCAACTCTGAAAATGTCCAGTACTTGATAGTTTTTAATTTCTGGGAGCAATATATTATTTTACTGGGTTTTTTTTTAAGGAGTTGAAACTGATGTTAAATAATAAAATAAATTAATAGCAGAATACTATTTTTAAGTCTTTAATGATAATTTATTGTACAATCTTAATTTTAAATGCTAAAATAATATAATCATTAATAAATTCAAAATAAGTATTTTTCACCAAATTCCATGGTTTTAATTCATTTATTTTTCCTTTCAAAAACCTTTTCTTATTTTTCTTTGCTGCAGTTGGAACTATTTACAAAAATCTGGTAGTTAACAGGGTTTAAAAATATTTTTAAAAAATTCAATTTTCAATAAAATTATTTTTCAGTTACATTGATAATTCCTTATCTAATCCAAACACTACCAGGTAATCTAATAACATTTTTTGTTGCGTCCAACTTTATGTATTGGTAAATTAAAGAACTGTATATAGTTATATCGAACTAACTTGAAGTTGGGCCTCAAGTCTCTTTTAAATATTTGTATATCCAGGTACAACTTAGCAAAGGAATGCCAAGGTATAACAAAGCGCACTTCCTAATTAGCAATGTCATTAACTTCATCGTCTTTCAAGATATTCTGCATGTCATGGTATGACTATTCAAAGACTTTCTCAAATATTCATTAAAGAATAAGTCTATTGTTACTTTTTTTGTCGATTCAACATTCTTTAAAATAAACAAAAAATATAAGTCATGAACTCAGTTTTAGAAATTAATTCTTTTGTAAATATTATTTAGTTAAATTAACAGCTAAGTTTTCAGATATTTAATCGTGTTTACATTCTATGTATACAAATACACTTTAATTTCCTGCAAAAATTAGTTTTAAAAAAGCTGATTCATAAAACAAAGCTTAAATAATTGTATTACTTACAATTGAAACCCTCTAAACTTTGCATTATACTAAATATTATATATGTTGAGGTTGCAGTTCTTATGAAAGGCACAGATAACCAATAGTTAATGGCAGAAAATACCTAAACATTTACGAGTCTGGATTTACAACTTAATAGTAATAATTATTTAATAATTCCTACCGGTGTAACTTAGGTTTCATTTCCAGCTTTCTTATCCTTAAAATACTAATCATCCCTAAAACTATGTATGTGAGGAACATTTTAAGAAATCTCTTAAAATTCATTTTAATGTATAGTACTTGAAAATGAAGTACTTAAGAAGTTTTTATTAATAGCTATTTTATCTATTTTTGTTATTATTAAAACTTAATTATATATTTTTCCTGATCAACAGACAAAATTTCTTTAAAATGTATTCTATATTTATCTTTTATAAAACTGAGTGTATTCATAATACTCCTCCGTGAAATTTTATATAGTATTATTTATTAAGTGTTACAGTTCAGCTGAAATTTGCTTTATATTACACTTAACTATTGTTTAAATATTTTATATATATATATATATATATATATATATATATATATATATATATATATATATATATATATATATATATATATATATTTTCTGAACCTCTTTTATTTTATGAAATTACAATTACGACATATTGTACATATAATATGTACATGTAGACTCTACAGCCTTCTATTACCCGCAGGCGTGTCAAGCATATATATTATCTGAGCCGCTGAAGGCGATTTCTGCAAAACCGTCACAAGACTCCAAATATCTAATATTTAATGAGATAGGGTTTTTTCATTTAAAGTAGCTCTGTCCATTTTTTAGGGAAGATGATTAAGTTGTAAAATGCCTAATGCCTACAAAGTACTTATTTGAAACATTATGTTCTATAAATGAAACCATAAAACTCCTTCAAGTAATAAGTTAGAATATTCTTTGATAACTTGGCAGTTTCTGTATTTATATTGGTAAAATATAACAAAATGAAAAGAGTGATTTAGTCAGCTTATTAATATTCCATTCTATCAACAATAATTTGATTTAAAGGAGGAAGAAAACGGTAAAGGTCCGGGACAAACTAAATATACAAGATTTATAGAAATTAAAATAATACATTTTGGAAAGAATATATAAATAAAATATACATAGGCATCAAGGGATATGGGTGATAAAAAAATATAATAAAAATGGGGAACCCTTCAGTTAAATATAAATACAGAGGGAATAATTAATTGAATTAAATTAATCAAATGAATGGTATTAAAAAAAATAGTAGAGTAATAAAATAATTATAATACCATTTCGAATATCATTCATTTGTATTATTCTTTATTACTCTTTATTACTAAATGATGAAATGTAAATCTCTGATAATATTTTTTAATTTTTCTTAATTTTTTTTTGTTTTTTTCTTGGCATAAATTCGATATATATGTAACCATAAATTGTTTATCTTATATAATTATTGTTAACTTATTTTAATTTTTTTCTTTCTGTTCTTCTAATCTGTTCTTAAAATATTGTTATTGTAGGTAATTCACTTTTCTTTTTGTTCATTTTTTTTATTTTTTCTCACTTACTAAATTACTTTTAATAATTAATTAAATGTAATTATTTTACACTGTAAATCTTAATAGCTTACAATACCTGTATTGTTATTCTATAGGGACTTGTCCCAGAATAAATAAATAAAGACATTATTATTATTATTATTAAATCAATAATACTTTATTGATATTATGTTTTTTATTATTTACTGTGCATGATTTTAATTTATAAGTATTTTGTATATTTAGCCCTGAAGAAGACTTGCAATTTGGGTCAAAATGTTGGCTTTAAAATAAATAGTTCTTCAATAAAATAGAGCCAAAAACTCAAAAAGAAACACTATTATTTATTATTTAGGTCTCGTGTTTGGAGCCCGTTTGGGCTGTTGATCGTTGGGATGTGTTGCACCTTTTTCTTCGAGATGTGATTCACATAACCCTTTTTTGTTTTTATGTCTTGATAATGCCTGAATAGGCGGAACGTGGACCGGTAAGTGGGTGTATTACTTGATTTGAAACATAAGGCTTTGCATTGTGGTTTTTCCCAATTGCATTATAATAAATAGTTCTTATTAAATAAAATTTTTTCTGGCCTCCAGTTGGACCATTTTCTTCCTCATACATATTTAAAATAGTTTAAAAAATGTTTAGTAATGCTTTTTTGGTAATTTTATTAAGTTTTTACTTTCTAAATCAATTATTTTATTCATACTGTGTTAT
This sequence comes from Arma custos, assembly GCA_037127475.1. Taxonomy (NCBI): domain Eukaryota; kingdom Metazoa; phylum Arthropoda; class Insecta; order Hemiptera; family Pentatomidae; genus Arma; species Arma custos. The sequence continues at coordinate 22,496,810 of CM073765.1, read as the reverse complement.
TACCTGAATTATTTTTAGTATAAAATAGATTTATTTGTTCTTTTTATGTATTCTAGCAGCTTATATATATTCCATTATATCCACAAAAATAAAATTTAAATGATTGAGTAATTAAAAAAATGTATCAATGCTTGTTTGGTATTTTCATCTTAAAATGTTTACTTTATAAATAAATATAAAATTCTCTTGTTTGTCATTAGAATATCAGAAATCTTTCTAGTCTGAAAATGTATTTATTTGTTTTGATTATTTATTCTAAAATGTATTCATCTATTTTAGTATTCAATATCAAACAGACAGTTAGTCACCATCACATTAATTCCCAAAACGTGGCAGAGCACAAATATCAATGAATCTTTTCTCGTTTGCAAAATAAAAACTTCAAAACATAAAAAGAAAACAGTAAGAAGAGGCAGGAAGTGGGCTCGGTTCCAGAAATAAAAATAAAATTAGGAACGGGGTATTGGGAATGTGTCATGTAAAATATTATTTATAAAAATGGCGAGCCACATAATTTTTCATTATCATTTAAGTTATTAGACTCAAAATATTTTTAAGAAAGGTGTCTTATCACCGTAACAAATAAGTAAAAATATTTTTCTTGATAAATTTGAAGTTTGAGACTGGTCTGTTTGGTACAGCATATTACTTTTGTGAATTGTAGCAAATTATATTAAAAATAAATATATGGAAATAAATTAGAAAGAGAAAAACATTTATGAAAATGACAGAATATTCAATTAACATATAAATACAAATACAAATAAATAAGCAATATTAAACATAAACATATTTTCTCTTTAGATATATTCCTGACTTTTAAATAGCACGTCTTCCTTAATTTTTTTTCATTAATTACATTTCTTTAATGTTTATCATAATTTTAAGACTTCAAGACATAGTTTGTGTTATTCCATGTAACAAATAAATACTAAACATTTTTATAATATACATAAATCATGAAAACTGCAAATGATTGCATAATTAAACCAGAAATCAATCTCCATTTTAAAATTTCGTGTACAAAAAATAATGTCAAATGTAATAAAATGTCAAATTTTAATCAAAATTTATTTATCGATAAGTAGTCGTAGTATATTTCATGGATTGAGTTGTCCTATAAGTTTAATGATTATTATTCCCATGCTACCCCACCTTTTTATCATTTAAATACAGATGTTTGCAGCTCTCGGGTGTTGTGCCTATATAATTTATATTGCAAATAAAGTCATTAATATTTTTTTAGAGCACAAATATAATCAATTATGTGGATCGTTCCTGACTGATTGTTCATATCCTCCATCAGTGGTCTTCTGTTCTATTGTCTATTCCATAAATCAATACATAACTACAAATTCCAACTCAAAAGTCAATCTATGATTCCTTGTATTTTAAATTTATGAACATAAATATTTTCAGACTGGGAAATAATTCTCTAAAAACAATACATTTTTTTTTTAATACAACTTAATTTTTATTTTGATATTAATACAGAAAACTTAAATTCAAGGAATGGAGCTGCTAGTATTGATTTTAGTAGTAACGTAATTTTCACTTATCAACAGTTATAATTTAGGTCGAATTAGCAGGTGAAATAACTGCATTGAATTTTTTTAGAATACATTTTTATTTAAGGGAAGCTGTTAATCGCAATTATAAATTAATTATTATAACAATAAAAACACTCCATATTCCTCCTAAGTGATCTCTTAGTATTTCAAAATTGTGTCCATGAGTTTATTTGTTCGTTATATTATTCTGAAAATATCTATCTTCATCTGATTTCTGTTCCAAGTTACACAGCCAATTCTTGTAATTTCTTATAGATTGTTATTATAATAAACGTAATTTTAAAATTTATATTCTCGAGGGAGATTAGAAATATAAAACATTACCATACAGAACAGATGGGAATCATCTGTAGTTGGTAAAGGCCTACTGATGATATTGTTGGATATCCTTGGTTTCAGTGGAAGACTGCCAGATGGTTTACGGGTCATGGAATATCCCCAAAATTAAGGGAGAGTCCGGAAGCACTAGGGATATGTCTGTCATGTCACACATTTATTATTTATTAATAATTCATTTATTTAAATTTTCAAAGATGTGAGACCAATTTTCGAAGAAGAGGTAAAACCAGTTATTACATAAGAGTAGTTCATCCATTTAAAAAAAAATGATTTCCTAAAGGTATATAGCTTATAACTATAATAAAAAAAATAAAAGAGCCTGAAAATGCTTATATGTTTCGTACTATATGACTGGCGAGTGACAGTGTAAAAAATATTTCAGTGTAAAAAAGGAATGTTAATCAATTGTTCTGTTTATGATAATAATAAAGGCTTTATTTATTCTGGAACAAGTCCATTTAGGACAATTTAAGTTATAATGTATAAGCTATAATTTCTTAGAGTATAATATAATTATATTCAATAAATTATTACATTTAATTAATAAATGAGGAAGAAAGGAAGTTATGATTTACTTTATATTCATCTTTTGATTCTTTGAATTACCAAGCCTAATGAAAATGTTTGTTTTTAGTATCCAATTAACCCTTATACTTTATGAAAATATTAGATGTATTTAACTTCAACAATCCTGATAAATATTTATGTTAATAGATAAATAAAGTATGTTTTTATTGCTTTGATAATGTAATAATTTTGAGAAAATGATAGATTTGTGTTTTATCTCGTGTATAAAACATATATTATTCACAAGTTCAATTATGATTAAATATTAGTTTAAATTAATTTTTTGCTTAGTTGTTATAAATACTAATTTTTAAACATTGCTTTTTGTTTGACCTAAATTCCTTGGCTGGACATTCAATTATTAATATCTTCTCATCTCTCTCTCTCCTGTTAGTTAAAGATTTGTTTTCTATATTTTATAAACATTTTAGTTATTTATAAATGTCCTTAATTCAATTGATTAAGTCAGTTTGGAATCTGCTCCACCTCTTTTGTAATAGGAACAAGAGATGATTGACTGTAAGAAATCAATATCTCTTCCTCATTCATCGGAATATTATTGGAACTGGTATTGAATTAACAATCAACTTCTATTAGCTGTCTCTCGTTCATGGCTGCCACTTTGCTAACTTAGCAGTTTATTATCGAGTCTCTATCATCTCTTTCGTTTTAAATCATTCATATTATATGTGGTATAAAATATTACTTTCAGGTATTACTGTATTAATATAAAAATGAAAAGATTAATAATAAACTACACATTCACTAAAGATTATTTCAGGTATAGGAGACACTAAATAATTAAAGAATAAAATAGAAAAGTAACAGTCTGGGACTAAGTCTCTGGTCAGAAGGCTACATTATACAAATCATAAAGTGTTTATTGTAAAATAAAATAAAAAATAAATAAAAAGCCATGACAAGATATTAAGTAATTAAAGATTATAAATAAATTATTAGCAACTGCTCAATACATGAGCTAGCATGCAATAATTTCTTTATATGATGCATTGTATTATAATATAAATATTTAGTTTATGTAGGAGGCACTTAATATTTATATTATAATTATTTTAAATTAAAACAAAATCAATGTTCTAAATAGTTCGATTCAATATATATATTGATTACAAATGACTGGTCGATATAACTTAATGAGAGTAACAGCTGTCCAATAATTGATAAGTGTAATTAACTTTCTAATGTGTTAACATTGGAGTCAGATCGGAAATTCTTAATAAATAGTGTTGTAATTCAAAATCCTTCTTTTATTATCAAACTTATCTACATCAAATGAAGTTTTGAATTTACTATTATAAAAAAGTAATGCTCTATGTAGTAGAACTTGTTTCCTTACAACCAGGGATTGATATTATATTCGGGAAAAAATCTATTAATATATTTTCTAATAATTTTTTTATTAATTGAATAGAAAAGTAACTTTATTCTGGGACTAATTCTTTTTTTAGAATAAATATTATAGAATATAGAAAAAGAATAATTATTTTTTTAGAATAAAAAACATGAACAGAAAAAAGAATCACAATATGCATATAAGTAGTACGCCAGTCATATAAGTAGTCAGGGGGCTAAATAATAGAAATTATTTATTTTTTCAAAAATAACAAAAACGTAAATAAACTAAATTTCATTTTGTGGTAAAATACAAACAAACTTAAGAGAGTTAATAAATTAAGAGCAACAAATAAAAACATGAGTTAGGATGTAACTTCTTTATATAATTATGTAATTATATAGGGAGCGGAGTGGCTCAGTGGTAGAGCACTGAATTGCCGTGCTGGAAATCCTGGTTCAAATCCTACTGCGGACAGTACTTATATTTAGTCTGTTTGCGGCAGGAGATGGATCATGTGGGACCTAGGACCCTCCTGGGGGTCATCCAGCCTCTATAAAATAGCCTAAACATATGGGTACCCATAATAAGGGGGAAAAATTTGGCGGTTGAGCGTAACCTAGGAGAAGTCACCTCCTTGCAGAACCATTGTCCATGAAACAGTACAGTCTCTACCATGTACTGAACCCCAAACCGTTCATGGGTGGTACAGGTTTTTTTTTTTAAATGTAATTATATCAAGTTTCTTTACATATAACAATATTATTTTTTATAATGTGTGCTTTTATTTACTTATTTTTTTCTCTCAGTTTGATTTTCTTTACCAGAGCATACCATTCAGTTTATATATGTTTCCATATAATTTTGTATCATTTTTGTAATATAGCCCTTTGGCCAGAAATGTATTCATTTAATTTTGTACACATGTGTTATTATTAAGGGATCCAGTGTCAAAATAAAATTATTTTTCTATTCTATTCCATATCTTCTGAATATATGGATGCCTTAGTTAGTGCTAAGTGAAAATTTTTCAAAAATGGGTTTTGTTATATAAATAATATTGTAAAGTTGTGATCAGGAAGTCATAGATTATAAGCTGATATAAAATTAATAGAGAAGCTGAGTGAACAGTATTACAAAAATATGTTGTGTGCTTAAACTTGAACTGTATTTCTTGTGTTAAATTATTATCTAAATTGACTCCTGTAAAATCTTGTTTTCGGCACTTAACACATATGTGAACTAAGGCATTGATATAGTAATAATCTTTATTAATGAGAATGATATAGGAAAAAAAATAAAAAACAAAGTAATGTAAAAAACAAACCAAAATCACATCAAAGAAGACAAAGTGCAGCACATCTCACCTCGACAGTCCAAACAGACTTATAAAATTGAGACAGTAGCCTTGATCCAAGACATTAATAAACAACTCATTTTAAACAAATATCATTATCTATTAGGTATCAGTTTCGCAGGTTGTCATTTTAAGTTGAGTTACAACAAATTTTAACTGTTTATTTGTTTCATTTTAATATTCTCCAAAATTACAAATTATCGTGAGCTTTAGTTGGGAAAAAATAATATAATTATGGGATATGTCTATACTTCGGTAATCATTTCATCAAGAAATGAATGTTTCGATAAACATATTGGAGCATAGACATAAGCTATTTTTTTTTTTAATTCTTATTTTTCTCTCTACCAGAACATACCTTTTAGTTTACATTTATTTTCATGTTATTTTTTAAATATTCTAGAATTATTCTAATGATTTAGCCATTTGGCCAGATATATATTTATTAAATTTTGTACACATCTGTTATTCTTAAGGGACCTGGTTCCTGAAATTTTTTTATTTTTCTATTCTATTCTATTCTACATGTTTGTAAAAACTTGTAAAATTTCAAGATGAAATGATTACCGAATTATACACATTTCCCATAATTGCATTCTCTTTTCCATACTAAAGCTTATTATAACTTGTATTTTTCGATAATATCAAAAAGAAAAAGAATGAAAAATCTGTACATATTTTTATTTTGTTTATTAGTGAACTAAGTATCAGTATTTTTTTTTAACTTGCCTTCTAAACAATAAATTAAAGATTTTTAAAAATAAAAATGTGGTGATTGATTGGCATTTTTTTTTTTTAATAAACTTTCGATTATATGAAATTTTGATTAACTGAACCATATCTGACATCATTTCGGATAATTTACGCCCTACTGTATGTATACATAAGTATATATTTATATATCCGTCTTTAGATAAAAATAAATGAGTTGCCATTCTAGCATCATAGGCGCTCCAAAATGGCTACTTCATGCTATGTAATTGAATAGAATTGAAAATAAAAACAAAAAGATCCTGATAGGAGTAGGCGCCAAAGATCCGACGGAATCAATTGCTTTGTACCCTACCGAAGGAAGAATGTCACATCTTCGTCATGAGTTAGTTAAATGTGATGCGTCATCCTGGCATTATTGGCTCCTGACGTCATATCTGGCTGGGGAATATCTTAAGAACTTTAACAAGCATTATTTTTAGTAAATGAATACGTAACGTTTACTCGGAAACAATTTAAAACATGAGCAATTAAAACTTTCGTAATACGTATCTTTTTTAAATTTATCACTTGATAAAATTTACGGTAATAATTCCGCAGGTTGTCGCTTCGAGTTGTGCCACAATAAGTTTTAACTGCTCATTCGTTTACTTTTTAATATTTTCCAAAAATACAAGTTATCATAAGTTTTAGTATGGAAAAGAGAATGTAATTATAATAATGTGTATACTTCAGTAATCATTTCATCTAGAAATGAATGTTTCAACTTACATATATCATCTATACTTCGAAATGTTAGTTGAAACTTTTATTTCTCGATGAAATAATTACCGGAATATTTGCCCATAATTACATTCTCTTTACCATATTGAAGCTCACGATAACTTGCATTTTTGGAAAATATTCAAAATTAAACGAATGAACAGTCAAAACTTATTGTGACAACTCGAAGGGACAATCTGCGGAACATATACCGTATTTCCTAATAATAATTGAACTAAAGATAGCGTTCAATAAAGAAATAATGGATTCATTGAAGTAATCCTATATTTGGTGAGCTATCACAATAGTATGACGTAGATAATTTGCCTTTTAAATTCAAAGATGAAAAAACATCTGCTATCATTATTGGTTTACAGCCCATAATAAAGATAATTTTTTTATGAATTTTCATTATTTTCTTGTATTAAAAATTATAGCCTTACATATCTGTATTTGATCTTAGTATAATCAAAAAAGAAGATGTTACGGGTAGCGGTCAAAGACGTTTTGTATATATATGGATATATATATATATATATATATATATATATATATATATATATATATATATATATATATATATATGTATATATATAAAGCCTGTACCACTACGACCCGTTAACGAGTCTGGGGTTCAGTACACGGTAGAGACTGTGCTGTTTCATGGACAACGGTTCTGCAAGGAGGTGACTTGTCCTAGGTCACGCTCAACCGCCAGATTTTTCCCCCTTATTTTGGGTACCCTATTTTTATAATATTTTATAGAGGCTGGGTGGGCCTCAGGAGGGTCCTAGATCCCATATGATCCATCTCCCGCTGCAAACAGACTGAATAAAAATCATGGCCTGCAGCGGGATTTGAACCAGGCAACTCAGTGTATATATATTTATAAGTATATTTACGTCGTCGAACCTTGACCCCTTGCAGGCTTTGGAATTTATCTTTTCAGTTTTATTTTCTCTCCATTCAATTACGCAGCATGAAGAAGCCATTTTGGAACGCAGATGATTTGGAAGGACGTGTATATCCGTCTAAGACATATTTATAAATGTATATTTTCTTATTTATATGTATTTAAGAAATAATTTATTAATATTTTAAGATATTGTATTACATTATTCTTCAAAACATTTTTTTTTTATATATCCAATCCTGGAATAAATATGTTGAAGGGGAACCGTGTAAAACGAAGCAAGTATGGCGGAAATAACTGTTATACAAGGATATACGAGTATACTTATGTGTATGTTATATGTATGTATGTATGGATGTATATTATATGTAAATATGTATGCTTGTCATACGTGTATATATTAATGCACTCAGAACTCATTTGATAGGAAAATCGAATATTCTCGTTCTTTCCTTATTTTTATATCTCGTCGAGGTTCTTAAATATTAAAAAAAAATCTTATCATGGTTTAAGATTTCTTTAATGACTAAGTTTTGGTTTAAAGCGATTTTTCTTTCCTTATTATTTTAATAAGTAATTCTATTTTAATGTTTCAGAAGAATTTTATTCGTTTGGGACACTGTCCCAGAATAAAGATTTTTTCTATTCTATTCGGTAAACTCAATAACTACTGCACGGATTTTCATGCGGTTTTCACCAATAGATAGAGTAATTAGCCAGGAAGGTGTAGGTATATAATCTGTCGAGGTTTTGTGTAAATGGGTTGGAATTTCGATGTGTTTCACCGAAGATACTGCTTGCCAAATCCCGTGCATTTATCTAACATGCAAGATAATAAATTCATATATAAAGAAATATTTGGTTTTGTTTTTATTTTTATAGTTTCTATATAATAAAGTACATTAGCTGAGATGGGAAGAAAGAAAATCAAGACTCCCAAAGAAGCCTAACCAATATTCACGTGGTCCTTAGTAGCCGGTGCGTGTTAAAAAAAATACATTACACATACAAATTATGTAGAGATAATATGCCTTATTACACGAGCAAAGCTGGGGTGGGTCGCTAGTAAAAAATATTTAAATCATCAACTATTAAATTAAATAAATAACATTTTCAGAAAACAAAATAATGTCTCATTATTATTTTTATTTTCATTATCCAATTTTAAATTTCACGATCTCCTAATAATATAAATTTTCAACGTGTAGAATATTATTAGATATATTTATTTACAATTAACACTAAGCGGAAAAAAATTGTTTGTTATGAATTGAGTGTGACGCGTTCAATTGGTTTATACTCTCAAAATGACGTGATTTAAACAAATACGTACAATTTTAAAAACGCTATCTTATTTTCTTTAAAATATAAATATTGAAAACACATTGTTCACAAGAAACACTTGAACAAGCTCTAATATAGAAAAGAATAGAAAATTAACTCTATTCTGGGACTAAGTCCCTTTAGAATTACAAATATGAACAGACATAGATACAAATTATTTATCTGGCCAGAAGGTTACATGATACAAATCATAAAGCGTGTAAAAAGTGACAGAAAACAATTTAAAAGTAAATACTTAAACAAAAAATGATAATAAGTAAATAAACAGTACACTCTGTGACATCTGTTAAATGTTTGAACAAGCATGCCATAATTTCTTTACATGATGTACCTCTTCTTTAAAACATCTAAATAACAATTAATTATTCTATGCCTTACATTCTAAGCAAATGACAAGCCTGCTTATAGAGCATCTTTTTGGGGAGCTAGGAGATGTTGGCCCATAAATATATAAATATATGGCACATATAAGTAAAATATTTAAATTTCCCATATTTAATATTTCCTATATATGTATTAAATATATATTACTGTATTATATATTTATTTAAAGAGAGTGCACGTGCCGGCAGTGAAATGATCCTATTCATACCAAGCCTCTGTAAAATAAAAATAGCTAAGTAGGATATAAATAAAACGTACTAATTTAAATAAGTAACTTGAATGCTATTGTTATATTTACTTCACATTAAAAATAATTTAATTAACATAACTTTCGTTATAATTTTAAAATTTAATTTAATATTTTTCTTCGGCGGGGAGAAGATGGAAACAGCTAGTATAAAGATATTTTATTTAATTTAAAATATTATAATTGCTAGTTAAAACCTATTTAAAATAAATATTTAATAGAGTTTTTATGGTTTTAGTGAAATGCTAATTTACATTCTAAATCCAAGGTGAAATTTAGACCTTTTTGAAAGCAAACGAGTCAGCGAAAAAATAAAATAAAATATGATACAGCAAGATGGATCGGCTTACTCCATTTCCAATTTTCTTATTATTTCTCTATTAAAATTTATTTAATTTTAAATTTTAATCAAGAACTTAAAATATCTCACTAAATGTGCAACATTAATGAACGTGTGCTCAAACGCTTAAGTATGTACTGTTTCTATAATGTCTGTTTTGCGTATTGGAATACACTTTTCTCTTCAGTTTTTAAAACTTAAATAAAATAAATAAAAATTAGTGAAATCTTATTAAATTATTAAATCTTTATTCTGGGACAGTGTCACTTAAGAATAAAAAAGCTTTATTATAAAAAAAAAATCTAGTCAGAAAAATACATATTAGAATAAACAAAAAAATACTATAACAACGTAAAAGAAATGAATATAATTCTTCTAAAACATTAAAATAGAATTACTTATTGAGATAATAAGGAAAGAAAAATGGCTTAGTCATTAAAGAAATCTTAAACCATGATAAACTTATTTTGAAAGTGTTTTTAATATTGTAAGCATTCTTTTAAATTGCTTTATTCTAAAAGTAGACGACAAATTAAAAATGTCACACTCAATTCCAGAATTAAGCATTTTTTCCATATGATGTTAAATACATATAATCGTTAAAAATGTATATGAATTTCATGGAACTCATGAAATGGCGATTAGAATTTGAAATTGGATGATGATTATTTAAACTTATAATGAACCATTATTTTGTTTTCTCGAAATGTTATTTTTTTTAATTATATGTAATTTATAAATATGTCTTTGGAAAAATATACATTTTGATCTTCCAAAACATATGATACGAAAATGGCTTCTTCATGCTTCATAATTGAATAAATAGAAAATAAAACTGAAAAAATAATAAAGAGTTGTTCTTATGGAATGTCTATTCATATTAAAAATTGGATGGTGGCTATCTAAACTAACAATGAGTTAATATTTTGTTTTATGAAAATATTGTTTATTTAATTGATGTTTTAAATATTTAAAAAAATACAGTAAATTTTACTAGTCATTCTCGACATACCTGTTTTACGTGATTGTTGTAATATTATTCCAGATTTAGAAATAATAAAAAAATAGTTTTGAAGAATAGAGTAATAGAATTTATGATAGTAATACATTTTATTTAACTGGATTGATTTTTAAAAGAATACCCTAAATTAAATCCTCTGAAAATCACGCTGAAATTCGTTATAGGCGTTATAACAAAAATTTAGTAACGCGGTAGCAAACAAAAATGCGGTTGACAAATTTTTGAAAAATGGTTACTTCGCATAACTATTTACTGCGCCAATGAACTGAAAATTTTACACAAATATTATTTAAGAAGAAAAGTAAAAGCTCATAACTTTCCATTTCAATCGTGCTTAAAAGAAAATTCTCCCATTTCCCCCGACCAGTTTCGTCTGGTCATTGTAAGTCCTTTTTTTGATGGCGCTACAACCTAAATGGCAGGACCAAACGACTCGAAAATTTGCATGCAAATGTATTTCCAACTGTTTGTTTGTCTGTTACGATTCAACGCTGTAAAAGCTACATCGGTCATCGACGCCAGTTTCATTTTGTTTCACTTTTCGAGACTAGTAGCCTAAAAAAAAAATATAGTAATAAATACAATTTTTATTACACGTTTAGACTTATAAAAATTGAATTTATAGAGGAATTTTAAAGGAAAATCCTTTTTTTTAAAGGAAAATTAGCAAGCGTGTTCGCTCTGGAGTGCTTAATGACAAGATATAATTGGGCTTGCTGTCTCTTCGCATCTTCTGATATTATAAAAAGTTCAAAATACCACGAATTTGCTCCAGTAACATTTTTTAAAGGGAGTAAAAAATCCTTAGTAATGTCGTCATTCGGAGGGGGCGTAAAACGACCCCGAGCCTGTGCAGTGGCAGATACTCGTTGAAGATCCCTACCCTAATTACACCAACAATATACAAGATAAACAAAATTTAGAACTCCCACTGTAGCATCGTCCGATTAGCCAAAGCAGATTAAAGTAATGTTGAATAAAAAACATAAATGATAGGATGATATAGTTGACGGGGAATGGGTTTGTATGATTAACTTTATCTTACAGCATAAAGAACTGAAGGTCATTTGTACGTTCTAATGTCTTATTATTTTAAACAGTAGAACTTTAAATACAAAATATACATTTGATATATGTACAAATTTCGAATTAATATATTACATATGAACGTGTATGAGCTTTAATTGGTATTAAAATCCATCGATTTCCCTGATAATCTTATCTCTCTAATCCACAGATGAAGGATAATTTATATGAAAAATGGATCAATAGATATTACCTTAGACAGCTATGTAAATTTGTTATTTATGTGGGGTTTAAACAAATTAAAAAATTGTAATTTTTAAAAAATAATTTAGGTTTCTTTTCATTAATTTTAATTTTGCAGAATGGGTAGTATATCAGTACCGCAATGGCCAATCAAAATACTGTCATACTACCCATCCTAAAAAATTACATACATGCTAAGTAATTGCAATTTTCTTCCCAGTTATATTTTACCCAACAGGTAAGAATTTACATGTATCGTTTTAGTAATCTTTAAATCTCTTTATCATATGTATATATATACACACATACATACATATACATATATAAGTTTTACCTTTAGTTCTTGAGATTCAATCGTACATTAGTTAAAGTTCTTTTTTGCGACGTTTCGAGACTATTATGTTCTCATAATCATGCCCTAACATTGAAAAAACTGCTTTTAGTGAATTATATTAAATAAAAAACTAGTCAAAATATAAAATTGACTGTTATACCATGATAATGCATTGTTGAGGAAATGTCATTACGACATTCTCCATCTAAATACCTGTTCAATAATATCATATGTTCTGTAAATATTGTTCAAGGGACTAGTGTTTGCTGATAAGTGCAAAGTAAAACTTGTTTTTCTATTTATCAGTAAAAGAAATTAAAACTCACGTTATTAACAGTCAAGAAAAATAGATACCATTATAAATATTTACTGACTTATTTTATATTTAATTTTAATGTCTTGACCGTTAATTGACGTGGCATATAGGTTTTCTATGTGATAATTACTCTTTAAATTTATTCAATCGTTGTTTTGTTTTCATACAACGAGTTTACTAATTTAAACTGTTAGCCCACAGCTCAAAACACATTGCGTAATAGATGTTAAGTGGACTAAATTAGAAAAAAAAGACTAATGTAGAATATTATTTTCTTTTTCAGCTCAAAACTATTTTAAAGTTGTTAAAGATTTCGAAGATTATGAATCATTATTATATTATCAATGGGGGATGGAGAATAATAAGAATTTATTTAACTTTTAAAAATTATATTTTCGTTTTTTCTCGCTATTCCATTTTAAATGTTCAATTTTCTTTTCTTGTTTTGTTGAATTAAATCAAAACTTTTTCAGAGGTTTAACGGTTCTTTTCAAAACGCATTTACTCAGTTACTATTCTCATTAATTAGGTATTTCTTGAAACAAGATGATCTTAAAAATTAAAATTAACTACGGTTATATATAGTTGTGTTCTTATTGTTATTATTGTATAAAAGAGATCAGACCGTAGTTCAGTTATTAAAAGCAAAGTAGAGGAAATGAAATTGTAGATCTGACCTATAACCTTTGGAAGGGGGAATAATTAGGGGGCGGTTGCCCCCGCCCATCAATAATTAAAACGGATAGAATAACTCTGTCCTCTCTCAATCATTTTTATGACCAAAAACTAAAATTCAAATCATGGTCAAACGAATATATTAATAATTACATATACACCCATATATACAGCAGAGGATCGATTATCCAAACAGACTTTCCGGATAAAGATACAAGGAAGGGTCGAAATTTCATACATAGAAAAAGTATTTATTCCGTAGGTTGTCGCTGAGTCACAAGTTTTAACTGTATATTCCTTTCATTTTTAATATTTTCTAAAAACACAAGTTATCATGAGCTCTAGGACAAAGAAAGAATGTAATTATACGAAATGAGTAGATTTCGTTAATCATTTCATCAAGAAATAAACGTTCCAACTAACATTTCGAAGTGTAGATGATATATGATGTATGTCTGTTGGAACGTACATCGTTTTCTCCATACTAAATCTCGCGATAATTTGTATTTTTGGAGAATAGTAAAAGGAACAAACAGTTGAAACTTATAACTCAACTGAAAGCGACAACCTGGGGAACTGATACAAAAATTTGATTTCCTATAAATTATTTAATACTTAATACTATAATTAAACTCTCTTTCAAGTTTCCACTGCCAATATTTATACAAAAAAACTTCTGTTGTTTCTTCTGGTTTAGACCGTGTCGGTGAATTTTCTTTCATCGTTCGCCAGGCATGCTGCTGATTTCCTCAAGGCTTAATTTGAGACACAGTCTTAATTAAGCCTTGAGGAAGTCAGCAGCATGTTTGGCGAAACGTTGGCAGAAAATTCACCGAAACGGTCTAGACCAGAAGAAACAACAGAAGTTTTTTTTAAAACTAAACAATTTAGAGAATTAGGTGCCTTGAAGATTGAGCTAACTAACAATGTATAATATATATATACATATATATACTGTTATTGTGTCATAACCTTGATAATTTTTCTTATAAAGGTACATATTTTCATTGACGTTTATTTTTTCAACTTTCTTACCACTTTAAAGTAAACTAAAGACTTTAAACTAAATAAATAACTACTTTTTGTGATTATTAGTAAAATATGAATTTTAAAATCACAACCGACAACAACATTAAAACCGACAACAACCACAGCATTATTTCCGTTAAAAGGTACTCTTCTGAATATGTGTGTATAAATATACACATAGACACACACACACACATGCATGTTAGTTTAATTTTTTTGGTTCACCCCCCCTCCAAATAAGATGCGCCATGCTGACGAACATCATATATTGTATTATACGATCGATGATACGAACGTTGAAACAAACATAAACTGTAATAATGAATATAATAATTATTAATTAAACAAAAACTCGACAATTATGCAATTATATTAAATATTAATGAAATTTATTTCGCGACGGTTGGTAGGACTGAGTGGTAAACCCACTCTATCCAGTTCTCAGATCCATATGACCAGTAGTCCAGGTGCTCTTGGCTGTGTGTCTTATTACTTACATTTAGTCAACTTTAATTCCATTTTTTCTTAATATTGGTGAGTTAAACATTTTAATATTTGTTTCGGAACGTTCTTAGGTATTAATATTAATTAATAATACGATTTAAAACATCTACATCCAATCATGTTATGGAATTTATTTTTGTATGAGGAAGGCCATCTAAAATTTAAC
This sequence comes from Arma custos, assembly GCA_037127475.1. Lineage (NCBI taxonomy): Eukaryota > Metazoa > Arthropoda > Insecta > Hemiptera > Pentatomidae > Arma > Arma custos. Next base: position 22,481,607 of record CM073765.1, on the reverse strand, counting down.
TAACCCTATAATTCTCATTGCAAATACACTTAATTTTAAATAAGTCGCTACATTTATTAACTTTAATATTGTTGACCGTGTTTTATGTGTGAATTGAATCAAGGTTTAGACATCCATAATGATAATCTGATTATTCATTTCATAAAATTAATGCGGATCATTGAATATATGATTTTGAAGTATAATTTCTCATATAGTACTTTGTAATGAGTCAAGGATGGCATTGATACTTCTATCCTTGTGAAGCAAATTTTGCAAGAACCTTTGAATGATAAGTCCATATTTAAATTATTCTGAGTCATTCTTTCAACATAACTTAGAGTAGTTCTATTAGCGAAACCAGATCTCTATTTATTTTACTTATACAGTTAAATAATATTTTGTAATAACGTACATCCTTAAATAAGGTAAAATTGACTAGTCTATCCTTGCTTTATTTGAAATATAAATTAAATTAATTTATTTATTAAAGTTCTAAATGCCTGAAAATTTTTTTTTTTTTGGGAAGTGCTTTTACTAATGTTTTATTCATATGTGAGAGCACATGTACAAGGGAATGTCTGACTTGAAACCATTGCTTACACATATTTCAAAAGAAATTATTTTATGCAATCACTAGTGTTTCTGATTCACTTAAATTTTATTGCAGACTTCATCGATCATCCGAAAAAAACATCTGGACTACTCGCTTGAGCATGAAGTTACCTTTTGTTCTGAATGAAATGAATGTGAAGAATATATTAAGACATTGTTTGATTTTTGAAGTTGCTAAAAAACACTAATTCTGATTCCGTTTTTGTTAATTTTTTGTTTTCTTTTTTTTTTTAAATTGTCTCGTATTAGTGAATAGTGCGGTACAGTGGGTTAGGAAGTTCATATGACTTTTTCTTTTCCGATTAGTTACTAAAACCATTTCTTTATTTTGAAGTTTGATCGATCTATGAAAATGGCGTCTTTATCAGCTCCGTACTGTAATCCAAGACAACTTTCACGGAGTGAAGATGATTTGAAACGCCCGAAAGTTGGATGGAAGAAACCAGATCCCGGGGACTGACAACTACTGATCCCTTTAAAGCCGGACAGATGAGAAGTGCCACGAACTTATAGCAACCAGTTGGACTATTGGCTTCTCTGTGTTATTTACAACGTGGTTGGAATAATTTGAAAAATATTTATGTTTATATGTATGTTTAGTGCCCTTATTATCGCAAAAAGACTTGAGGTAAATTTGTTTTATCCTTCGGATTGAGGGCTCTAGTTGTGTTAAGCTTTCTTCATAGTTTGTTGTGATTAGAAAATAGCAAAATGTTATCTACTCCAAAAAGTTTGAAGCTGGGGTTTTACAGAAACCCCTACAATCGTGTCTCTTTCGTAAGAAACGGACGAACTAATGATAACATTCCAGATGGAGAACCATTACAAGGTAACATGCTTTGTCTATTGTAAATGTCACTAATTGTTTAATGCACTCTTTAAAATATTGTTCTAATTTAATATTTTATGTCATCTTATTTAATATTGCCCATGTTACTTGCTATATTTTGTTTAATTTCTTAACAAATACTTTTCAACTTCTAGATGTGAAGGAGAAGCAACAAAATGGAAAAATTCCTGGAGATATTGCATTGGACTACATTAACTATGGATTGGACGATGAGATGGTAAGTAAATACCATTTTTAAAAGTTAACATTTAAATATGGAAAAAAATCTTTTTTTCTTGACCAGATAATTGTTCTTAAAAATCTGTGTATTATTTTAAATTTTCATATATATATGTTTAATTTTATGCCATTATTAACTTGTTTACTTTCGAAATGTCTAGAATCTCATAACTTAATTGTGAAATAAACCTCATAAATTTATATCATCCTCTTAAACAGTATTACTATTTTTTATGAAAAATTAGAACCCATATCAGTCTTAATTAATGACAGGAAACCACTCAATTTTAAGTATATATTTATTTATTTTTTTATTATTATGATAACTTTTCCTAAGAATTTGGCAGATAATTGTAAAAAAAAAACTATGTTAAGTTGAAATGTTAATTTACTCAGGTAAATTTATTTAAATTATTAAATTTACTATTGTGATAGTATTAATAAATTTGTATTGAGGATATTTTTTCTAATTAAATGCTAAATTTTCTTATTAAAATGAAGGGATTTTTTATTAATTTCATTCATCTTTTCATTATATTAGCATTTTATGAAAACATTTTATATAAAACCCTAATCAATCTTTAAAAATTAATATATATATATATATATATATATATATATATATATATATATATATATATATATATATATATTTATATATTATTTACTTATTACAATTTTTTTTATTATGACCTTGCATTAAGGTCTTTCCTAAGAATTATTTTATTTTTTGAAAAAGAGTACTTTTAAAAAAAATGTTTTTAAGTCTGTTATACATATTTTTTCAATCTTATAAAGTCTTATGGCACTGCACTAGTGTGATCTGGTTGAATTTTTTGTAACTAACTAGTTTGAATTCAACTATAAAATTAGTAATGATTGAAAATATTGTTTATTATAGTTGCGTTCCAAATTAAGTTCTTTTAATTATGAATTAATTAAATTCTAAGCATTAATAATTAAAATTGCAATGAGGCCCCAATCTCAACTTACAAGGATTCTTAGGGGTTTCTTTATCTGTTCTTGAGCGATTGTTAAGTGTAGAATTCAATAGCATTAACTATTTAAAATTTTATCTAATTTGTGCAGTTACTGTTATATCCAGAAAATTAATTACTTTCTACTGTTAATATTAACTTAATTTTTTACAGGAGGTTCAAGGTTTTGTACGAGATCAGCTGAGGACAGTAATGTCATGGATTTTCATATTTTTTACCCTCGGAGGCCTAAGGCTCGTCTTCCATTGGTGGCCGCATTGGATGCTGTATGCCACTCACCGCAGGTCCTCGTTAGACGTTGCAGAGAAAGTTCTAGTCATAGTAAGTCATGAATCAATGATGAATTATTATTAAAACTATTAGGGAATGGAGTAGCTCAGTGATAGAGCACTGAGTTGCCGAAAGTCCCGGATTCAAATCCTGCTTGCTGAGACTTTTATTTAATCTGTTAGTGGCCGGATATGAATCATATGGGATCTAGGACCATCCTGGGGCTCACTCAGCCTCTATAATGCGGGTACCCAGATTAGAGAAGAAAATCTGGCGGTTGACTGTGATCAGAGGACAAATACCCTCACTTCACAACCTTTGTCCAAGAAACAGTGCAGTCTCTAACTGTACTGAACCCAAGATCCTCCATGGGTTGTAGTGGTACAAAAGAAGAAGAATCGCCATTATCGTTATTATAAAATTTATCATTTGCATATGTGAAATTTTTGAAAGCAGTTCATTAGCTGTATTTTATTTACTTTTATATTCTTGATTATTAGCATTAGAGACAGTGTTAAAATTTCTTCTTTTTAATCATTAAAATGTCGACAAGTTTTGGTCCAAACTCATTAGATCAAATAAAAAAAAAACAATAATAATAACTTCTCATTCTAGACCATAAACTCAGTTACAAAGATTTGTAACCTAGGTATTCATAAATTCTCGTCTTTGTTAGAGATCTGTAATTAGTTCTTTAAATTCCATTAAATATGTCTATTCATCTTATTGCATGACATTATGAAATTTACAAGCAAAAAATTAAAAAAAAATCATATGAAACAAAAGTTTTGAACTATTACAAATGAGAAATTTTAAATAATTTCTCATTTTATCATGAGAAATATTTAGATACCATTAATTATTTTAATTATACAATTATAAACGTTTAACAAACATTTTGAAGTATAGATATTTTGTTGAATAATTCATAATTTGGTAAAAAAATAAAAATAGAATAAACAGTTAAAATTTGTAGCTCAACTCGAAGCGACAGTGGAACAGATACCCATTATAGTCTGAGATAACTAAAAATTGTAATAAAATGGTTTGTTTATTATTATTGCATATTTATAGTTTTTTGTTTTTTTTTGCAGGAAAGGTATCAGCAAAAACATAAGTGTTATTATGTTAAGAATATTAAAACAATTACATCTGAACAAGTAAGGTAAGTTTTAACAGTTAATTGATCTGCATATAATAAATACCTTTATTTTGTCATTATTACTTCATCGAATTTTGAGATTACTTAAACATATGTTAAGATGGAAGCTTAATCCTCTAAAAAGTCTTGTTGTTTTTTTTATGAAAATTTAGTTTGACAGATCTTAACGTCTATCTTTTTAATTTATAATAATTAAGATTTTAAAAGATGTTCTGTAAGGTCCTAAAAACTTGACCTCTGGATTAATATCAAACATGAAATTTATAAATTGATATAAGAAACAATACAGGGTTAATCTGTGAAAATTTTTACATTTTTAAAATTTGTCCTCTTTGAGATTTTCTTTCGCACATGGTTGATTTTTGACAAAAAGTTTTAAAAAAACAGCTTTCTAATAAAAATTTAACTAGTGTAATATGATTTTCTGATTTAAACTTTCCACAAGACTAGCTCAAAATTTCAGTATTTTTTTTTTTTTTAATTTAGCACTTTTCTAATAAAGATTAAACTTATGCTAATACTAGATAGTAAGCATATAAACCCAAGTGTGCAAAACTTTAAAATCATGAAATTTTAATTAAATACAAGAAGAACAAATTGTCAATTGCAGTTAATTTTTTTATTCTTGGTTTCATATCTATTTTTATAAATAACAATCTCATTCTGATGTAATGACAGGAATAGTTTAAGAATAGATAATTTTGATTTCATCTTATCAATTTATTTTCTTTCAGAAACGTTTACAAGAAAGATGATAAAAACAATTGGGATCAATATGATCTTATGGATATGGATAATTGGGATTCCGCCAAGTTGTCTGTTCATACTTATGGAGGAATGTTTCGAGGTAACCAAATTAAAAACATCAATTGAGGTGTTGAGATGCAAAAGGGGCTAAATCCAAATTTAAAAAATTTTCAGGAAGCACAAACATATATATGTATAATTCAGGTTATTATGAAATGATTATTTACTTGAGATAATTTTTTTAGAAAATTTAGATTGGCTTTGGCATGTTTAGAATGGTGAATGTACCATGTACCACCGCATAGAGGGCACTAAATTAGTGAACAACATTAAAAAAATTTAAAATGATTACATATGGATTTATCCCTTTTTACATCTCCATGCCTTAATTATTTTCTATTTATAATTATAGTAATTGTTTATACTTGAATAATTGAATTATATCTTCATTTTATTTTGATTTATTATCTTCATTCAATGATTTCTTGATTTCAATGAATGATTACAACTTTTTCGTAGTAGCTGCATTTTATTTTTCCTAAATGGTGTCATTACGTATTCTTGGTTGATAGTTTCTGCTCTCTAATGCCATTTAAAGAAATCAGAACTAATCAGTTTTAAGGATTTTCATTACATTGTCATTATTATTTTTGCACTTAGGCAAATTAACAAAAAAAAGGAATGGTTAGGCTATAGTTGGTTTTGGTTCAAATATTTTTTTATGATTTTTGTCAATTACAATAGTGTTTCAAAAATTAAAAATTATCTGTAAATTTCAGATATGGAGAGTATAAAAATGTTCAATTGTAAAAAGATGACTTATATCTGGGATCCTGATTTAAGCGTTTTCTACAAACTTAGAGGTTTGGATTGTAACGTTACTTCATCTGTTCTTCACCAGCAAAAAGGCTTAAGCATCTCTCAACAGTATTTCAGGTAGTTTTTATTATATGTTAGTATTAGTTATATATCAAAATGTATTTTGGCGTTCTTCCTCAAGATGATACTTATCATCATATTATTATTTTATATGATAATTATAACTATAAGTATAATTATAGCTGTCCAAAAAAGAATAGTTGTTGAATTAAAAACTTTGTTCATTGGTTTTAGTAGTACTATCGATGATAACTTCAATCTTAAAGCCAATCCAAACCCAAATTTTCTGATTACCCAATTTTTTTCTTTGGCTTTGAGAAAAACTTTTTTAATCGAATAGAATAGACAAATAATTTTCATCTTAGACTAGGTAAATTTAGAATCACAAACATGTGCAGAAGAAAATAGAATATACATCTGGCCAAAAGGCTATGTAATAAAAATTAGAAGCTATTTATATATATATATATATATATATATATATATATATATATATATATATATATATATATATATATATATATATTGTTAAGAATTTTAATTTTATTACAAAATGTATTTATTATAAGAGCAAAACAAAACTGAGATCTTTAATCTCCGTGGGCCAATGATAATTACAGTTTAGGATTAGTTGTAACAATTTAAATTAAAACACAATTTCTATATAATAACCACTCACCGTGGTTAACAGTGACGCCGAATGACACTGATGCTTCTCTTCAACACTTGAAAACTGATCCTTACAGCAGACTGTCAGTGGTAAACTAGCTTGTAGAGATTCTATCTTCAGGACATCCAATCTTAAAGTCATGTAACTTAAGTCCTCACTCAGGGCGTTCTTGAAGAGAGCTCACAAACCTGGGAAGGTTCTCTCCTCAGGACCCCACGCTGCAGCATCTTGAAAGATGGCGGGAGCTTTTCATGTGGCAATGCCATTTGTATGATTTGAAAATCAGTTTTACTTATAAAAATTGTGTTTTTCATTGAACAAACCAAATATTAATTTAATAGAAAAAAAATATGTCATAAGTTTTGGAATTATTTTTATTTACTTAATTAAACTAATCATAAATCTATGTCAACTTTACGGTAGTCCGATTGATAAGCAAATCATCGATAGTTTTATTTTTATTTATTTCTAACATATTTTGAACCTCAACAATATATATATACAGTAAAATCTCCGTTTCACGGAACCTCTGCAATACGGAATCCTCTTGTTAACGGAAAAAATGACTGGTCCCGGACAAAACAATACAGCAAATTTACCTCTCCTAGGCGGAAACTCCAGTAAACGGAAACGGAAAGATATTTCATCAAAATTGGTCAAACGACCTCCATTTAGCGGAAACGGGTAACGTTTCCGCCCTTGTCGACAACTGCTTTTCCTTTTCTTTGAGATTTAAATGCTTAATTTGCTCACACTTTTCAGTTCTCAAACAGTTTCCGTAAGTGGCATATCGTCAATCGGTTATTACGTATTTCAAATTTTTAAGATGCCAAGGAGTGCATTAACGCTATCTGATAAAGTGAAAGTGATCGAAATGAAAGATAAACTTTCGATAAAAGATCTTGTAGTTAAATTTAAGTGCGGGAAAACACAACTTTACGACATCATTAAGAACAAGGAGAAAATTATGAAAGAATGGGTGAGTAGCCAAAACTCATTAACTTGTAAAAGAATAAGTACGCCAAAATTTGATAAAATAGATAAAACATTGTACGAATGGTTTGTCAATGCAAGATCAAAAAACTTGCCAATATCTGGGCCAATTTTACAAGCCGAAGCCACACAAATAGCCAAAAAATTTAATGAACACAATTTTAAACCTTCAAACGGGTGGATGGAAAAATTCAAAAAACGCCATAATATTCTTTGGAAAGAAATTAGTGGAGAAGGAAATGACGTAAACAAAAATTGTGTAGAAGAGTGGAATAAGAAACTTTCAAAAATAATCGAAGGTTATCGAGAACGGGACATTTTCAATGCAGATGAAACTGGGTTATTTTACAAAGGCATTCCAACAAGATCTCTAGTAACTAAAGGTGAGTCGTGTATTGGGGGGGAAAAGGCTAAAGAAAGACTTACAGTGTTTTTGTGTGCTAATATGATCGGCGAAATAAGAAAACCATTAGTCATAGGGAAAGCAAATAAACCTCGCTGCTTTAAAAATTTAAATGTTACGCAACTTCCAGTCATCTGGAAATTTAACAAAAAAGCCTGGATGACAAGTAGCATAATGGAGCAATGGCTATTTTACTTCAATGCAGAAATGCGTTCTGAAAATAGGCACGTTTTGTTGTTTTTGGACAATGCTACTTGCCACCCTGTCGTTCAACTATCAAACGTTAAACTTGTTATGTTGCCTCCAAACACGACCTCGGTTACCCAGCCTATGGATCAAGGCGTTATTTACACCTTTAAATCTCATTACAAAAAATACCTTTTACAATATTTAATTTCTAAAATGGAAGAATCAAATTCTATTCATCAATTAGCAAAATCCATTAATGCTTTGGATGCAGTCACGTGGATTGCTGAATCCTGCAAAAATATAAAGCAGGAAACTGTGCGTAACTGTTTCCACAAAGCTGGTTTTGTGAGAAAAGAAGCAATGACCGAAGATTTACCTGCTTATAACGCAACACTAACAGAAATTCAGAATCTCTGTAGCCTTATTGATGTGAATGCAGAAGATTTGATACGGTTAGATGAAAACCTAGAGGTTCACCAAACATTCCACTCTGCCTCTTCATTTATCGAAGACATCGAAAATGAAGAAGAAGAAATTGAAGACGAAGCAGACGAAGAATGTGCAGTAAAAAATTTTGCAACTGCCATCAATTATTTTAAGGAACTTCAGAAATTTGCGGCATCAGTGTCGAGTGCAGAGTTGCTTGATATTACGAGTAAAGCACGCGAATGTGCCGAGAGATTATCTGTAGGAAATAAAAAACAATCAATCATATCCGATTATTTCGGTGTTAAAATGTAAATAATTTTATATTTTTAAATAATTTTTTGAATCATTAGTTTGTAAGCCAGTTGTCATTTTTCAAATACATACTTTAAATAAAAACATTTTTTTTACATTGTTCTTTATTGTACTTTTCGTTTTTTAAAATAATCTCCGCATAACGGAACCTCTCGTTACGGAAGAAATTTGTTAGTCCCATGCGATTCCGTTATATAGAGGTTTTACTGTACCAAAAAAGTAAAGAAAAAGAAAAAATAACAGCAAATAAAAAATACTAAAAGTTAGGAAAAAAAAGAGTTTAAATAAAAAGCCACTATTTACTTCTAACTGATTTAAGCTAATAATTATAACTGCTTGGTGCGATTTACCATAATAATTATACCAAATGCGACTTTGGAAAGAAATTTGAAGAGAAAAGATATTCTATGCTTCATGTGTTTTAAAATAAACATAATACAATTAAATAAATCATTATTGATTTCTCTATTATGTTTACCATTTAAAGGCATATATTTATATGTATATTTTTTTTTTCAGACGAGCAGTTTATGGAATGAATGAAATAATTGTGCCTATGAGAAGTGTTATGGCACTACTGTTCTTGGAAGTTTTAAATCCGTTTTATATCTTCCAAATATTTTCATTCACTCTCTGGATCGTCGACAATTATGTTTACTATGCACTATGTATTCTCGCAATGTCCTGCGTCAGCATTGTCATAGCGGTTATACAGACGAGGAAGGTAAGACATCAATTTAATTACTCTTTTTTTTAAAAACAAAGTCTATTTGAGCAGGTATAAATTGTATTTGAATTTCAGACAAAGAAGGGTTGCCTTTTTTTGGATTTGATTGTGTTGAGTAGAATTCAGTTCTTGTATGTTTCAAGAATGTCAAAAAAGAAGTCTTCTGTCAGTAAATGTTCGAATTTTGGATTTCAAGGTGTTAAATAATTTAACGGACCTAATGGACTGTGAGTAAGTAAGAAAGGTATTTAAAAATAAAAAAAAAGTTTAAGAAGATTTTGCGTTCTAGTCTTTGCGGGCTAATGTAATTTATATTTTACTACAGTCATGAATAAAATTGAAATTTAAAAGCTAACTTTTTTTCTTTTCAATATTCCACTATCCTCTACCAATTATAATTATACCTGCAATAACTTAGAATACAAATTGTTCACACTTTGCTCACTTTATTATATTCTTTTATTTTATCTAATTTACATAATATTTTTGTTATTATTATTTTATATTGCCTTTATGCATCTCTAGGTTTAATAATTTTAAAGTTTTATATTTCAAACTCACTGTAGGTTTATGATAAATTTTTATTATTAGGTTTGCATATTCATTATTATTTTACTCTTTGGCAAATGAACAAAAAACATTGTTAAAATATCATCAGTGGCACAACAACCCAGTTAGTGAGTCAGGGCCTCCTCAAGTACCTTTCACCATCCCTCCCTATCTTTTGCAGCAGCAATCCAATAGCGCACACCAAGCAGATTGCTAGAATCCTTCACAACTCCATCTTCACTGCAGTTTCTTTCTCCCGATGCTTCTTGATCTATACGCTTGATTGAATATAATCTTTTTTGGAACGCTTTCATCCTTCATTCTAGCAGCATGTCCAGCCCCATCTAAGCCTCCCTATGCGGATGACTCTCATAATGTCTGGTTCTCCCGTCATTGTGTAGAGCTCCAAATGACTCCTTAGATTCGGAGTCAATCTAATAAATTTTCCTTTCAAACACATTAGAACATTAGGCTTTTAATACTATTATCATTAGTTTCAACAATCCGCATTTAAACCTCTGTTAAATCCACTCTAGTATGGTTTTCATTTATTTTTTCAGTATTATTGCTATTTTTACTTAATTTATTTAGTTCTTCTGTGTCATTAATGATTTTCTTTTTGTGATTGCATTGTTATAAACATATCTTCATTGAAATTAAATTAATTCATTATATCCATATTGTGTTGCATTTCAATGAGTGATTTCATTCTTGATTAATAATGTCCTTTTTATCGTAAAGAAGTGAGTAAATTGTGGACTGATTAGTTTAGTTATATTTTACCTTTGTAATTTTATTTAAATCATTTGGTCCTACGGTTTCAGAAATTTTGTATGTTTTTATAATTTTTTTCTGAATGTTTTTATCGACTTTTTTTTTTTGTTATTATATTTCTTTATCATTGTTTACAAATTTTATTAAAAGGCTGTTATGTCTTTCAAAATGAGGTTTGATTTTATTTATTTTAAAAATCTTTTTATTCTGTGATCTTTTCTAGAATCAAATAAATCTGTGGAGTAGAGTCCATTCAAGAGACGTTGCAAGCGTGCTTAGAGGCGGAGAAGTAGCAGTGGTGCCAACCGAGCAGCTAGTTCCAGGCGACGTTCTCGTCCTTCCTCCTCACGGTTGTATCATGCACTGCGATGCCGTTCTTCTTACGGGGAATTGCATAGTCAATGAAAGCATGTTAACTGGTAAAGTTAAATAAATTTTGTAAAGTATTATTTTTAATTTCAATTTTTTTTTAATATTTTTTTTGTTTTGAATAGAAGTTCTCCCTTCGTATCAAAATTTTTTATTTTAAATAATTATTTAAGAAAAAGAAGATAGCTACATTGTTATTCTTCTTTGGCCAATACTAATACTTAATGATTTTTTATTTGTAAATATATAAACAGAAATGATAGAAACTGACAAAAAAAGAAAAGAACAAAAGTTAAATTATGAAATAATTGATGAGAAATAACAAAAGTGAAAAGAAATCCAGATGATAATAAAACATAGTAAAATTACCAGAAAAATGATTTTATTACAAAATATAATGAATGTCATGTAATTGGATAAAACAAAATTAGGTTGTAATATTAATTACAAATCATGATGTAAGCTATGATATATATATACTTATATTAAATAATAAATATTAATGAATAAATTTTAATGCTTTTTTTCATACATTCTGCAACTTTTCACGACCACAACTGAATTTTTTTATTGTTTGTACTTTAATTCTAGAGGTAAAGAGAATTATTTGAATTAATTTCATAAAAATATGTTTTAATTTTTTTAATAGAGCTATTGGTTCTTAAATTATTACTTTCTTATTCACTCTTTCCTGTTTTTGTTTTTTTTTTTGATTTGGTATTATTTCATCCTATATCCTTTATATTTTTTTTATTTTGTGACAGTTTTTAATATTTATTTTCTACTTTACTTTATATTTTCCTTGTTATTAGCTTTCATCTCTTATTATAGTGGCTTTGGAATATTATGTACCTATATTTTGACTACATATAATATAGATACACATTTTTAGAAATAAACTGCACAAAAGGGAATTTGGTAACCACTAATTTGGTTAGATTTACTTTGCCTATCATTTTAATATTATTTTTATTATAAAAAACATTAATATTTATTATAAATTATACTGCATTAAATATTGTAAAGTGTAAAAATTTCCATAATAATATAAATGCTAGGTAAAGTGTATACTACAAAATTAGCAATATCCCTATTCATTTTTGCACACTATATTTTCATTAATTTTTTAATTTACCTATTCTCTTATTTTATTTTATTTTTTTTATTAGCCACTTACAATTTTTAATTATACATAGTGCTTGACAAAATTATAATTATAATTTTAAAAAAAATAGTATGTAGTAATTATGTAGTAGTGGGTTGGCAACACTGAAAAATGGTTTTTAAAAATCCTGTTCAGTTAATATTTGTCAGTTACAATTTGATTCTCTGCATTCCTATTGTGTTATATTCTCTTATTATTATTATCTCTATCTTTTTTTTTCTGCAATTATAATAATAATAAATAATGTTTATCGATTTAATATATAACTATATATTAAATATATTCATTTTAATAACAACCCATTTCAAAATATTTGTCTTTCATATATAACTTGGTATTCATTATATTTACTAATAAAATAATTTCTCTGCTAATTTTAACATGTTTTATTATCATATATATTTCTTTTCGCTCTTATTATTTCTCATCAATTATTTAAGTTTATTCATTATATTTCTTTCTTTTCATTTCTATCAATTCTGTTTATATATGCCTGTTATATTTTCTTTGGTACTGTACTGTTTTTATATTTATTCTGTTTTGTTTTACTCAGCCCTGATGGTCTAAATATTATTAAATTAAACTTATTTATTAAATTTATAAATAAGTAAAACTTATTTTGTTTAAGATTTATTGACTGCACCTTCTATCCATTTCAAACACTTCTAATTTCATATTGAATGATAATTGTTGACCTTGATAATATATGTGGAAGAAATTGGTCACTGAATTCAGTGACCTCTACCCGGACCAATTTCTTCCACACACTTCTAATTTTATTTTATTTTAATTTTTTATGTATAATATATATATAATTTTTTTTTTTAAAGGTGAGAGTGTCCCAGTAACCAAAACTCCAATGCCTAACTCAACAACTCTGCTTTACAATGAAAAGGAACACGCACGGCACACGCTGTTTTGTGGAACTCAAGTTATTCAAACGCGGTATTATGGCCATGAACGAGTGTACGCCGTTGTTATCAGAACAAGTTTTTCCACAGCAAAAGGGAACCTGGTCAGGTCGATTCTGTATCCACCACCAGTAGATTTCAAGTTCGAAAGGGATTCATACAAGTTTGTTCAGATATTAGCTGTTTTTGCTGCTATTGGCGTTCTGTATACCGTGATCAGCAAAGTAAGTATGATTTTCTTCTTTATTTATCAATTTAAAATTTTATATGCCAGAGGTAAACTATCGTAAGGAAGTTTCTATTGAGTTGTTTTGTTTGTTTCAAATATTTATATTTTAAGTATTGTTTAATTAACAAAAAAATTTAACAGTTAAATTTAATTATTTAAAAAAAAAATGAAATGATAACTAACTTAATTGAACTTCAGACAGTTTACCTCTATTGTCCATAGTCAGTGTTCATATTAATATTAATAAAGTCACGATACTTCAAGTCACTCTCTATGAACTTCCGTCTACCAGCTAACATAAAAAAAAAAAATCGTAACATAGTTTTTAATGTAATAATACTAAAAATAATTTCAATTTAACCCCTAATCAACTTCACAGAATTATTTTGGCTCTATTTGAAATAGTTTTCTTCCATTTTTTTCTTTTTTTTTAACATTTCAGGAAATTTCCTTATCTTCAAGACAATACTCTTTTGCATTCTTCCTTGTGAACATAATTTTATCTTTCTGCTATTTTTGTATTTTTTGAATATGCATAAACAAATTGTTTATTTCACCATACAAGAAATAATAATTATTATTTTCAGAAAGTTATAATAGTAAAAAGAATATTATATATTCTGGATGTCATTGCCGCAAATTTAGCTGTATTCATTCATAAATTATAACACATCTTATTTAAAATTTCAAAATTCATTGTTATAAATATTCAAAAATTATCAAATTTTTGTGTAATATTATTTATTATTCCAGGTTATGAGGGGTAAGGAATGGACTGAGATAACACTGGAAGCATTGGATCTTATCACTATCGTAGTCCCTCCAGCTCTGCCTGCCGCTATGACCGTCGGGCGAATGTACGCTCAAAAGAGATTAGAGAATGCCAATATTTTCTGCATAAGCCCCCGAACGATCAACGTCTCAGGTTCTATCAACTGTGTCTGCTTTGATAAGGTAAATATAAGTTATCTTAATTCACTCTTATTTTTACTAGAATCATCAACGATACCTTATATTAATAAACTGACTCATAAAGTTATGAAGCTTGAAAAAAATTTAACTAAAAACAAAAATATATTTACATACAAATTATATTAATAATTTAGGATAGGTTGCTGTCATGTGTTTGTTTTGAAATGGTTGCTTATTTTATCATCTTATATTTAAACATTCTTATTTTTGTTCAATTTTCTTAGAACTTTATTGGGTTTTTAAAATTAATTATAATCAGGATAAATAGCTTTTACAGTTAATAACTGGACGGCATCAAGTAAAATAGAACTAACCCTCAAAAAGGGTAAAATGAGTTAGAAGTTGTGGTAAATGGAATGAGTGTTAGTATTGCAATCAGTAATCTTGAACACACAATAGAAGTTTATTAGAAATAGAAAATGGCATTTATATTTCTTCAAAATACTGACATGAATGGAAAAATTCCTAAAAAATACCTGACACATATTTTAACTACTTTTCATTTGGAAAAATTAAAATACCTTTAGGATTTGGAATAAAATTAAGTTTTAAACATTAAAGACAATAAAATTCTTAAAAATTTCCAAAATTTTCAAGTACTCTAAATCACAGCTTTCTGTTAAATGCCATCCGATTAATGTTGCTTCGAAGTTTATTTGAGTTAAAAATAACTTATTTTAATTATTAAGTGAATTATTTATTTACAGACTGGAACATTGACAGAAGACGGATTAGATATGTGGGGAGTAGTTCCAGTATCTGATTCTAAATTCCAAGTGCCTATTAAAAACATCAGAAGCCTGCCTTGTGACCAACATTTCCTCAGAGCTATGGTCACTTGTCATGGTATAACAATGATTGACGGAAATCTCGCTGGTGATCCATTAGATATTAAGGTTTGTTTTATTTTTTATAAAATAAACTTAACAAAATTTAGTTTAACTCTTTATCTAAAAGAGAATTAAGGTGTTGGCATGGAAAAGGTAGTAAAAAAAAACAAAAAAAAAAACATTTTTCAGTCTTTACATAGGAAAAGTAGTAATTAAACATGCTAATAGTATGGACAGATTTATTATTTATTTAAGAGGATTAAGTCAAAACTGGAAGTGGTTTAGTTTATATCAGTGCTGGTAATTACTATTTTCCAAAACTTTCATTTTTAGTTCTCTTAACAGTTTTTTTCTTCTCTCGTAAAATTACATTTTCCATATCAATGCCTGAATTATCTATAGTTCATGTTTATTTTTGTGTTTCTGTTAAAACTATTTCTTTATTTATTTAATAAAGTTTGAGTACTACCAGTGGGTAGTTTCTCTACTTGTCATTCTCATGTCATTATGTATCACTTAGCCTATTTACTTGTTGTATAATTGTAATACAGTTGTAAATATCAATAAATAAATATATTAAATATAATTTAATAATAATATATATATATATATATATATATATATATATATATATATATATATATATATATATATATATATATATATATATATATATATATATGTTTGGTAGCTTTGAATTATTTTATAACTAATTATGAATAAATCAGTCAAAGCTCATTTAAATAAAAAAAATATTTCATAATTCACTTACTATCCAACTCCTCAACTTTGTGAAACTTTTTTTAGGTTTTTAAATCTAACTCCCTTATAAGCTGTAGGTATGTACTGATTATAAAACTGGTATATTTTAATTGTTAACAATTAATTTCTTTTTTCTAGATGTTCGAAAGCACTGGATGGCTTTTGGAGGAACCTGAAGTGAGTGACGTAACCAAATTTGATTTGATTTCCCCGACGGTTGTAAAGCCTGGCAACAAAACTAATATCAATAATCTTGCAGAGGTAATTTTTAATTCAAGTTTTGTTCGTCTATCCACTTAAGCCTGTAGTCACTTTTTTTCATTTTTAGTGATTACGAATCTATTTTTTAATTTAATATTTAACTTGGAATATGTTCTTATTGCTATTAAGAGTACTTGTGCATCTCATGTATACTTTGCATTATAAGTTTGGAGATTACAATTTTTTTTTTAATCCCAGAATGAACCATTTCATGAAAATCACTAAGAGTAGGGCTTTGATCTATTTTTAAATTTAAAAATTTAGTGGAGTCGTAGCATATCTAAAATTAACAGAGGTTTATTCATTTTATTAAAAAAAATTTGTTTATGCTAGCTGCTTTATTCTATTGTGTGAGAATTCTACTAGTAATACAGGTGTTTGTTTTTTTAAATTGAGTAACATACATTTTTTGCTAATACAGTGTTTTTGGAAAGCAATATTGCTATATGCTGTAATCTAAAAAGTGATTTAAACAGAAATATAACAGAGCTGCAAGCATGATTCAAATGTAAACGTTTTTAAGTTTTGTCAAAATATTTTAACTATAAAATGTGTTTTCTAAACAGTAATCGTTTTTATCTAAGTATAGTACTTTACATTTCATCACCTTTATGACACAAAAACATATGTACAAAGTTGAATTTTTTGATATATGTGTTGCATGTAACACTATTATTCATGTTATATTTTGGGTGATACGATCTTATGCCTGTGGTGCCTGGATGTAAGTTTTCATTTTTGCTATTTTTTGCTTTCACTCATGAATCACTATTTCATTTATTTCTGAAAAACGGCAATTTCGTAGGTATGTTTTTGTGTTACCAAGGTGATATTCAAAAGTTTAATAAAACATTAGGAAAAATAACTTTTTCACTTAATTGTGTTTATTAATGTGTTTTTATTTATCCCCAGGATTCTCTAGAAGTTGGAATAATCAGGCAATTCCCATTTTCCTCGACTCTACAAAGAATGAGCGTCATAACTCGAAGACTTGGAGCAGGCTCGTTCACGTTGTATTGCAAAGGATCTCCTGAAATGATTCAATCGCTCTGCGACAACAAAACAGGTTAGTAGGATAATCACTGATAAAGCTTATTTAATTTTTTTTACAATTTTTTTATTTTGAATAATTATTAGTTAACCGTAAAACGGTCCGAGTGCAGCTCAAAAAAACAAATCCTTAAATAGTTATAAACTTCTTCAGAGCTGAATAGACCAGATACAAAAATATTTAAAGCTGAAATAATTTAAATAACAAAGTAATATATAAAAATGAAATTATTGCAAGAAAATAACAAAAAGAAGTTAGCCATTTATTTTGTTATTCTAATTATTTGAGTTTCATTTTGTTTGTTCAGTGCTGAAGAGAAACTACAATGTGGGTTTGAATTCTCGATTTCTATTAAATAGTTTATCACTGTTTAAGGATTAATTTTTATTAGTCAATCATTCACGTGAGTAAATTAAAAACCTTTTTCCAGTCATATATTATTTTTCTTTATTCTAATGATATCCCAGATATAAAATTGGCACATAAAACCATAAACCCTATAAAAAACATAATAAACAGCAAAAAAGATAAAATACCAATCTTAGATAATATAAATGTGGTATATAACATTGATTGCAAAAATTGTGATAAACAATATATAGGACATACCAGTACACATCTAAAAAATAGATTCTATCATCACAAAAATAATCTGAAACCAAATTCAAAGACAAGCACTGCATTATCAGCCCATTGCAAAAAAGAATCCCACACATTTGATTTCGAAAAGCCACGCATTTTGCACAGAGAGGGAAATAAGATAAAAAGGAGATTTTTAGAAGCATTATACATAAATGACAAAATAGATAAGGTGGTAAATGATAGGAAGGAATCTAACGAAATAAGCAAACTATACTCATCAGTGATTTTAAAGTTAAAAATGAAATAAAGAAATATAGAAGTCTACACTTATTAGATAACACAGATAACATAACCTTCTCAGGAACCTCATAGCATTGTTTTTCATTTTCCAATTCTTGATTCATACAATTAACTTTTTAAAATAAATAAAAGATATAAAATAGATCAATATAGATAAAAAATTACTGATTTATATTAATTAACCATTCATGATGACTATATATTGAAGAAGAAAATAAATTAAAATACTATTTTAATAATAATAATCAAAAACAGTCCAAAGTACAAATTTCAAAAATTGTTAATTGACCATGGAGTACACTATAACTCTAAGCTTTGTTTTAAATTATATGACAATCAACCAAAAAGGTATCTATATTTTATTCAGTATTTTTGGGACATGTTTTTTGTATGTAAAATTATGTATTTATTTGATTTGTCTTTTTATTTTTAGGTTGAAAATGTACAAAATTATATAAAAAATTTTTAGAGAATATTTTTAAAATTAAATAATGTTAAAGGACGTAAAAATAATGTAAATTGAAAATGACATGGAATTGTTGAAACGTTTTTAGAATAAAGAAAAATAATATATGACTGGAAAAAGGTTTTTAATTTACTCACGTGAATGATTGACTAATAAAGTGTACTCCAGTTACAAAAACAAGAAATTTAAAATAAAAAGGATTAATTTTTTTAACTCCACCCAGTCATTTTCTTCTCCAATTTTCTTACACTTATAATTTTGGAAGTATCCTAAAGAATGTATTCTCATTCGAATTTTATTATTGTGAGATAAGTGAATCACTAATTTTTTTTTATTTATTTTTTTTTTTTTAGTGCCATCTGATTTTGAATCAGAATTAGAAGAATATACTCGGGAAGGATACAGGGTTTTAGGTATAGCATACAAACAGTTTCCGTCTAAATTAAGTTACGCTAAAATGCAAAGGCTGTCGAGAGAAGAAGCGGAGGCTGATCTTGTGTTCCTGGGTCTTGTAGTTATGGAAAACCGGCTCAAACCCGAAACTTCTGGGGTTCTCCACCTTTTAAGAGATGCTAAGATTCGTACTGTTATGGTTACAGGTAATTTTTTATTTATTTTTAATGATGCTGTGGTGCCCAAGAGTGTTAATGTGTGGTCTTTTGGTTTTGCTATCTTGTAAAAAATATTAGTAATATATCCGTAGCCTTGGTGAACAAATGGTTTAGTCGAATTTTGTCCAGAGAGAGTTAACTATGCTGAGGAATCATGTCACTATTGTAGTTTTTGGCTTGAAATTGATTTATAATTTTCTTAAAGTACAAGAAACCCATTTAAGAAAAAATTCGACTTAATGACTTATTCACCAGGGCTGTAGATATGATGTTCTATAATTTAATTGGATCTAAATGTTTCCATGGAAAATAAATTTGAAATAAGTAAAGAAGTGAAAGTTACTGTGTGATATGAACACCAGATTTTTTTGATCATTTAATAAAAATTGTCTGATTTAATCATTCAATTTTAACTATGACTTTTTGTAAGTAGTAATGGATCTGGGAATTGTGTTTTAAAATAATTGTTAACACTTAGATATTAATAGATTATAGATACTAAACACTAGATATTAAATAAATTATAATTTTGTAGGTGATAACATGCTTACTGCTTTGAGCGTTGCGAGAGACTGCGGGATTGTGCCACACGGCCAGAGGGTTATCATGGTACACACTGCTAACAACCAAAATTCTAATACGCCATTAGTATATTTCACTCAGTCCAACACTGCGTTGTCGCCAGCCGATACAGTCGTAAGTGAAATTAATATATTTTATCTCTGAGTATTTCTTTTCAGAGCTAGTCCTCTCAAATTCTGAATTATTGAAAACTTGTATTTCTCCAGCCCTGGTGTGAATAAGCGATTAAGTCAATTTTTTTCCAAAATGAGTTTCTTGTACTTAAGTAAGCAGAATTATTTTATTTTTGTTAAGAATAAGTGGCTAAGTCAGGCATTGGCTTAATGAAGAGTTATTGCTTATATTATAACTCCATCCCAAGCCAAAAACTACGTGAGTGACCCGTTCCACTTCCCTCAATACAGTTAACTCTCCCTGGACAAAATTGGACTTCACCACTTATTCACAGGGACTGCGTATTTACTTGTATGTTCAACTACTTTGTCTACTTAGTTTGCCTTCTAAATTTTAAATATCATTAATTTTGTATAAAAGAAACTTAAGAGTGATACCAGAGGGACAGTTTGTGTTGTCATCCATTGACATTTTTCTCATTAACCTTGTGTTTCTTGTTACAATTAGTTGTCAAATATTTTCAATTAGTTTCAAATATTCAAATATCAATGTATTTTTATTTATTACTAGTTGTACTGGTTTAAATGCTTTTAAATCTCCTACATTTTTTTTCACATTACCATCCTGCTAAAAATGTATCAACATAGTTGTAAACTTATATGTCAAATACTGTCTAAGTCCACTCTATTTTCAGACATCAATTTGTACAATATTTTGATCAAACTGATTGACTTTCTAGTGGCTAATTTTTATGTAAAACACACATCAAATTTTAATTTATATTTTTCTTCTGTTCCAGCATGTTGTGAATGAAATGAGTCAGTTAACAAATACCGAGAGTATTACAAGTTTGCAGACGTTAGATTCTATGACGGTCAGTCAGTTGGCAAATGGGACAGCTCGTAATAGTATAATCACCGATCTGCCGATTGATAATATGATGTTAGTTTCCAATCCATTTAATGTTTGAATTATATCTTTAATAATAAATTATCTGTTAATTTTATTACTTTTTTTTAATATTAATTATATTTATGTATTGTTTTATAGCGAGGAAGGATTGAAAAGTGAAGGTAATGACTATAGCTTCGCACTGACTGGTTCTACTTGGACCGTACTAAGATCGCATTATCCAGATCTCATGAACAAAGTGGCCAGGCGTGGAGCTGTCTTTGCGCGCATGTCGCCTGACCATAAGCAGCAGTTGGTTCAAACGTTGCAGACACTTGGTTACTTTGTCGGTTAGTATGTTTATTTACATTGATGTGGAAATGGTTGACTGGATATATTTTAAAAGAATGTGAAATGGTGAGTGGGTTGCGATAAACAAATCTTACTCAAAATAAGTTTAACTTATTTTATTTGTGCCAACGTTTCGGAGCTGAGAATAAAATAAAACAGTAATAATCTTTAATCAGTAATAATCAATAGCTCATATTTATTAGATATATCTTTATTGAATTTTGTAAACATCTGTTATTGTTGAGGGACCTGATCCCAGAATAAAATTATTTTTCTATTCTATTCTACATCTTAATTGACTTTTTTTTTCAGCTATGGTAGGCGACGGTGCTAACGACTGCGGTGCCCTGAAAGCAGCTCATGCAGGGATATCCCTCTCTGAAGCTGAGTCATCGGTGGCCTCCCCGTTCACCTCGCGCGATCCCAACATCAGCTGTATCGTCGAAGTAGTCAGAGAAGGCCGTGCAGCCCTTGTCACATCCTTTGCCATATTCAAATACATGGCCGCTTACAGCCTTATGCAGTTCGCCTCTGTCCTCATCCTCTATTCTATAGACAATAATTTAACTGATGTAGAGTTCCTCTATATTGATCTCTTTGTTATAACAACGTTTGCGTTCGTCCTCGGAAGAGTAGAGGCCTACAGAGGACCTCTTTACCCGAAGGCTCCTCAGTCCTCGTTGATTTCTGTCGGACCTGTTCTGTCGCTGCTTGGCCAGATGGTGATTGCAGTGAGCGCCCAACTTTTTGGATTCTACTATGTCCAACAAGCCAGCTGGTGAGTCAAGTTAAATAACTACAAATTGTCTTTGTTATTAATTTTCATGTTTTTATTCTCTTTGATTCCGCTTTGTTTATAATCTTACTAGTTAATGTCAGAATATTTAAGAAATTATTAGAAGAAACATTATTATTATTGGAAAAAATTAAATATGCTCACTTAATTTACATGGGCCAAATAATAGAATCATTCAAACTCCTTACATATATCATCTTTTTAGAATTCCTTTTATTTTTTTGTTGAGCCAATTGATTTCCATATGTTACCCATTAATTTTTCTCATTGCCTTATTTCTAGCTTCTTCTTTTCTGCCTCTTTGCCATCATGGCCAAATGTAAAGAATTAATTATTGGTACAGAGAATATCAACTATAAATAGAGAACGACTCACACTCTAAAATATGCTCTAGCCATTTTAATTAAGAAACTTTATAGGAATATTTATTTGTTATATTTTTATGTTGATATCAATTTATATAAAAATGAGATTTATTTAAAAAATAAATTTATATAAGAGTAAAGTTATAGATAATTTAAAAACATTAAAAGAAATACTTGATCCCATTTTATAACATATGTTGGAAAGGATTTAACTTAGAGTGATTTTATTTTCTTGACAGGTATGAAATGAAGTCGAACAGTAGTGATATGGCCGAGGTCGAAGAAGGAGGCTACGAGAACTACTCTGTATTCACAATATCTAGCCTTCAGTACATCATCCTTGCCCTTGTCTTCAGCAAGGGCGCACCTTACAGGAAGTCCTTGCTGTCTACTCGAGGAATGGTGTTCCTCACCGCGACTATAACCGCCTTCACGCTCTACCTCATCCTATCTCCTTGCTCGTGGCTTGTCACTTCATTCGAGCTGGCGATGCCCCCATCGATGATGTTCAGGGTCCTCATGGTCATTGTTGGCATCATCAATCTCATCCTTGCATTTACGTACGAGTTCGTCTGTGATTATTTTCAGGAATTCCTAAATAAGTAAGAATTCATATAATTATTATAATTATAGATTTTGTTAGGGTGCTCATAAAAATATATTATCTTCTTTGATTTTATAGCACTGAAAAAAAAAAGTTCTTGTTACAATGGGACAGGAAATGAAGTCTAATCTGTTTTCAGGCCAAATCATATTTAGTGTCAGTTCTGCAAGTTGTTGCATGCTGTCACAACTTTTCGTTGATTTCCTTTTTAATATTCTTGAAAATAAAAATAATTTTATCACTAAGTGTATATAGTAACTATTACTGACTGTATATAGGCTATAGAACATACGAGGGGTGATCAAAAAGTTCCAGGACTGTTGAGATTGCGCGGCAATGGAGTGTCATAGAGCAGTGCGGTTGGCAGCATTGTTTAGCGTGACTCTTCCTGAGCTCAGCTGTTTATTCAGTTTGTTGATAACCTTCTTCATTGCAAAGTTACTGCTGTTTTCGTAAAAAAAAGTTTTTTGTGTTCGGCGATTTTGTGAAATGAATGTAAAGGAAGAGCAACGCGTTTGCGTAAAGTTCTGTGTGAAGTTGGGTAAAATGTTTACTGAAACTTTTCAAATGTTGCAAGTGGCTTTCGGTGATGAATGTCTGAGTCGGTCAAGGTGTCATGAGTGGTACTAAAGGTTCAAGGAAGGCCGGACATCGTGTGAAGATGATTCTCGTTCAGGGCGCCCATCAACTTCGACTGACGACGATCATGTTGCAAGATTGAACAGTCTCGTGCGTTCTAATCGTCGACTAACCATTCGTGAGATGGCTGAAGAATTGAACATTTCATTTGGTTCGTGTCAACAGATTTTAACAGAAAATTTGCAGATGAGAAGGGTGGCTGCAAAGTTTGTTCCGAGACTGTTGACTGAGCAGCAGAAAGAACACAGAGTTCAAGTTTGTCAGGAACTTCTTGAAATGGCAAATGCCAATGAAAACTTCTTAAAACAAGTCATTACTGGAGATGAAACGTGGGTTTATGGCTACGACGTGGAAACGAAGGTCCAGTCATCACAATGGAAGACAAAATCCTCCCCAACCCCCAAAAAAGCACGTCAGGTCAAATCAAAGCTTACTGTTTTTTTTTACTGGAAGGGTGTTGTTTACCATGAATTTCTTCCACGAGGTGAGACCATTAACCGCTTTCGTTATCTTCAAACCCTGAGAAATTTGCGCGAGGCAATAAGGAGGAAGAGACCAGAGTTGTGGCAGAGCGGTGAGTGGGTGCTGCATCATGACAATGCGCCTGTTCATTCCGCACTGCTCATTTGCGACTACTGCACCAAAAATGGAATGACGGTCATTCCCCAGCCTCCATATTCACCTGACCTTGCCCCTGCAGACTTTTTCTTGTTTCCAACACTTAAGAGACCCATGAAGGGAAAGAGATTTGAGTCCGTAGATGACCTTAAAAAAAAATCGCTGGAGCAGCTACACACCATTTCACAAGATGATTTCTCAAAGTCCTTCACACAGTGGAAACATCGTTGGGAAAAATGTATAGCTTCCCAAGGAGAGTATTTTGAAGGGGACGACGTCCAATAGCCTGTAGATTTTTTAAATAAATTAATAAAAAATCAGTCCTGGAACTTTTTGATCACCCCTCGTACTTATATATACTGATCAGGCTATATCATCATCTATACTTTTTTTGTCTTGAAATGTTTGTTGAAAAGTTCTATGGGTGGCTTCTTCATTGATTATTATTACATTTTAAAGTATGCGTATGTTAACATTAATATTCATAAAAATAAATAATTTATATGATAAAAAATTGATAGTTTTAGTCTGAAAACTTGACTTAATTTGGTGGACCTTATTCGTAGGAATTTTTATTTTGATCATTATATTTGTTAAACTATTATTTTTATTAGTGGACATCCTATTTATAATATTTATTCCTTGTTTGGGTATTCAATATACAAATTCAATATTTATTGATGTATCAGTATTATTGGAGAAATGAGTATTAAATATTCATATTTGAAAAGAATAATTATATGTATAATTTAAATGATTTAAAATTTAAATATTTTTTTCAAATCCTATTTCCAAAATTGATACATACTTTCATGTAATATATTATTTATGTGTCTTTTGTGAAGTTAACGAGGCATAAGCTCAACGTATATTTTTATATATTAAGGTGTCCCATAAGTTTCTTCCTGTATTTTTTTTTTGTTTTTTTAATAAAGATTTTAGAAAATACTTTATCAGGAATGAAACATACTTTGAAAGAGTTGTGAGACAAGTGAAATCAGTGCCGTAAATGGATAATAGATAAACCTGTATGTTTACAAACATAGCCGGCTTGAGATCATGCATAATGACACAGAAAAAACTTATGGGGCACCTTTATCGTATAAACAAAATATTTATTTACCTTGACAAATCCCTTGCAAATACATCTCGAAAATGTTTGTGTTTTACAAAATGAAAGAAAAAATATTTAGAATTGGCTATAAATTAACCTGTAAATTAGTCATTTTTGAAACATTTTGGCTGACTACATACCTATGAATAAATTGCAAGTAATCTATAATTTGATTCCTTTTAACAGAAATTTTAAGTTTGTTATATTTTTTTTTCAGACTTTGTTCCAGTGTTGATCTGAAGCTTGAAGAAGTGGAAAGAGAACTCATTGAAAATAAGAGTTGGCCTGAGATAACTACCGAGCCACCGCCCGTCGAAACATCTCCGAAACTTCCGCGTCCGACGACCACAGTTACTGTTGTGACGCCCCAACCCGTCCGCAAACTTAGTATTAGAGGTATGTAATCAATTTTATTATAATTCTCATTCCCTAACATGTTGTACAACTTAAAATAAATATGGCCGTGAAGGAAAAAAAATTTAGAAATGATAGTTTTCATGGTTCACGAAACCATTTACCTAATCCTAAATTTTTTATATTATCCTCAATGTTACTGACTGTGTAGTAAATTGACGTAACCATAACATGCTAATATCCCATATTTTGCAGATTTGAACCGAAAGAGATACCTATCCTACCACTTTAAACTCCATGGTCATCCAATCCGGTAGAATTTTAATATTCCCTTCCCTATCGATTCCTTGAATTCCTTTGAGGCTTCTGAAAAGAAGATATTCGTGAGACCTTATTATAGGACTTTTGTGAATACTATTGATAAATAAATTCTCAAGCCACTAGCTAAAAAATGAAAAGATTTGAGGTATATAATTTATATCATTAGATATAAATAATAATTAAGTTATATTTCTATGTTTCATTGTTTACATTTCAATTCTTTCATTTTACCTACTTCTTATAGATTGTTCTCATTCTGTTACCTATTATTCTTATGTCTTGCTTTTACCTATGTATTGATTTTCAACATAATTGTTATTAACTCATATGACATTGTTTTAGTTAAAAAATTTAAAATTATACTTTTATTTTATTTTGTAATTAATATTATTTTTACTTATCCTGCTTACTCTTATAGTTTAATTATTTTATTTGAAATCTGGCATATCAAGATCCTCTCAGTTGTCACTTGCTTTTAAAAATAATCTAGTTAAATAATAAATAATGATGGTTACGACATGGATAAAAAGAAGAAGAAAAGAGACCTTAAGTCTCTTGACTATTGAACTGACGGGTTATTTTTGTTTTCTGTTTTTAATCTAGAGACTTACGACTTTTTGATTGAATTTTTTTTATTCATTTCTGAACTATCATTATTGTATTTTTTAAATGGATTATATTTTAAAACAGGTGGAAACAGAGGACCTTGGTATATCAGCTTGGTTATACCACAAAATAAGTATATATATATATTATTTCGTGTCATACATTGAATAAATAAAATGCTTGAAGATGGACAAAACAATTTTCAAAAATTATGATTTTTTCCCATTCATTTCTCAATAATTACTTAATATCTGTTTTGAGCTTTTATTCTTCTAAAATAATAAATAATGATTTTATTTATTTATCACAAAATAAATGGATATATATTTTATTTCACTTATTATGTAAATTGAACGAATAATCCATGAAGATATACAAGTTTGAAAAATCATGATTTTTTTTCCATTTATGTCTTAATAATTATTTAATATCTGTTTTGAGATTTTGCTAAGCTATAATAATAAATAATGAATTTATTTTATTTAATAGGTAAGATAAACGGAAGCGAGAGCCACCTGGAAGAAAAGTTCTCTACGCCAATGAGGAGCATCCTCAGCCTATCGCCTGGAGTCGGGCAGTCTGAGGACAGCCTCTCTGGTTACCTGACGCCACCGACAAGTCCTCTAGCTTCTCCCTCGCATTGACGTCTACGTCTGTCGACAGTGGCACTCCATCTTATTGGAACATCTTAGCATCTAGTGATAGTTTTTAATTTTACTATTGAGAAGGATTGTGTGCGTAGCCAACTGTTGCTAGAGAAGGGACATTATTGGGTTCTTTATTTTTTAAGATTTTTGTACAGTATTGATTATAGCTAATAATTTGTAAATGGTGGTACTAATGTATTGTTTGTTTCTTAACAATATTCTGAGCTATAGAATTGCTTATTTAAAAAGATATGTTTATGAAAGTAATTATTCTTAAGGCTAATGTTTTTTTATTATGAGATGAAATTTATTTAATATTTTGATTACATCTGTATTTTAAAGTGCGTCTACTACGATGATGAGTGTAATATTTGTAACTATTCCTTCATTAGACTTTTTTTTTTTAATTTCTAGTCATTGAAATTCCAAGGAAATTCTTTGAGTTAGGTATTATTATGTTTTAAATTTATTGTAATAGTTCAATTTCGAACCGTACTATTTATTGTTACTTATATCTATGAATAGTTCTCCTACAGTGTTATTTATTTAGTGAATTTCCAGACTTCATAAAAAATTCATTATGTTTATTTATGTTCAAAAAGTAACATGTTTGTTTATTGTAAAAAAAAAAATCCTGAATTATCACCTTAAGTGATAGCACACAAATTTTTGCTTTATTATTTTCAGTATGAGCTGCGAATAAATTCTATTAGCTTAGAGATTCATTAAATTGTTCCTTTTATTTCAATTTCTGTTACTTTTTTTATGTCAATAACTATAAACTATTGTTTTATGTTTTACACTTTATTTTTCTGCTCTTTGAATAAATAAATAATAGTATTCGATATTTATATTGCTAATAATAATCGAAGTAGTCGGTTTACAATAATAATTAAGTTCCTTTTCATTGATACATTAAATTTCCTATCATACCAATGATTAACTTATTCGGTTTGGCTTGATTGATAAAATTTTAAATAATTTCTAGTCCTTTATTTTGCGATAATAAGGGTGATTCTATGATTATCTTTGAAAATGTGATAAAGAGTTCTGTGAGGCAAGTGGAACTATATTATCTCATATGGTTAGGGAAATGATTTATAATCGAAACGTTTTTAAATTTTTAAGAAAAATTATAATGTACTTCATCCATCCAAACTTTGGATAATAAAAATTGGGTATCAATGATGTTCGTTGTGTAAGAATATACAAATAATTATATTTATTTACGAGCATATACATACATACATGGCATAGTATACATTTTTATTACAAATATAATTTTAGTTCTAGACTGTATCTTCGGTCAAAATCCCTCCTTCAGAAGTGATATATTCTTTAGTATTAATTTCTTGAAACGTATCGAAGATCAAGTTTTTTTTTTTATTGATTCTAAATAGTATTTTTTGTTTAAGTTTAATTTATTTTATCAAAATTAAGGTAAATCTGTTTTGTATATTTTATTTATAAGACTCTGAGTATCCTTTAGAGAAAAAGTATATAAGTCGTAGGCACTTGTCAGATGTCTCTTTACAATTAGAAAAGTTGTGTACTTAAATCTACTTTATTTAGCACCATGAAGTATATTATATTGTTTCATATCCGGCAGAATAGTTGAACTTAGCATTAAAAAAAATTAAATAATTATTCTGACTTATTACTTTTTTAAATTATATTCTTGTGTAAAGACGCGAGAGGTTGATTTGTTGCTTGAAATATTTTCAAAATAAAAACGCCTAACTTGAATAATATGGAGAGATTTAAATTTGCATACGATACTCTGCCTGTTATGTGACATTTATTCTATTTATCATTAGTCTTAAGAACTGTTATCATATTGTATTTGAATAATTGATATATAAGTTAAAATATGGATTGTATAGTTGTGTAATATAACTGATTTTTTTTTTTATAAAATTGTTCATTCCAAGATTTCTTGAATTTGAGTGTCCTCAACATTTCGAAGTATGAATTTTATCATTGTACTATGTACGTCGGTTATTTTTAAAAAAAACTATATTTATTTAAATATAATGAATAATGAAATACTCTCATGCTTTTGTAAGGCCAAACAGATCGGATTTTGAAAGGCTCGGAAAATGGTAAATCTTAATTCTTATTCTTGTTACCTATTATGGTGCGGTTATCATCAAATGGCCAAAGTCGAAGAATTGAGGTTTTGTTTCTAATTTTATTGTCCTAAGTATAGTGTTATTATAATTGGAATTGTGAAACATAAAACACATTTAGCGTTACATGTACTTACATATTAACGGCCTGTTCCTCTCCTCGTTCCCGATAGGGGAATATTGATGTTGTCCATTCCATTATTGAAAAATAATAATTATGAAAAAAAAAACTTTGATCAGTGTTTAATGTCTTCCTAATTAGAATTTTCTAATAATTTCTGTGGTTTCAACGCTGGAGATCTATGTTTAAAAATAAATTGCAAACTTTATGTGTAACATTTCTCTCTGATTGTACTTATTCAATAGTACTTAATAAGGCGTCGATGATTGATATGTGAATTTGTCATTAGTAATTAATGTTTTTTTTTCAAATTATTTTTAATTTTATTTAAGTAACTGATTAATTATATTGTTCCTACTAATAGTATATGCTTAGTTGAGTAGTATTGTTTATCTTTATTAATATTAATTATTTGGTGACGATGGGTATTTTTTCCAGTATACTTAATATGTATTTCTTTTTTTCTTTGTTACTTATTGTAATTATTTTGTAGTTTTAAGGTTTACTTTTAATTTTTAATGGCACTTACGAGAGTTACTATGGAATTTCCTAATCGCACAATATTAAGGATAGCTGCAAACATATTCCATAATAATAGTAAGTCACTGTTGCTGGTATTAAATTTTTAAATTGATTTATGGGAAATAATATTATTGTCAGTAAAAAGTATCTCTTTAATTTGTTAAAGTAACTTAGTTTTCTTAATTATTTAATTTAATTTGTTTTGTTTTCAGTTTGTATTTCGTAATTTTTTTTAAGCATTATTTCATTAAAATAAATCATTATCTTGAAATATTACAGTTATTTTTTTTTTGTTTTGTGTTGTATCCTTGTTTTTGTTTGTTTTATATTTTTAAATGTAATGTACTTCTCTCTTGATTTGTTTGATTATCTGTTTCTAATAATAAAAAAAGTCTTAACAACATCGGATATATTATTTTGCAATGTTTCGAAATTATTATCATTCATAGTTTGTCATAATTTTTATTAGGATCAACAACACTTTTTTGGCTTCTTTACATATTAAATTTGGTTTGTTCTTAATTTCTAAAAAAATTTTTTTATTTATTTGATTTTTAAATATACTTTAGTCTATAAACCAATTTTTTTAGCAGAAATGTAAACCAGTCAAAATAAATTTAAATAATATTGTTTTTGTGAATATTTATATATATATATATATATATATATATATATATATATATATATATATATATATATATATATATATATATATATATATATATTGTGTTTTGTAGTATTATTTTACTGATTTTTTTCATTTTCTTTAATTATCTGTAATAATTCAAACCTAAATGTGTCATTCTTCATTAGTTTCATCTCTCATTTTTTTTTTTTGCATTTTTTAAGTATTTGTTTACTTACTGTTTATTCAATTTAAAAAAAATTAAGTTATTGAGAAATTGTTTGACTGCTATTCATCAACAGATGAATTTTTCCATTTTATTGCATTTTTATAAGTGTACAGAAAGTAAGCAATATTTATTATATTTGTGAGAAAAGAGTAATTATTGTTTCGAGTTGTTCCTAATTAGTGAACAGAATCAGTATTCATTTATTGTCTCTGACGAGAATCGTTAATGATGAAAAATTGTTAGCTGCTAGTAGCAGTAATATTCTTTGTAGAAAACCATTATTTTATAAGAAATTTTAAGAAAAGGAATCATAAAAAGAAATATTGTTAAAAGTGAGTTGCCAAAGATGTTTTTTTAAAAAATAAAGAAATATACTAAATTTTATTTGTTTTTCATTCATCCTTCATTTTCTCCCTCTTGTTCCTTGACATTAGAAGAAGATTTACCATAAATGTGGTGATAAAATATCAAATAGAAGCCTAAATTTAAAAAATGGAAATTTCCTGTAAGTAACCAAAAATGTGGGTGTTGTTGATATTTTCATCAACAAAGTAGATTAATTAATTAATTATCAAATAGATTTTTTTAATCTTTAAATGAATCTTTGACATCAGATTTACATAAAATTGAAAACCTAAAAATTTAAAAAAATGTACCATTTTTGAGATATTTTCAATTTTTAATTCTCAGCAGGCTTCATTGAAAACGTGTTTAAATATTTCTTTAACCTTGAGGGATTGCATAAATTTGAAATCAATTGATCTTTTATAAAAAGTGATCAACAGATTTATTTAAAGTATTAGGACTCTTTTCCACTCAAACAGATTTATTTAATATTTATTTGCTGAAGAAAGTTGGAAAAAAGGTCGAAAGAAAGCGCCCCGGTAAAAGCAAAACAAGTGTTGAAAATTTTATTTCGTATCAGGAGAGTAGGAAGTCACAGGAGCTCAAAATAAGAAATCGATCGTGCTGCCATCTAGCGGTAGCCGCCGGAAATATACGTATTTTCATCGCTAAAATTTTACTTTGTATTAGGAGAGTAGGAAGTCACAGGAGCTCACTTTTCTGGTCGCCTGGTACATTGTATAGTGCTGCTATCTAGCGGAATTTCCGTGAACTGCGACTCCATTAGGTTGTCTGCATGGTGCTGCTACCTAGCGGCGACTTTTAGAACTAGGATTCTGGCCTGTCTGGATGGTGCTGCTACCTACCGGAATTTCTCTGAACTACGGCTTTTAGTACGGGCTTGGATGGTGCTGCTACCTATCGGAATTTCTCTGAACTACGACTTTTAGTACGTGCTTGGATAGTGCTGCTCTCTTGCGGCAATTTTACAAACTATTCACATTCCTTTACTGGGAAGTCTTGTTCATGAGATATTATATTGTTGCATTTAGGTTCCTTTTCAATAATATTACAATGTTTAAGCCATTTTGCCCTACTTTTTTACTTATTATTTGACAGTTTATTTTCTGAGAATTTTTTTTTTGTAAATTTGGTTTGAAGGGAAATATTCTTTTATTGATATTTTCATATGATTATTAGTAAAGTGAAAATAATTATCTGGCCAAATAGCATTTCTAAAATGTCCCAACTATCTTAAATTGCTCTTATATGATATTATTAATACAAGAGCTAATAGTATGACTTCTTAATTTTTTCCTATACTGATTTAGTATATATAATATATAGTATATAATTTAATGATTTATATCAGAGTATTGCAAATATTAATATTTTTTTTTACTATATTAGCACTGTAAAAATTTAGGATTATTGGGACATTTTCATGTTTTTTATCTATTAACCATTCTGTAATTAAATACTTATCACTTTTTTCATATTAAACTTGCTTCCTACTTCTTTCTGTTGCAACTATGGAATATTTTGTCATATCTAGTGAATTCTCAAACCAAATAAGTCATTTCTGTTATCGCTGGAAGTTTTTCATGATTTATTTTCTTAGTAGATGTTAGAGAAGAATTGGTCGACTATATCTTCTAATTTAAGGAAGAAATAGTTGGGGGTGCAGTCAAAGAAAACACCAAAATAAGAAAAACTTATTTATTATGTGCCGACGTTTCGGCCTGCAATGTAGGCCATCTTCAGGGCTAAGAGAGAGAAACAAACAAAAATATATAAAAACGTAGCAGTAACAAGAATATATAAAAAGTGGTACAGGAGTGAAAAAATAAAATAAATAATAAAAAAATAAATAAAATAAATAAATTTTATTTTATTTTTTCACTCCTGTACCACTTTTTATATATTCTTGTTACTGCTACGTTTTTATATATTTTTGTTTGTTTCTCTCTCTTAGCCCTGAAGATGGCCTACATTGTAGGCCGAAACGTCGGCACATAATAAATAAGTTTTTCTTATTTTGGTGTTTTCTTTGACTGCACCCCCAACTATTTCTTCCATATATTTTCTTAGTAGTTCTTTGAAAGTCATCTTCACGTATATATTTAATAAATGAAATGCTAGGTATAATTGAACAATACAAATGATCTGTAAAAGTATGTTTATATTATGCTCATAAGACTGTTATTAATTGCCAATTATAAGAAAATTACTTTAATTACTTACAAGATTATTCTTATCTCAAAATATGAAAATTTTGAATTCCAAGAATATACCATCGCCTTAAATATAAATCTAATAACTCCATTTTGCATAGTTGTTTTTAAAAATAAAGTTGAGTAAATTTGTTGAATTACGAGATGTGATCATAGATGAAAGCCAATTAAACATTCCAGAATAAAATAGTATTCCTTCTAGACCACACATCCTAATCATAAAATTTACACAAATTGGTTTTAAAAACCATTATGTACAAAAATGGAGTCGAAAGGTTTTATAACTAAGACAATAATGCTGCTTTAATCGATTCATAATATTTTAAAAAAATTAAATACTGCATTTCATTCATTATTGATGTGAACTGATTCAAAGAACTAATCATAATTATTAAAACATAAACAAAGTGTAAAGGAAAAGGCATTGAAATTAAAGAAATAACAAAAAAAAAAATAATATCGTATAATATAAACAATAGACATTTTATTTCATTGGCTGCTTCTCTTTCTTCTCCAATTTAAAACAAAAAAAAATTTATGCAGGAACTAGTTATAAATAAATATATTTGTTTGATAAAAATACTTGGAAATCTGATAACGATTCAAAAGTATTCTTCTAACAACTATTGTTTGACACTATCTAAAACAAACATGTTAATAATAGGTGTTGTGCCCCAAAAAAAATATTTGGTGCAAAATAGTGAAATATATTTACAAACAAATAATTCAATTTTTGTGGGTTTTTTTTTTAATCTATAGTGGTGTCTTTTAAAGACAAAAAACAACTAAAATAGGTGTAAATTGTAATTGAATAAACCTTAATAGTTTCTTTTGATTAATATTTTACATAAATTTAACTTTGATATTAAATTATGTTCTAAATAAATTCTTCTTTATAACTTTAGGCCACTTTTTATAATTACAATACAAATCATTTAGTAAGTATGCGTAATCTCAAATATAAAATTTTAACAAACATTTTTTCCTTTGATAAAAAAAATAACATTTAAATAAGTATAATTACTTGCAAAACATACAATGTATATGTTTTTACTCTGCAAAAAAAAAAGAGTTCATGTTAGGAAATTTGATAAATTTAAGGCCAGTTATATTGTACAACAGTTTCATATAAAAATATTTCAATTAGCGATGTATTTTTTTTTTTTTGCAGAATTAAAACTAAATTATATCACAAAAACTTATATAATACAAATAAATTGTAATCTTATTAATGACGTTTAAGATATATAAATAAACATCTTACAACAATAATATTAAATACTTTTGTTATCACGACGAGGTTGATTTATTATGGGTAATCTGTAAATGCTGTTCCCTATTGCGTAAAGCCCCAACGATTATCTTACTTGATCCACAAAATCAAGACACTATTAGTTTTATTTATATTTTTTTAGTTATACAATTACTTTAAATTTTATATGAAAAATGGAAATAATATATACAAAAATATATTTAATTCAGAAAACATAGCTCAATAACAAAATGGACTAGAACCATTTATTATATTTAGTGGTAATTTTTTTTTTATCTGTATGGAACTATTTCAAAGGAAATCATTAAAACAAAGCAAAACTTTTTATGTTAGACGGATCATTTAAGCCTGTCGGCTGCCCTGACGTACGGCTTTCCTCCATGTTTCTCCCATTCCTTAGCGAATTCTTGTTCTAGAATTTCTGCACCTCTTTTCCTCGTAAGACCAGTCTCTTCGAGGCTCAGTTCGCACATCTGCATATCATCAACTCCTGAAAAGTTAAACAATAGATTTGTTAATAATTTTCATACTAATTAAACACATAAATTTATTTTATCCTTCATTTTATTTCATACATTAATTCATATTAATTAAATACATAAATTGATAGATTTTAATTTTTAAAATATATTTTTATGTCAAAAGATTTAAATTTTGATGATCAACTGAAACCTTTCAAAAAATAAACATTATAAAAATAAGGAAATACTGTCATTTTCAAAGAAACAAAAAATACATAAATTAAATGTAGCAGAATAATGGAAAGTTTGTATAATAAAATGTGTAAATTTATTTTTATTTTACTTAGCATTTGATAAAGTATAACTATTTTATATCAATGGTAGAAAATGATCATTCAGTTGGTAACTAATCACAACATATCTTAGTTAACAGTTATATCTGCATTATATCTTTGTTGTTTCTGCAGCCCCAGTGAATAAGTGTTAAAGTCGAATTTTCTCCAGTGGGAGTTAATTGTATTGTTGAAAGCGGAAATGTGTAATACTTGTAGTTTTTGGCTTGAAATGGAGTTTTAATATAAGCAATAACTCCTTTTCAAGCCATTGAATGTCATAGCCCCTTATCTTTTGCTTTTATGAAAATAATATAATTCTGCTTCCTTAAATACAAGAAACTCATTTCAGAGAAAATTGAACTTAACCACTTATTCACCAGGGCTCAAAATATAAGAAATATAATTAATTTTGGCTAACAAAATAAAATAATAGCTAAATAACTATTATGAAAGAATAAAGTTAGAATAGCCATAATTTTGTATTCCTATAAAAGTCTTCAGCAGGATGGATAATATTTATCTTGCAAATTTAAAAATCAATATGCATGCTTATTTGTATTTAAATTATATTTGCTACATATACATCATTTTTATAATTTTCTTAAATAATATTAGTTGACCTTATATATTTGGTGAGGAAAATGATCTGGGTGGAAGTCAGAGAAAGAATTTCTTAAATAGAGAGATGAACTTATTTGAAAGCCAGCATTTCAGCCCACATTGCTGGTCTTCTTCAGTGTTTGGTAGACAAGATACAAACAAATTAAAATGAAACATAAAAAAAAATTGTAAAGAATTAAACCATATACAATTTCATCTATTTACAAAATATATATATTTCTATATTTTATCTATTTTTATTCTTTACAATTTTTGTATTCATTATTTTAATTTGTTTGTATTCAGTCCTGAAGAAGACATGCAAAGTGGGTCGAAATGTTGGTTTTCAAATAAATAATTGATCTCTATTTAAGTAATTCTTTCTTTGACCTTCACACATGCCATTTTCTTCCCCATTTTTATATTTATTAATCATTTATTTATGCACACGTGCACATAGTAATATATGTATGTCCTATATATGACCTTATCTAATAAATATTATCAAGTAATGTTCTTGCAATAAAATTTTAAGTGATTCTTCATAAACATATTTATATAGGAATTTAGTTAAAATTATGGTGAAGATTTAATTGCAAAAACTTACCAGCAACTAATAAGATAGCAGGTTTGTCAGGATGAAGCTCCATCTGCCTCGCGACGAACTGTCCGTCGAAATGAGCGTACCACCATCCTCGCTTGTTGTTGCTGTCCATAATATCAGTAGTGTGTCCGTTTGCCAAGGTCGTCGGTCTTATAAACGGAATCCTGAAGTAGCGCTGACTATTCCCGTTCAACGGGCTCTTGGTCGGAGTGCGAGGAGACTTAGCTGAAAAACAAATTAAAGATAAATTTATTAGGGAAAAAAAATAGTCCGGGTAGAGGTCGATGAATTTGTTAACTAGGATATAAATATTTAATTCAAAGCAACGTTTCTACCCATATTGTAGGTCTTCTTCAGGGCTGAAAAGACAAGATAAAAACAAATTAATTTAGTTAAAAAACAATTGCAATAGCAATACCTGCAAGATTTAATTAGTTTGTATCTTGTCTATCCAACATTGAAGAAGAACAGCAATGTGGGTCAAAACATTGGTTTCAAATTAACAGTTAATATAAAATATCAACACTTTATATTTTGAGATCAATATTATTCAAAATAAATCAATTGATTTATTATATTATTGTTTACTTATATTTAACATAATTTTATAACAGATAATATTTATTAATGTTTAATTGAACTCACCTGCATCCATAATTGATCGAGGAGCTCGTTCGTTTTCATTCATCACAGACCGGTGTTTATTCTTTGCTTTCCATGCGTGGTAGATCTTCAACCTCCTGTGGAATTCCACTCTGCATGCCTATATGATTGAAAATTAAATATTTAAAAGCATAGCCATGTTAAAAATTATAATATGTAAGTAAAAAAAAAAAAAGAACCAGTACCAATAAAACCCATGCAGGATCTTGGGTTCAGTACATGGTAGAGACTGTACTGCTTTTGGACAAAGATCACACTTAACCAACAGGTTTTTTCCTCAATTAAGGTACCAACTTTATAAATGCTGGGTGAGCCCAAGAAGGGTCTCCGGATCCCACAGGATCCACCCCTAGCTGTTAACAGATTAAATAAATTATCTGCCATAGCTGGATTTGAGCCGGGGACCTTCAGCACAGCAACTCAGCACTCTAGCACTGAGCCACCGCTCCCAATATATAAGCATACTAAAGATAAATGTAAATATAAATAAGGAAGAAAATGGTCCGGGTGGAGGTCAGAAAAAATTCTCTTAAATAAAGAGAACTATTGAAATTCCCCACATATGTATAAGGGTAATTTATATTATTCAAGGTAAATATAAATAAAATAGATATACAAAAATTACCTCCAATAGATCAATATCACATGACGTGTTTATAGTGTCCCTCAGTTCCGAGTACTTCCATTTAGACAAATCATATTTCGAGTTATTGTTTGTAATCTGCTGAGACTTGATAATTTCAGGCCTAAAATTTAGAAATATGACATATTTAACTAACTGATAAAACTTTGTATCCAATCTCTAATGAAATTCTAAAATCACTAGTTCAGAATCGGTTTAAAAATTAGGTTAGTTCGATAAAATTTTATAGTTGTTTAGCTCCTCTATTGACATTATATTGCTCTTCAATTATTTATTAACAATACTATTCATATTAATTCATCAAAGACTAATAATTAATAAACATTTCTTACATAATTGAAAACTTATTTTAATGCAAATTCAAATTAATTTGACCGACTTATTTCACCGCTAAAACAATTTAAAATAAAACATGTAAAACTCGTGTATAATTTTGAAATTGAAATATTACAGAAATAAAAATAATCTCTACAGTGTTGTATAATAACTCACCTATATTCTATTGTTGACAAGTTTTCATTCATAAATAAAAGCAATAATATGAATGACATTATCAATAAATATTTTGCAATAAAATGTTTTGAGAACTTAAAAATGTTTGCTGTTCAAAACTAACTTAATTTATTTAGGAGATGACCAAACAACCATAAATTTTTACCTTAAACAGTATCTTTTTTTTTCAAATCAATCTTTAGAAAATCTAACTATAAGGAATTTTTTTTTATTTTTAAAAATTCAAATGGAAAGAAAGTGAATCACATAACACAAAATGTTTCAGAATAGAGCCATTTTTTGTTTGGTGAATTATTGAACATAATAAATTTATTAATCTTATTCCTGTGCCCTCCAAGTAAAGTATAAAATGTCCATAAAATAGGTAATATTTTAGGTAAATTGTCATAAATAAATACTATGATCAATACTTCCGATTACTTATCAATGCCAATAACAATTTGAACAATTTTACTTTAAGCTGTGTCTGTAAGTAACGAAGAAACAAATTTAAATAGTCCAAAGTTATGGAAATCAGCTCTCCTCCTTAGCAATTACAAAAATGTGACATGGTGTCCTTTACTCTCGGAGGTACAGATTTATATCTGATATTATTAACAGTTTTTATGGGGTAGTCTTTTTCTTTAGATAAAGATTAAAATGAGCCCATATTACTGAACTGTTACATTATTTAAGTCTACTATTTATCTTTACTGCGCAAAAATGAATAGGGATATTGCTAATTTTGTTGTATATACTTTACAACATTTATATTATTATGGAATTTTTTTCAGTTTACAATATTTAATGTAGTATAATTTCTAATAAATTTTTATGGTTTTTATAATAAAAATAATATAAAAATGCTAGAAAAAGTAAATACAACAAAATTAGTGGTATGCCTATTAATGTTTGCGCAGTTTAGATATTAATCTTGTACGATAAACAACAAAATAAGACAGAACTCGGAACTTATGATTAATAAGATATTCTGAAACATTTTGTATTATTGTGCATTATTCCTGCTATGATGCAGTGCTTCATATTCATGCAAATAGAGTGAAATTCATGCAAATTTCATTACGAATGAAAATAATAAAAATTCTACTCAGTGCAATATTTAAGTACCTGTTCAATTTATTATTAGAAGTGGAATTCGTCAACCGTGCTCCAGTATACCTGAGATAAGCAATATATATCATTATCGTCAGCCAAAACATCAAATGCTTTCTAAGCTAAACTGTGGGCGTGTGTGTAAGAAAATACATCTAAATACATATATCTACAAGAATATCAACTCTCACAATAATGATATTTTTACCAAAAGTAAAATATTGACGATAAATAAATTTTGAATTTAAAGACATTCAGGCAATGAGTTTATACAATACACTATTTTATAACTTCATCGAGATATAAATTTACAAGTAATTGCATCCTATCATTGGTGATCAAAATCTCAGAAACTTACCAAGATCCACACCTCAAAGATTTTTTAAAAAAAAGAAATATTAAAAACAAAATTTAGGTTTATTTAACCCTATGGAGACTTAGATTACTTAATTATTTTGTATAATGCAATATGTGATTTCGGTGATATGAATCATAAAAAGATTTTATTAATTTTTTGCCTAATTTACAAAATATGCATAATCTTTCAGTTTACTATTTTAAAACATTAAAACAAAAAATATACAGTAAAACCTCGGTTAAAAAAGAAAGAAATCTGCCCATATTTAAAAAAAAAACACAATTAATAATACACAATATCATGCAATTAATTAGTAACAAATATATAAGTAACGAGATATTGAAATTTAAAAAAATATGAAAACAAAACACAACAAATACATTATTAAACAATACACTGCAACTAAAAAAAAAATTGAAAAAATAATACTTTAACTAGTTATCAACTAAATTTCACCTTTAAAAAATGGAATATTCATTTTTTTTTTTTTATTAGTGCATCACAACAAATTTACCAATTTACTAA
Organism: Arma custos; assembly: GCA_037127475.1. Classification (NCBI taxonomy): domain Eukaryota; kingdom Metazoa; phylum Arthropoda; class Insecta; order Hemiptera; family Pentatomidae; genus Arma; species Arma custos. The sequence goes on along the minus strand of CM073765.1, from coordinate 22,441,059 downwards.
ATTTACCTGAATCCAAGAGAGCCAAATAAACTATAAGTAGTTTAAAGAAACATTTTTATAAATTGTGTGTTAAACAAAGAAATTTTAGGTGTAAATAAAAAGAATTTATATTGCGAAAAAATGCTTAGATCAAATTAATAGTACTTCTATGAACACTTCTAGTAATATGCTTTAAATGTATATGTCACTAAGAATTGCATGAAAACAAAAACAAATATTAGGAAAGAATGCTCGAGGTAAAAACAATTGTATTGGATATTTTATTCTAAAAAGAAATGTGGAATTATTATATATGTTACCAATTCCCTGCTGTTACTCACATAACTCATCGTCCTCAAATAGTAATAAAATATAAATGATCGAGGTTTTACTGCATTTTTTATAAACTTTACTTTATAATAATTGAAATCATGCAACATTTATATACATGCAAACCTAACACCTCGCCAAACCAGCCAATCAGATCTCTGCTGTAAGCACTGACATTTCTCAGCACTGGCTCAAACATATATATTTTAGAAAGATATTTCAACATTTAGAAAAGTTGGAAAGAATGTGTGGATAATATTACTATATATAAAATTCATTTAATAATAATTTATTCAAACAGAAGACTTTTTATCAATAAAATTGTTCTTAAAATCGATCTGAACTTTTGAATTTTTTTTTCTGGAATGATTGAAATACTGAATATAGCTAAGTAAGGGTTGTGAAAATAAGCCTAACTTCATTACCATCAGAGTCGATTAGAAAATAATATTGCCGAAGCTTATTATTATTATTTTTTAAATTGAAATAAAATTAAGATAAACACCTGGCACTCAATTGTAAACATAAAATTAATATCACAGCCTATGTATCATTTATACATGACAAATAGCGTTATAAAGCATTAAATAATTTCATAAAAACAAATAATTGTTACATAGTTAATAAAAGTGATTTGTTAAGTGTCATAATATGGTTTGTAACAAAATTTATGTGGTTAATAGTCATACATGTACAATCCTTTTTGATAAATTACTGAACTGGTTTTGTGGATTGCTATATGATAATACACAATTATATAATTAAATAATGTTGTGAGGATTGTTATATGATAATACACAATTATATAATTAAATAATGTTGTGATTTTGAAAAATTGTTGTAATATAGGCCTGTTCACAATTTCTATACTTTATTTTTAATAAAAAGTAATTTAATTAAATTATATTTTAAACAATAAATTATTTTAAGTTTATTCCACTGAGTCCCCAGGCCAGCAAGTAATCAAAGAGAAATAAAATGAAAATATTCGAAAAGGTCTAATAACATTTCTGTTTTACTATTAGATTCTTTGAACCTGACCGGGGTCAAATTTTAATTCAAAATTGTTGAAATTTAATTGTTTTATTTTAATCAGTAGTAGCCAATATGTGTCGTCATAAATGTAAATTATGAACTTTAAAAATAAAAAATAATAAAGTTAATTCATATTGTAATTTAAAAACAGTTATTTGGAAACTAAAGTTCACATTTTGTGAAGAAAGGGCATATGGTATCATTTCAGTAGTAACTCGTATTAGTTTTTATGTTGTTTTTTAAAAAATCATTTTCTAGTAACTATTCACAAAAAAAAAAACTCTTGATATCGAGTGACTTTTAATAGTCAAATCTACATTTCCTTTGTGTTCTTACAGTTCCTTAGTGTTCTTACCAAGTATGAAATTTAAAATGTAAACTAATAATGTCAAACATTAAAATGAAAATTTTTTAGAATAAATAAATTGTTGGAATATATTTACATTCAGCACAGTATTAATATAGTTTTAAATAAAAAATTTAGAATACCCCCTTATATAGTTTTTATTAACACGTCTTAAATTTTATTTTAATATGTTAACATACAAGGCTCTGAGTACACAAACATTTATTAATTATTACTGGCTAATTGTTTTTGTACTTACTTATCGGAAATGGAAAATATATCGTCAACTTGACTGTTGCTTTCTTGAGCGAGCCGAAGCGCCAGCTCATGATCCCGCCTTTCTTGCTCCAATTGGCCTCTTCGCCTTATTTCTTCTTGAGCAGCAATTTCCAACTCGATCTGAAAATATTTCAATAATTAATGCACGTCATTTATATTTCTCACATATTTTAAAATAATGAAGAAACTTGCTCACAAATGTCGAGAAAATTGTATAAGTCTCAGTAAACTGATTATTGTTTATAATGAGTAAAATGATCAGTGATAACAAAGTTAAGCTTACACATTTACCAACTGTTTAGTTTAATAAATGCAAATTTTTAACGACAAATACACATCTGAGTGGTAGGAGGATCGCGTTATACTGGCAGATTTCGTTTTGGGTAGTTGTCCAAGGATAGAGTTTGTAAGCAGAAATATGTAGCTATAACTTTGAGATTTGAGGTTTGCTAGACCTTATCATTATTAACTTTACAAAAGTCAATACGGTTCAATTATTAGGCAAAAATCAAGCAAAGCAAACCCAACTATAAAATATAAAAGCATTTGGGTGATTCTGTTTTAAGCGTTACTTACACATAACAGCAAGTTATATGAAACGAAATAAGTGATGAAACATGTTCATGAGGATCATATTGATACAAACAAACATTTTATGAATAGAATGTTAATGGATGATCAGTGTGTGAGCAAACAATACAGGACATTGATAAACACTGTTAGAATGGAATCCACAATTTGCTTTGTGTTTGAAATTCATTTTTATGTTGTTCGATCCTGGTTAAGTGTTAATACTTGAATATATATATTATTAATCCTAAACAATATAACAATGAATACTTGAAAAAATGAAATTATAATTTTAGAAACAGTATTATTAATATTGTTTACTTACCTGTATCTGAGAATTCTTTTTTTCTGCTTCTTCTTGTTTCTTCATTTCTTCTTCTTCTATCTTCCTCCTTTGTTCCATCTCAAGTTTCCTATAAAAAGATAAAATTATAGATTGATAGATTTACAGTTTTTAAAAAATATCTGTTAATTGAAAATTAAAACTCCTTACATCCTCCTATTTTCTTCTTCCTTAAGCTTTTGTCTTTCTTCTTCTTCTTTTCGTCTTTTTTCCTTTTCCATTTCTTCTTGTATACGCCTCAGTCGCTCTGTCTCCTCCTCTGCCTTTTGAGACTCTAATTTCTTTTGAAGATTTGCCATTTCTTTATTAGCTTTATTCATTAGTGTAGTATGAATAGCACTTATTTCATCAGAAAGTATTCTGGGATTAGACTATAACAATAAAATAAATATTATGAGTGCAATTAATTGTTAATATAAGTGTGGCTACTAATTTTCTCAAGTATCCTTAACTTATCACAGTACTAATGTTATCTTATTAGCAGCACACAATATGAAAACTATCTTATTGTTTACTCAATTATTATTATGAATTACTTAAACAGTACTACATTGAGGCATGTATGTTTCAGTATGTATTATATAGAACAATTAAAATATTCATGGTTTCTATTGAAAAACTTAGACAATAACTTTATATTACTTTTAAAATCTAAAGACAATTTTTTCAAATGTAGTATAACTGAAAATGTGCTGTGTTATATTTGTTATCCAATATTGAAAATAATTTGAAATACTTACTTTGATTTTATTTATTGCATCCCGCATTTCTGTTTGTAGCTTTCTAATTTCTAAAATGCTAGATTCCTTATCTTTTTTGAATTGGCCGATTATAGACTCCATTCTAGAGATCATCGACTATAACATAGACAATTAATATTATGTAACAAAATATAATAAAATTACTTTATTAAACTCGATTGGTTAGAGACATACCTGAAGATTGTTAATTTTCATAATTCCTTGGTACCTAGGCTTGTGTTGTTTCTTGGCAAGATACATTCTAATATTTTTCTGAATACTAATATGACAGTTACGACGATAGGAAATCTTTTTCTCCACTAAAATAAAAATAAAAAGTGAGATGAGTAATAAACCTAACATAAATGGAATCTAGAAAAACAATTATAATTAAATAATTTGGTCAGATTCTTTAAATTATCAGTGAGCCAATAATCTTTCTAATAGGGTTTACATATTGAGGTATTTCTTATAAAATATCAACAATTGTTTAACATCCCTATTTTCAATTTGAAATATAATCAAAAGTGCTTTTTAAAAATAAAGCTTATAACAGGCATGCGGTTATTTATATTAAAACTGATTATCCTTTTAAATATACTATTGCTAAACACAATTACCCTAGGTTAAAGTTATTGAAAGATAAACAAGGGATTCCAAAAATTTAGTTTTTTTTTTAGTGCATTATTAATAAAAGAGGTGTTGTAATACCAACATACCAAATTTGCTTTGAATAAACAAAAGCTAAAAAGATGTGATATAATATTTTTGACTTACGTTTGATGACAGAAAGAGCACACCATTGAGCCTTCTTCCATCTCGAGGCAAGGAGCCATTTTTTAACTTTAGCCACCATCACAGCTACATTTTCAGGATCTGATCTCATAATGGCATCAAACTCAGCAAATTTTCCTGGACGGAAGAAGACTTTCGATACTCCGAATCGAAAATCATGATCATTCATTCCCAGAGCATGAAATAATGCCTAAAATAATAATAATAATAATAATAAAATGAGTTATATAGATGCAGAGTTAAACATGACATTTTTAATAATTAATTACCTAAAATTTATAAGTATTACTTACTTTACAAAACAACCTCGGGTCTAATCGAGCCAGTTCAGGCGGCAAGAAAGAACTGTACATTTGGTAAAGATCTGTAAACTGCGTACGTGATGGGAAACCTTGCTGCATCAGCTCCAAGACACTCGTCATTCCGGAACATTGTAGCTGCGACAATATGGACCCTCCTTCGAACTGATGATCGATCATTTTCTGATTTGGTTTTATACATCTTATAAAACTCGTACCCTGAAAGAAGAGTCAATAGATTTATAAATTTAACAGTACTGAAGAAATTATAAACATATATTAATTAAAAATAATTTAAAACAAACAAGAATTCAAGATTTTCAACATTTTTATTTTATAGACTAAAATTAACATACCATCTGTAATACAAATCCAGCAAAATTTAATCTGGAGGTTAAATATTTTATACATCCTTGTACTTTAACAAGCCTTAACCATATTTTTCTCACTAATCAGAAATGAGAATTTTCCTCTTTAACATACGTTTTAAAGATTAAGATTTGTTAGTCTGTGTGCTCTAGCTAACCTTAGTTATTAATAAAACATTCAATGTAGACGAGAACTGTTTTATTTTTCTACGGTAGAACTGATATGATTATTTGTTTTAAAAATTATAAGATAACATCTGTAATGATGTGAATAATAAAAGAATTTCCCCAAAATAAAAAATGTTTCTTTCTTTCATACTGCTATATAATTCCTTCATTCCTACATTTTATAATCAAAATGTACCTCTGTTAAAGTTTTTTTTCTTTCTTACAATATCTAATTGATATCTTAAGAAAAATGAAAAAAAAAAACTTAAATATGTCACACTAGTCTCACTCAGTTTTTAGGAGACGTCAAATTTTTTTAACAATTTTTAAATGTCACGCCTACTGTTAGGACCAATACTCGTATCTAAACACAATAATTCTCATCTTCAAACTATTTATGATTATTTATTAACTATTTATGACTTATTATAGTAATATTAAGAATAAATGTTTTATTTTTCATTTTGTAGTGTTTTTTTATTTTTATAAAAGACAGAGTGGGGTTAGAGATAAAAGATAATTAATAACTGCATGTAAAATTTTAGGATCAGTAATTGATGGATTACACAAGGGAACAAATTTTTATTAATTTTTTGTTGCATGGAGTTTTAGACCTGTTGTTTACTAATTAGAGGTTGGTGATTACAAATCTAGCCTCAGTTTTTCTCCAGCACCTTTTGTTTTTGGCAAACAGCTGATAGACATATATTTGTACTAGTCACATTCAAACTTCAATTCAACTGAGTTGTTTAGTGAAAAAGTTTGTGCTCTTGTGTTAAATAACAATGTCCAAGTTAAGAAATATCTGTAGAAACGATCCAAACTATTTCTGTAACATTTGTGGTGAATATACATTCAAAAATTGTAGGCTAAGTGTGTCAGAGTTTATAACACAGGTATATTTTGATTACTTTGGATTCGCTTTGGACATCCGTGACAAGTACTGGATCCCTCATATGGTATGTAAAACATGTGTTGAGTCTTTGAGATTATGGGCAAATAAGAAAAGACCCCATTTTAAGTATCAAACACCAATGATTTGGCGGGAACCTAATAATCATCAAGATGATTGTTATTTTTGTGTGATTGATATTAATGGAATTAATAAAAATAACCGGTCGAAATGGTCTTATCCAAACTTGTTATCTGTTACTCGACCAGTCTTGTTCTCTGGCGATGCACCAGTACCCCAAGCTTCTTCATCTGTACAAAATGATCATGATATACAAAAACAAAACTATTCTTCAAGTGATGAAAGTCGGACAAGTGATTCTTACCCTGATTTTACTTCTGAGCCCCAGCTCTTTAATCAGGAAGACCTCAATGCATTAATCAGAGATCTTGGTCTTTCTAAAAAGACATCGGAGATTCTAGCTTCTCGATTAAAGCAAAGAAATCTTTTAACCCCAGAAACAAGAATTTCATACTATCGTAACCGAGAGGCAGAATTGCTGTCATTCTTTTCTAAAGATGACGACTTTGCTTTTTGTTCAGATGTTCCTGGTTTATTGAAAGCAATGGGAGTACAGAAGTATGATCCAAATGAATGGCGTTTATTTATTGACTCCTCTAAACGTAGCCTGAAATGTGTACTTATGCATAACGGCAATAAGCTGGGTTCGATACCGATTGCACATTCAACTACAGTCAAAGAAGAATATGCTACTGTAGCTTCTGTAATGGATAGAATCAAATACAACGAACAAAAGTGGTTGATAAGTGTTGATCTAAAAATGGTGAATTTTCTTCTTGGACAACAAGGTGGATATACAAAATATCCATGTTTTATTTGTTTATGGGACAGCAGAGCTAGGTCTGAGCACTGGATTAGAAAAGATTGGCCTTCCAGGCAATCTATGGTTCCGGGACAACTGAATGTAATAAATGAGCCCCTTGTGCCCACGGATCGAATAATACTGCCACCTTTGCATATCAAACTAGGGCTCATGAAACAATTTGTCAAAGCTTTGAACAAGGGTGGTGATTGCTATAAATACATCTCTAAGAAGTTCTTTAATTTGAGCCAAGAAAAAATTAAAAATGGAATTTTTGATGGTCCCCAAATAAGAAGGTTGATAAAGGATGAAAACTTTATTAGTTACATGACTGATATTGAAAAAAATGCCTGGAATGAATTCGTTTGGACTGCTCAAAATTTTCTGGGAAACAAAAAGGAAGAAAGCTATGCGGAGCATATTGAACTAATGTTGTTACACTTCCAGCAGCTTGGTTGTAATATGAGCATCAAAGTACCTTCCTCCACAGCCATTTGGACCGTTTCCCTGAAAATCTTGGTGATCTGAGTGAAGAACAAGGGGGACGGTTCCATCAGGACATTCGAACTATGGAGGAACGTTACCAAGGTCACTGGAATGCTCACATGATGGCGGACTATTGTTGGAGCATTAAAAACAGCCCCCGTGAACCGAATCAAGCCAGAAAATCTTACAAAAGAAAATTTTTTGATATGTAGTGGTAATTTTTTTAATAGTTTTCTTAATAAAAAATATTTTCATCTTAAAAAACAGTTTATAATTATAACCCCAAAAGTAAAGCTGATACAAACAAACTGACTTCAGATCTTAAATCAGCACCTCGAGGAAGTAGAATATTAGTCAAAATATTTCATGCAACAAAAATGTTGTTCCCTTGTGTTATTTAATGAAAATTGGATCAATGGATAGGATGAGTTGTAAGTGAGATGAACATGCTAAGGTTGGTCTTACGGATTTATGTTCTAATAGGAGTCGGTTGTAGGCAGCGGCAATCGTATCATTATCAAACATTAAAATTAACAGAGTCTCTTATTATTATTATTATCATTTTAAGTAATCTATTTTGACGTCAAGAATATAATATGTATGGGAAGTACTTACAGTGCTTTTCAGTTTATCCATAAGTTCTGCCAATTGTGTTTGGAACTTGTTACCAACGCTAATGAATGTCAGCTTTCCCTTTTGGTTATTAGTGTTGTTGTTGTTTGTGAAAATGGTTTGAAGGAAAGGATTTTTACTCTCTTGGACAAGCCCTTCAAGGGAGGCGTGAAGAGCATCATTATTCTTCTCAATAAATTGACTCTGAAATCAAACATAAAAAGATAAAAATGAAATTTAAATACAAAAAAGTCAAATATAGTACTAAAAATAATAAAACTTATTCTAGTAAAACTTGGACAACTGTTTGTTTGTGTTCTCTAAAGAGTCCTAAACCTACAATGAAAATAGTTTTAATAAAAAAAATTAAGAGAATAATAAAACAAAGTAATTGCAATAAAATACATAACTATAATAACAATGAAATTGAATAATACTAGTTGACATATAAAATCGCCCGGGTAGAGATAAAAAAATAATTTTTAAAGGTTTAGAATATAATTCCTCAAATAGTGAAACAATTTATAATTATTATTAAATAAATAGTTTCACTATTTAAGGAATTATATTCTAAACCTTCATTCGGATCATTTTATCTCTATAGTAATAGTAAATTTAAAGACAATACTTTATGATATTACTTAATTCTGTTAAAACAAAAGCTTTCTATATGCAGAATGATAATGAAGAAAATAATTTCTACTTGGTTAATCATTTAGTTACGATAATAAAGCTTTAAAAAACAAATTCTCATTTATAATTAGTCACCTTTCAGTAAATTTAAATAATAATAAAAAACTTCCTATTTTTAATAAATAAATTATTCTAGTATACTTACAGTATCATAACAAACTGCTCCGGCAAAGTGACGGACGAGGAAACCTTCCGAGTCACGGATTTCTCTGTGTGCCTTCAGTTTGGATGCTCTAGGAAGTGCTAGCCTAAAGTGATTGGCCCATCTCCTATGGACCTCGGTGGTAAAGTGCTCGGCACTAGGTTTTGGTAATTTGGATTCCTCATCAAGAAGGCTGAACAGACCGGTTCCCTTTCCTTCGATCAAGTCTGCAGAGAAAAAGAGTTTAATAAGTGTGGTATTTATTTAAATTTATTAAAATAGACATAAATGTTTTAAACATTACCTATACAATCTTGATTATCGATAAAATCTATTTTACGAACTTGAAGACCTTCTCTTTGATAAAGGTTTTGTTCGTCTTTCAGTATTCTTTCGTTAAAGAATTGTTGTAATTTTTCATTACAGTAATTAATACAAAATTGTTCGAAGCTGTTGACAGTGAAATATTCTATAAGAAGGAAAAGAATATTAAATCTTTAAAAAATGTTAAATAAGCCAACAAATTTTACAAAAAATGCTTTAATGTTAATCTTACCAAAACCAGCAATATCCAGAACGCCGATATAATAGCTGGATGCTTTGAAAGGAATGCTCTTATTTATCCTATATACGATGTGATCAAACAGTTTACTGTAAAGAGCTTTTGCAAGGGCATCCCTCGCATTATTAGCTTCGTAAACTTTTAAAGGAACCCTGAAAATATAAAGACAAGTATATAAATATGAAATACTAAGGACAGCGAGATTTAAGAGCCAAAAACATTATATTTGCGTAGTTCGTTGTTGGTCAGTTTGAACAAACAAATTGAACAAATATCAATTATAAATAACTTCATCTTAAAAGTCATTTTTATTGAGTATTGTAAATATTTTTTTCACTGATTTTATCAACTAAACGAAGTTTTTGTTTTTATCATGACTTCATGATTATAATTCTAAAATGTAATCTTTAAATTATGAAATCCTAAAGATTAGATAAATAAGAGCTGACATTATACCTATTTATAAAAATTGCTTGACCGAATCGAGTATTAAATAATACCTAGCTATGATAAAAATAGAGGTCTCAAACAAATTTTAACAAATATTTAGTGAATATAGATAAATTTAAAGTTAATATTTCATTTAGGTCAGTTTCTTATAAGAAATGCGTTAATTTTAAAGCTCATTTGTTTTCTTAAATTGTCGATTGGGGGATTTAAATTAAATTATTTGAGAATCCAATAGAGCAGTTATTAGCATTATTTCTAATTGGAACTAATCAAAGTTCAGGTCCTACAAATCAAGTATTCTTATCATGTAACGTAGGTCATAAGAATTATTTGATACTATATACTGATGTAATGACAAGCCCTGAAGAAGACCTGCAATATGGGTCAAAACGTTGGTTTCTAATAAATAGATCATTACTATTGAAGGAAATTAGACCATTTCCTTCCTTATCCTAATCATGATTATTTATCAATTTTTTTTATGGAAATTGTTTCAAACAACTGAAGTCAAATAGACAACTCACATTATGACGGTCCCTTTAGGACCTCCCCTCGCAGTCATCATCACTTTGTTGACGAGAGCCTGCCTTAGCTCTTCCTTGTCTACGGAGAGGAGGGTCGAGACGACAGCTAGGCTCGGTTCTGAAGCCATGCTTATCCTCGATCCACCTTTAGTCCCCTCAGTTATCTCCTCAAAGGATATGTTGCCGAGGTGAAGGACGGCAGCTACCATTGAGTAGATTTCCATCCTTTCGTCGAAATCCAAACCAAGGCGACCCAATGCCTAAAAATGTAATATGAAAAGTTTTAAGAGTAAAATATTGTAAAATAAACAAATTTTGCAAATATAAATTTAAAAAATACTTAATACTTAATTTTTATTTAGTCTCATCATTGGTAGGTATATAACAATTTTTTGAGTGAAGAACTCAACTTATTTTCAAATCTGATGACTAAAATGAATGTTTTGAAGCAATATGAGCTCAAAATAATAGAAAAATAATTCACTATGCTTATAAAAAATGCTTAGTATTAATTAATTATAAGCATACAAAATAATATTTAAGTAAAAAAGTCTTCTGATTAATTTTATTTTAGTTAATACCTCACTGTAGAGAACCACAGAACAAATAAATAATTTATTGTGGATAATTATGTACTATAAATACACTGATATAATAAACTTTGACCGATAATACAAATCATTGCAAATCATGTAGTTTATAAGGAGTCACAATGCATGAAGAATTGTAGGTCTTAATGTAAAAACCAGGTAAATCCAAATTTTCCAATTTTCTTAGGATTGCAGAATACAAGAATTTGGTAAAAATGTAATATCAATTGCACCCTGTGTGATAAATTATTTCGAAAGACTACATCATCAGCCAACAGAAAGTCGGTGATCTGTTGCATTAAAAACGGGTATATCCAAGTATACTTTTCTTTTTGTACCAAACAAACCATCTAATGTACCAATAATTAACAGAACATAATCTAAATACCACATTTAATAATACCTTATCCATATTGTTGAAGTCTTCGACATCATCAAGCATGGGATCCTTCAAACCACCCTTGCTTGCATGGGACAAGCTTTTCTGAGCATTGTTCAACTTTTGTTCAGTGGTTTTATTAGTGAAATATTGTGTGCAGCCATTCTTTAAGTACTAAAACATTTATAATGAAAATAAATAAATGTGATAATTATAACAATATAATTATATTGTTCATATTAATTATATAGCGGAGCTGAGAAAAAGTAAACAAAAATACTCACATGGAAGTCATCTGGTTTTGTTAGGCATAATTTCTGCCTAATTTTTTCATTAGCACCAGCGCACAATAAGTAAAAAACGTGGTAGTTCCTTTCCTCGGGACTTTGCATAACGATTCTTGACTTTTCGAGTAAGTAATGAGATATATATCCTCCAACGACAGAACACTTCGAATCGAAATGCACTTCCATAAACTTCCCGAACCTAGATGAGTTGTTATTTCTCGTAGTTTTTGCATTTCCGAAAGCTTCAAGAATTGGATTAGCTGTAAAAATATATTAAAATATATTATTTGTACAAATATATTATATTTTACAAAATTATAAATAAATTACTCAAGAATATATATACTAAATTTAATATTCAATCTTATACATATGCATGAATATTCAACCTTATGATCGATAGGAGAATCATGCTTAAATTAATTTCTATTGGTACTCACATATCATGAAGGGATAAACAGAAAGTTCATGTATATATATAGTAAATTATATTTACATTATATTGCATATCTTCAGTATATTATTTCATTACTTTTATAATAAATATACTAGTTTAAATACCTATACTTATATCTCATATTATTATATACTATTCATTAGCAATCAGTATAGTGAAACAGTAATCGTAATTTAATTTAATAATAATAAATAGTTAAAAACGGTTACTTTTTAGCCGGTAAAAGTAAATGGCGTACCTAAAGAAAAAATAACTTTTCAATTGTAAATAAATATATAGTGATTGAAAAGTAACTGGTAATTTAATCTAATAATAGTTAAAAATTTAAAACAATTACTTTTTAACCAGTAAAAGTAGCTGGCTTAACTAAAACAAAAAAAAAACCTTTTCTGTTGCAAATAAACATATCTACAAATAAAGGACTCTTATATAGAGCTAATATATAAAGGTAAACACTGTCAAGATAAAAATAAAACAAAAAGTTAAATAGAATAATTTCTACTTACCATCCAATATCTTCTGTTCAATCGGCCCTGCTGCAGTACCCCATAGATCACATAAATATCTCAAAAGGTATTTAGTCGACTCTGTTTTACCAGCTCCACTCTCACCGGACACAATTATTGATTGGGACTGTTTGAGCACCTTCATATCACGAAAAGATTTATCAGCTGTTGAAAGAATCAATGAAATTATTTCGAGTGGGTTACATCACTAAAGAAGAGTTCAAGAGATAAAAATGAAAATACCTATAGCAAAAACATGCGGTGGAAGAACACCTAAAGATTTTCCTTGATATGATTTGATGACATTAGAAGAATATAAATTTTTTATCTCGAAATAAGGATTGACAGCAATAAGGATGTTTGCGACGTAAGTCTGAAAAAATAAAATTATGAAGGTTATTATTAAAATATTCACATTACATTACATAATTTTTTCTACATATACATACATATATTTTGTCCTTTTTGTATCTATTTCTGACATTATTGAGTAATGTAGCTTCATTAAGATTCATAAGAGAACCTAAAATTGAAAAATAACAAAAGCATCAGTTTTATATTAAAACTAAATTTGATCATGTCAGATTCAAAAACAATAATCTTAAAGAAATCTAAAAAGTATAAAGCAACAAACTTCTAGTTTTTCTCAAAACTATTGAAAATAGAACCTTTTAGAGAAATTAAAATTTTAAATGAAAGAACTTTAAAGTAAATAATAATAATTTGTAATAACAATCTGCTTACAGTTATCATCGAAATCTTTATTATCGTGTTCCTCTGCCGGGTAGGTTCTGCTAAGACTGACGGTGACTTTGGTGTTCTTTCTATCATTGATCTGAACCGTAACTTCATCCATTCCTATATCAATTATTTGTCCAAGGACAAATCCCTCTACAGGATCTGACACCCATACTTTTTGGAACTCCATCCTGTAACAAATAAAAAAAAACAAAAGGTTAATATTCAGAAATAAATATTGAATAATTTAAGAACAAGGTCTGAAGTAGAAATTCATAAGTTTCACAGGAAAATAATTGGGAAAAAAATAAAATAAATAAACTGAAAGGTTGCATGTGAAATTAAATGTGTCTTAAAGCTAATCAAATTTTTTGAGTATTTTCCAATCATATCTAAACAAATTACTAAATTACGAACAAAAAATTACCCAGTTTATTTTAATTTTTCATACAGTTTTTTATAACATAATTATAATTCCTAATTAATTTACCTTAAATAACACAAAATGATGAACAAATCATTGAAGTTACGGAAATTGCATTGATTATGATCAGTTAAAAAAACAAATAAAACTCAAGGATACAATTTGTTATTTTGATTTCTAGTAAGTTATTCTAATAATGTTTTATTTGCAAGTTTGTTAATTTAATAAAACAAGGAATCAATTTCTTTTTAATTGGAAGTAAATATTTATGTAGATTAGATATTTTAGGGCCTAGAACTATCGACAAATAGATATTTTTCTATTCCATTCTATCTAGTCAAGAATACATCCTCCATTTGATATGCTAAAAGAAAAACAAGCTTACATACCACTTCCAATTTTCTATTCAAGACATTAGAGATTATCTCCACTTTAGTTCATAATGAAAATGAGGATATTGCCAATCTAAGAAATAGCTCTGCAAGTGAATTAATGACGTGCAATGTTGCTGCATTTTGTAAAATGGTAAATTACAGCAATCGTTAGGAATCCACCAACTGCCACATTGAACTAAACGAGCTTAGATCTACAAGCAGTGTCAAGGCAAGGAAAATTTTACTCCATTCCAATTTATAGACTCAAACACCTTTATTATATTTAAAAGTACTACAAAGTTTGATATCTACCTGCATTATTGTATCCAAATATAAAATAAGCTTTTCAACAAATTATTACAGACAAAAGAGTTATCTTGTAAATCAACTGGTTTTATTTAATATTTCATTTTGAATTTTCTCATACAATTCATCAGATTTATGGCCTATTTATTTAGAGTAAAATGAAAATGAAATACAGAAAAATTTATCTAGTTAAATATTGATATTTTTAATTTCAACATTTAACTAGATAATTCTTATTTCTTAAACATAGTAGGAATTTCTACCTTTTTACAACACTTATCAAAGTTAAAGTATTTGTAGTTGCTTCGAGTTAAGTTACAACAAAAAGGTACTCATCTCAACGGCAAAATGACCTTGGTATAGATCGCTAGACAATAGGGTATACTTTGTCTTAATATGAAAAAGTACCTAAATTTAGTGACATGCCGGGAAATGCGGTGTCTGTTCCGAAGGTTGCCACTTTGATTTGAGTTACAAGTTTTAACTTTTCATTAGTTTCCCTTTAAATATTTTCCTAAAATACAATTTATCATGAGCTTTAGTATGGAAAAGATAACGTATGGGTAAGGAATAGATTTCGGTAATAATTTCATCAAGAAATAAAAATTTCAACTAACAATTCGTAGTATAGATGATATATTTTAGTTGAAATGTACATTTCAAGAAGAAATGATAAACAAAGTACATACATTTCCCATAATAACATTCTCTTTTCCATATTAAAGCTCATAATAACTTGTATTTTTTGAAAATATAAAAAGGGAAATGAATGAAACGTTAAAACTTGTGACTCAACTCTCATAAGGAGAACCTGAAGAATAATTACCGAAGTTAGTATAGAAATAAAGAACGTTTGGCATATAGTATCTGTAAAACTTTATGGAAGATTACATGATTTAAAAAACAAATTGAAGATCTTTTTTCAAATGTTCCCTAAAAAAAAATGAAAAGAAAAACCTAATTGTTGGATATGAAATGTTGTAAGATATAGCACAAATAAATTTATTTGTTACTATTCGAAAAGTGATGTAACTATTTAGATAATTTAGACGTTTTATAATAAATCAGATAAACCTTACTTATAATTATGTAATATGTATTTACTTATTACATTTGTTTTTTTACCTCAAAATTTTATTATTAGGGCAGTTAGAAGTGGAGACAGTGTTACCAATCCATTTGCACACAACTAATGAATATCGCAGGAACGGGCGATGATCGATAGTTCGAGACGATCGGTAATGTAATCGATAGTTCTAGTTACAATCGATATTATATATAATTTTTTCAGAAAGAATTAAATCTAGAATTATTGTTGAAAAATATATTTACATCTAAAATTGTATAATTATTCCGGAGGTTGAGGTTACCACTTGAGTCAAATGTTTTAATCTCTCATTCGTTCCCCTTTTAATATTTTCCAAAAATAAAACACATAATGAGCTGTACTATGGAAAAGAGAATGTAACGAGTAGATTCTGGGTAATGAGTAGATTTCGGTAATCATTTCATCTAAAAATGAATGTTTCAAGAAAAAGAAGAGTCTTATTAATTTGCATTGTCTTTTAACGACTTTAGCTTTTGAAACAAATTTCTTAACAAGCTCGTATAAGTAGTTGTATTATTTAATTAATTAGTGTCATTGTTCTATGGTACGAAGTATATATCATCTATACTTCGAAATGTCAGTTGAAACTTTCTTGATGAAATTATTACCGAAATCTAGTTATTACCTATAAATTTAGGTATTTTTCTACTCTACATTTAAAATGTACACCAACTATAATATATTTTAAGGAAGAAATAGTTGGGGGTGCAGTCAATCAAAACACATAAATAAGCGTTACATATTTATGTGTTTTGATTGACTGCATCCCCAACTATTTCTTCCTTAAATTAGAAGATACAGTCGACCAATTCTTCTCTAATATAATATATTTTAATGCATAATTAAAGAATTAAATTAAGATAATTACGTATCTAGGGAATTAAAGCCTATGAGCATTTTTCAGCACTCAAACCCATTGGATTATTAATGTCAATAATTATTTTTCAATAATAATTAAACTTTTTAATCGACTAACAAAATATGACTCTGTTATCATGAAGGCATAAATTCCGAAACAGTTATACTTTCCTATTTATATTTTGTTTGGATTATTATTTGGATATAATAATGTACAGAGCAATAATTTTTATATTGAACCAACACGAATCTTCTACAATATTTTCACATATTTTATTTACACAAAAGAAATGATTGTGTGTTGAAGTGTACGCAGCATTTTAAATTGAGTAATTACAGAAATCGGTAAAAAAGGTAAATAATAAAATGAAACCACATGAATAAATCATATCTCCTGAACCGAACCTGTTAACTACCGACAACCGTCAACCATAGAACAATGACACTAATTAATTAAATAATACAACTACTTATACGAGCTTGTTAAGAAATTTGTTTCAAAAGCTAAAGTCGTTAAAAGACAATGCAGATTAATAAGGCTCGTTCTTTGAGAAGCACGAAGTTAAAAATGTCATGGCCAGGGCACGAACTACTGACTTTTGCACAGCTTTCTAGATATCGTATAGGACAATATTTAATCTGATTAGCCAGTTAATTTTTATTGTAAATAAAAAAATATAAATTAATAAACATGTTTGAGTTTACTGTAAATAAACATCGCCAAAAAATCAAATAAATACAAAATTAGAATAATTATTTATAGGCCTTCTCTGTTATGCCACCTTGTTCATATTCAGACGAATTTTAACTATTGTCTAGCTGTCTGTTGCAAGATCGTTATTACTATTAAATTAATAACATTCTAAATAATAAATTAATAACATTCTAAATAATAGATTAATAGCATTTTAAATAATAAATTAATAACATTCTAAATAATAAATTAATAGACAGGTTATTACTCCGCAGGTAGTCGCTTCGAGTGAGTCACAACTGTTTATTCGTTTCCCTTTCAATATTTTCCAAAAATACAAGTTATCATGAGTTTCAGTATGGAAAAGAGAATGGAATTTGTATACTGGGGTATTCATTACATCTAGAAATGGACGTTTAAACAAACATACATCATCTATACTTCGAAATGCTATATTAAATTAGTTGAAACTGTTATTTCTGGAAGAAATGGTAACCGAAATCTACTCATTACCTATCATTACAATATCTTTTCTATACTAATGTGCACGATAACTTGTATTTTTGGAACATTTTAAAAGAAATACGAATGAAAAGTTAAAACTTGTAACTCAAATCGAAGTGACGACCTTCGGAACAGAAACCGCATTGCCCGGTATGCCACTAAATTTCGGCACTTTTATACAATTAAGACTAAGTATACCTATTATCTAGCGATCTACACCAAGGTCATTTTGCTGTTGACATGAGTACCTTTTTGCATGTACCACTACAACCCATGAAGTCTTTGGATCAGTAAACGGCAGAGACTGTATTAATTCTAGGTTGGACTGTACTATATTGTGCTGAGAGGTGAATTGTCCGAGATCACGCTCAACTGGCAGGTTTTCCCCCAATTAAGGATACCATCTTCAAACTGGGTGAACCCTAGGAGGGTCTAAAGATCTCATAGGGTCCATCCGTGGTTGTTAACAGACCAATTCGTTTATCTGTAATCGAATCGGGAGATTCGAACCCGGGACCTTCGGAACAGCAACTATGCGCTCTACTACTGAGCTACCCCGCTCCCCAGTTGAAAATACACGTGAAAAATGCTCATTATTGACAAAATTAACTGATTTTTTTATATCGGATACGTTTTCACTACAGATCAGAATAAAATAAACCGCAGACAAGACAATCATCATTTTAGCAGCATGCGCAATAATAAAAAATTATATGGCATCAAACTTAAAATGGGTCAATTTTGATAATGCTTAACTGTACTTACAAGGCCATTAGTGGTATACACTATCTTCCAAGTGACCTACTTTTACCAACTGACAGCATTTACTAAATACATGTTGTAATATAATTTTAGTAATGACACCAGCCCTGTTGGGATCTACACTACAAGAGGTATTTGAATAAATCAAACTAACGATTTCCAAATTAAAAAAACTTTTAAACCAAAATCCTGAAGACCCTTGTATCATAAATACAATTGAGACACTCATCCCAACTTTAATATTGGACTATAATACAAAACAGTTAACAAGCTATCCATGGATAAAATCTATAATTCATGATTTTTTTACTCTACATTCTAAAACTTTCATTAGACTTCATAAATTTTAAGGCAACTAAATGATCTCTTACTCCGGCAGATTTCTGGGGGCTACAGCATGCGAGAATTTGGAAAAAGTCCAGTAAAACATCACTTAAAAAAATTTTTTTGTTAGTATATTGTCCACAATTCTATAAGATTTAGCCCTAAAAAAGAGAATATAATTATGGGTAATGAGAAGATTTGGGTAATCACTTCATCAAGAAAAAAAAGTTTCAACTAACATTTCGAAGTATAAATGATATTTGTTTGTTAAAACGTTAATTTATAGATGAAATGATTACCGAAATATACTCATTGCCCATAATCCCATTCTCTTTTCCATACTGCAGCTCATTATTTGTTGTATTTTTGGAAAATATTAACAATTAAACGAATAAACAGTTACAACTTGTGACTCAACTCGAAGCGACAACCTGCGGAACAATACCTAAAATAGGATAATAAGTAATAATAAATGTTTCAAATGATAATAATAATAAAAATTTCCTAATAATAAACATTAAATTTTTAAATGAACGGAAAATTATTTGGACCGTTCCGAACGCTCGTTCATCTGGAATGAACTGGTGACACAAAGCAGTATGTCACATCTCCAGTCTTTAATATTAATGTAATGTATTTTTATAGTTATTTTGTTTTGTCTGTTTTCTCTCACAGCCATGAAGATGACCTACAATGTACCTCATATAATGTAGGTAAACGTCGGCACACAATAAATAAGTATGCACGTATTATGGTGTTTTAATTGACTGCACTCCCAACTATCTCTATCCTTACATCAATTTTAAGAATACTATAGTAGCTCGCTTATTATCAGTACTGAAGGATTTCTGTATTACTGCTAGGGTATGGAGTAACGCAAGTGTACAACAGTATGACATAAGACTCATTAAGGAAAGAGGGTTTGTGAAAAAGCTATTCTTCACAGCGTGAGAAACTGTTACACTACATGTTCCTGGTAGAATGAAACTAATGTACGACTTTCATAACGTCTTTATGAAATTCCCATGTATTTTCGTCTTTATATTACCCTTAAACTTGAAAGTAAATATCAACAAATAAATAAATATAAAAAATACAGGTCAAAACAGATATGAATATAGTTGTGGAGCTTCCACCATCGAAACCTCAAGGTATCAAAAAGCAATATATGACATACAAGATTAACAAAATTAAAATAATTATAATTATTTTTAAGTTCAACTTATGCATTGTTTATAAATACAAATACAATACGATAACTTCATATTTAATATGTAGTTGGAAATTCAAATATTTTTTAATTATTTAAAATGATACAATGCAGACTACCGAAAATTCCATATTCTCAAAAGAGTGGATTTAGTATGGAAAAGAGAATGTAATTATGGATATTGAGTAGATTTCAGTAATCATCTAGAAATAAAAGTTTCAACAAAAATTTCGATGTATAGATGATACATGTTTATTGAAACATTCATTCCTAGATGACATGACCACTGAAGCATACATATTTTCCATAGTTACATCTTACATTCTCTTTTCCATACTAAACCTCATGATAACTAGTATTTTTGGAAAATATTAAAAGGGAAACGAATAAAAAGTTAAAACTTGTTGAGACTCAACTCGAAGCGACAACCTGCGGAATATTTACCATTTATATAAAGTATAGGATATAGGACACACAAACACGTACAAGTAATATAAGTTCGACGATACGCACTGATTTTGAATGAACCTTGAAATAGTTTTTTCACTTTCGGCACTTTGCATTTATATCGACGATATGTTGATTGTATAGACCCTCTTAAAAAAAGTAGTTCTTGATGAGCACTAATTCATTTCAAAGGTTCTGAGATTCTCTTCCTCGTTTGAATTGTAATAGAAAATAAATTAGGGGAGTTTAGAGTAGATCGATTCCAATGAAGACGAAAGTAGACTATTCCATGAATCCAGTTCTATTCCGTGAGAAGTCTCGTGTTACGTAACTCTAGACAGAGGATCCAGGGATTACGTCTTTCCAATTACTTGGTAAGGAGGTCTCCTATCTTGGAGAATATAACACGGAGGAAGGTCTATTTCTGTCAAACAAGGGTGGTTTTCTGGAGTTTATAAGTTAAGTCTAATTTTGTCCAGAGAGAGTTAACTGTATTGTAGGAAGCTGAATCGTGTCATTCTGATACATGTCTTTGCTGTATAGGTGTCTTACCGCCTTCATCAGAGCCCTACTAATGCCTGCTTCTTAAAGTGCTATCCACAACCTCTCTCTAGGGACATTGTCATAAGCTTGTTCTAGGTCTATAAAGGCCTTGTGGAGTTCCTGCTGCCTTTCCTGGGACTTCTCAATGAGTTGACGGACAACAAATACATTGTCCGTACATGACCGTCCCGCCGTGAAACCTGCTTGTTGGGGTTAGGTGCTTGTTTTAACTTGTCCCAGAGCAGCCTACCAATAATCCTGGCAATCCAACTTTGTACGCAGATCCCGCGATAATTCCGGCAAACTTTTCTGCCACCCTTCTTATATATTGATGATATACAGCCAGAGCCCTCAGGTCATCTGGGCTATCATCTCCCCTGAGGTCAAGGCTGATCACCGCCGTCAAAAGGGTTGAAAGTTTCGCGCTTCCAGCTTTCAGGAGCAACACTTTTTAAAAATATTAAAAATGAAAAACTAAACAATTAAAAATTAATTCGAAGCGACAACCCGAGGAACAGATACCTGCAATTGTATTGTTTGATGCTTTTTAATTCAGGAACGATAGATCTGATATTTCATTTCCAACATTGTTTTAATAGTAATGAATCTGAAGTTATAGATGATATAAGCTCAAACAAAAAAAAATCAAACTTTCGAAAATTTTCTAATGGTTAATAAAAAATGTCAATACCATCATTACAATAGCAATGCTTTATTTTACCAATGCCCGAATTTTTATTTTTTTAACTCACGCCGAACTTTGTTTATTTGGTTTTATTTAAATGTCAAGACCGTGGAAAATTTCCAACGAAAAGTCTTAAGTCTCCAAACTAAAACAGAAATAGAAATTATGTCTGTAAGGACAGATAATTTAATTAATGGAGACTTAAGGCTTTTCGTTGGAAATTTTCCATGGTCTTAACATTTATGTAAGGTCTCTTTTTACTTTTCAATATTAATTTGTTTTATTTAACGTCACTATATGCTACTATGGCTAATCAGACGATGCTACAGTGGGAATAATAAATTTTGCCTATCCAGATTTAATTAGGGTAGGGATTTTGAAAAATTACCTGACACGTTACAGTCAGAGGTTCGGGACCTCCTTTTAACGTCCCTTCCGAAGGACGACATAACCTAAGATTTTTTACTCCCTTTAAAATATCCTAGGGCCACCTGCCGGGCTGCGAACCCGCCATCTTGGGCTTAAGCTAAGTAGTAGGTTGTTAAGCTAACCGCTAGACTACATGTCGCCCTCGTGAATCCTAGAAATACGTTGATTAAAAAATTATGTTTTTTGAGTTATGTTATTGTT
The DNA here is from genome assembly GCA_037127475.1 of Arma custos. Taxonomy (NCBI): domain Eukaryota; kingdom Metazoa; phylum Arthropoda; class Insecta; order Hemiptera; family Pentatomidae; genus Arma; species Arma custos. The sequence goes on along the minus strand of CM073765.1, from coordinate 22,418,737 downwards.
CTTTTGCAGGAGCGAAATATTTCCTCCAAACACACAATACATCACCAAAATCCTCTTGTTCTTTCTCTTTCCTACTCTCTATGACCTGGACTTCCTATAATGAGATTAAAAAAATGGCCTAGTGACCTGTTCAGAAAACGTCAATCGGTTCAAAAATTTTATATTAACGCTATATGAGGAGGAAAAAAAATCATCTAGATCGAATTTTCTGGAAGCGATACTGCGCAGGTGTAAATGCAACATAAAAGAATAATAATAATAAATTATAAATTATTAGACGATAAATTCTTTTATAGTACTTTTACAATAAGGTAAGCTGTGAAGATATCCAGCCTGCCTTTCACTACCATACCTGACGACGCGCACCTGCTACACAGAGTCTTGAGATCAGTCTACAGCTTTCTAGAGAAAGTAGTCTGACTTGGGCATTTCAATTAGTATGTGTACCGATGTCAATCGAATGCCGCCATTTATGAAGTTATCAACTAGTGTTAGTGTGGCATCAATACTATGTGGTCAAAGATATCTTGCTCTAGTAGGCGTTAGGTAGTGCTTAACCAATGGTTACTGTAATCCATATATATAGAGATATGTGAGTGTGTGTATATGGAAACAAAGGTAATAGAGAAAGTTGCAAAGAAGTCTAGGCAACAGAAAATTAAGAGAGAAAATGGAATGACGTGTGAAATTTACAATAAGAAATGCGTTCCTCTAACACCAAGATCGGGCACTACTGTATAGTAATTCAATAAGCAGCAAGTGAACCACACACACTACAAACATGACAAGGAAAAGATACTAAAAGAAAGTTGCAAAATTATTAGGAGAATTTTAACACAGAAAATACCTCGAATCTGGGAGAATACATGAGAAAATAACGATTGAAATTTTATGAAGATGTTACTAGATTTCACTTTACAAGGCTAACCAAAATAATCCATGCTTACAATAACTCAAGTCAACAACACCATGGATTTGGCAAATTAATATAGATTTGTTAAAAGCGAAATTAGAACCAAAAGATGTAGACAAATTCAAGAGAGACAAATTTTTGGAAACAAAATAGAAAAGTGTATAATAAGAAAAAAGCAGAACCGAAATGGACAGAGGGGAGAAAATGAATAAATAGAGAAGAGATGAAATATGTATGGAAGAAACGAGGCTGTTAAGCGTGATCCTCGCCCCATAAGCAATAAATAAATAAATAAATTATATATATATATATACACATATATACATATACATATATATATATTAGTTTGACACCTTGGTGTCCTTAAATAGACAAAAAAGACAAGGAACCTACCCTCCCCCCATTTACTATCTATTTTCAAAAAAGTAAAATGTAAAATATCACTGAGTTTGAGTTTAAATTATGAGAAATATAAAAAAAACAAAATTAAATACCTGAATTGGTGGGAAGTAATCTTTTGTGTATTATTCTGTTTCTGTGATCAGTTCAGGGGTACAATGCAGGCCATCTAAAAAAAAAAAAAAAAATATTGTATATATTTTTATAGATAATATCGTATTTAAATAAAATGTTATTTGGAGAATAAATAAACTAATTTTAAACTTTAATAATTATTGATTGATCGTATTAATTATATGGAGGAGAAAATGGTAAAAGTGGATAAAAAAATAAATTTCGACCCACATTGCTGGTCTTCATCAGGGCATTAGTCACAAATATGGGAGAAAGTGACTTTAAATTCTAATATTTTATGTCTTTATTTCTAAAGCATTAACTTTTTCAAGTCATAAAACGAAACATTTATTGATATCATCATATTTTAAACAATGATGTCCCCTTAAATTCGGTGAAACTTTTATGCTAACAGAGTTAGGCATAAAATCATTTTTAGCACCAAAATACGAAAATCTCTAAGATATAACAAGCAACTTTCCTGTCAACAATTCTTTCCTCAATACAAGCATCATCAGGAGAAAAACAGAATACTAAATAAAACTAAAGAAATATAAAAAAATAAAATAATACATTCAAAACTCACAGTCCAAAAATCTAACCAACACACCATCACCCAAAAACAACTGCATCGCAAGGGAGGTTTCAAGACATCTGGGGAAGTGAAAAAGCAGCTGATTACAGTAGAAAACCCATATACCCAACACCTAATATAATAAAGGGTAATAAACATAAAACAAATAATAATAATAAAATATATGGAACAAATAAAAAAGAAAAAAGGAAAATAAAAGAACGTTTTATCTTTACAAAATTAATATATTTTCTGCAATAGATGCGTATCCACTGGCTTCTTGATTATGACTTTTCTATCCTATATATTTCCTTTATTTTTGATTAGTTTCGTGTCTTTTTTTTTATTTTTAATATTTATTATTTTCATAACTTTTTTGGATGTTTGTATTATATTATTATTATTTTAAATATAATAAGGTGTTTTTATTTAACCTTTCCCAGCTGTCGTCAGGAAACTTTCTTGTAGGATGCTGTCTCTTGTTGGTCTTCTTGCACTGTGAGTTTAAGTTAAGATGTGTTTCAATAATTTTTTTTTTCTTTCAGCTCTTTATTTTCTTCTTCTGATTTGATGTTGCCTGAATTGGCGAAATATCGCAAATACTCGTATTAGTTTGTTTTTTAGTTTTGATTTGTGATATCAAATTATTTATTAAAATTTGCAATCTGACTCGGTATAAATATTTATTTCACGAACATAATGAAACTATCTCTAAGGTTTTTATCAATCGGTCATTTATAATCGAAACATCGAATAAATACATGAATAAAATCAGAACATTGATGTAGTTTTAAATAAAAATAATTATAATAATTTATTTTATTATTATACGATATAATTTTTTAAATATTTTATTTGAAAAGAAAAGATATGAACAGGACCGGGACTCGAACCCGGGTCTCTCACCTGTCCGTGGTGGTGCTTTAACCATCTCAGCCATCCTGGTTCGCTTCTCGGTCAGTCATATCCCTTCTTTTCACTGATCCTTTATCTCCGTGTTCTCGCAATTTGCGATGTATACACGGGGAGAATGTTAATTCAACATTACTTTTATTTTTGGCTCTTGTTGACTTAAGTCATCAAATATTATTATAATTTATTTTATTGTTATATGATATAATTTTTTAAATATTTTATTCTCCCTGTGTATACATCGCATATTGCGAGAACACGGAGATATAGGATCAGTGAAAAGAAGGGATATGACTGACCGAGAAGCGAACCAGGATGGCTGAGATGGTTAAAGCACCACCACGGAGAGGTGGGGGACCCGGGTTCGAGTCCCGTTCCTGGTCATATCTTTTATTTTCAAATAAAATATTTATAATTGAATGTTTAGGGAGTCCTCCACTTTCGTATTGATTTTTGTTTCGAATGAATTTTAATTGCACGTATAATCTTAATACGCTTTGATGTTTGCTACTAACATATTGATACTATCATGTGTGGATACATCTATTTTGACTAGTCTTTTATATAAAAATGTATCAGGCATAAATATTGATACTTTTGAAAAATATTTTTCAGCCAACAGATTTAAAGTTTTGATTAAAGTAAACTTGTTCATTTACTACAAAGCTATTTCACTCATACCCACACTTCACACCCTTTTCTAAACTAGCTATTTGACTTTGAAAAGAGAAAATGTATTGCAGAATGTTAAACAATTGTTTGTCTAAACTATAAGTGGACGTAAAATACTTCACAGTAATAAAAATTGTTATCAGGAAAACCATTTTTTACTACTAATAGTTTCTTTTGTAGAAACAACAATAGAAACAGAACAATGCCATTTAAAAGAAGCTAAAAAAAGGCATTATATCTTTATACAAGATATTTTAAAAAGTATTTGTTTATATATTTATAAATTATTAATAATAACTCAAAATATTATCACTAAATTCAAAATAATATATCTCTGTATTACAAATAAATAAAAGTGATGTAATATTTTATCGGCATTGCAAAAGATCAGGGAAATAATTTTTTTTAGTCGTTTGTAATGCTCGATCAGTTAAATTATAATTTTTTTTTAAAATTGGTAATTCACAAAGTCACTGTTTTTGGCATATTTAAGACATTACACAAAATATATTACTATTTAATTTTAATGGGGAAAATGGAATCGATGTAAAAAATAAAATAAGCTACATCTTATTTCAATATTTCGATTTTAGGATTCTTATTTCAATATTGGGAATGCAATGAAGTAAGACATTTTTCTAGTTAACGTAAACGGGTCTAGGGTTCAGTACATATTAGAGACTGTACCGTTTCAAGGACAAAGGTTGTGCAGGGAGGTGATCTGTCCTAGATCACGCTCAACCGCCAGATTCCCCCCCCCTTATTTTGGGTACCTGCTTTATAGAGGCTGGGTGTGCCCCAGGATTTTTCTTATCAGCTATAAATTTTTTTATGTATAAAACAAACCTAAAATAAAAAATTTAAATGTTAATTATTTCATTGAATGTAAAATACTAAAAAAAAAAAATCTCGTAACATACTTAGTGAGTACTCATATTTTAATAGGCTCGTTAAGTGAGTACAAAATAGTACATTACTTTTCTAGAGTAATATTGGGGTACCCTTATTAAAACGTTAAGTACTTACTTCAGTGGAATTAAATGAATAATTGTATAGTTTGATAAATAATTTATAAAAAAAAAAAATACAAAATACAGTGTTGCCATTTTTATTGTACAAAAAAAAAAACTTTACCAGTAAAACGTTTTATTTCTGGAAGAAGTGTTGATCTGCAAACATCACGAATGTATAAACATCGGATCTACCACGTTCTGAATGATTACTGATTTAGAAACGCTAGAAAAATAAAAATTGAAAACGAAAGAAGGAAAAAATGTTTAACATTAATAAGTAATAATAATAAATAAGGTTTTACGATAAATATTTTTTTATGAAAATAGACCTTATAATTTTTGTACTATTTGTATTTTTCCTCATAAATTATTTTAATTTTAGTTATTTTATTTAATCTGTTTACAGCCGGGAATGGATTTTTTGGAATATGCGACCCTCCTGGGGCTCATCCGGACAAAATATGGGGAAAACCTGGCGGTTGAGCGTGATCTGGCCAAATCATCTTCCTGCCCAAAAAAACAGTACAATCTCCCTTGCACTGACCCCGAGATTCTTCATGAGTTGTAGCGTTACAGATTTTTTCATAAAATACAATTAGTACTTTCTTAAGATAATTCAAGTAAATACTGCACTGATTGATTAAATTTCTCAATAATGTATAATATCAGGATTTAGCGTGCAGTGTAATCAAACTAAAAATTGAATTTTTTTTTTATCTTTAAGAACTCACTTGAACAATTCTCGACGTTGGATATATAAGAAGAACATGGCAACCACAATGATCTACAATTGCATAGTTCTTTAATAATCGTGAAAGTGTGGTAGTATTGTTTTGTAACGCAAATTCTGGTATTTCGTTGGAATCAAGTTCAATGCGTAGCTGTGTATATCTTTGTCACCAAAAGAATTTGTTTCAACCCTACGAGGTCTACTCATTGTGACTTCGCCTTCTATCTGCCCTGAAGATGGTCTACAACTTAGGTCGAAACGTCGGCAAATAAAATAAATAAGTTTTTCTTATTTAGTATTATGTTGACTGCACCCCCAGACTATCTATATCCCTCAAAATATTTTGTAATTGGATTGGGGTGAACGAAACGAAAAGAAGGAACCGAACAGAGGAAAAAGTCTGAATGTTGGCTAATAGCGCGGAATCTTCCATTGTTTTGGGCGATTTCTTTTCTTGTTCGGGTCGAGTACAATCGGTCCAGGAGGTTAAGGAGTTCACCTAGGCGTGAAGACTTTGGTTGAACCAACCTTAGGAAAAAAAGAATAATACACAAAGTCGAAGAAACAGTTTGTAAATGCGTAGAAAAGTGTCGTAAAGGAAAATAATGAAATATATTGCGGTAACCGTAAACTTCTGTAAACAGCCTTGCAACACAAGTCATGTCATGCGTACGAAGAAATTTCAGATGTACACAACCACAGAATAATGTAAGAATAAATCAACATATACATAACGGTTTAGCATACTCGACGGAATGAACAACCTACACAAGAAAGAACTAGAAATTAGGGAATGACACGATTCAGCTTTTCTCATAACAATTAACTCTCTCTGGGCAAAATTTGAACTAACCACTTATTCACCGGTGCTGCAGATATATAAATATCCATTCAATTGCGTCGGTTAATATTTAACATCATTACAACACGGTCAGTAATAACCGTCAAGTGATCTGATTTTTTAGAGTCTAATCTTGCACAGTAAATTTCATAGTCAACTGTAGTTGCCGAGAATGAGGTGGTAGAGCGCTGAATTGCCGTGCCGAATGTTCCGGGCTCAAAACCGGCTGTGGTAGGTAATTTATAGAATCTCCTAACAGCTGGGGTGAACCCCGTACGATCTGGAGACCCTCCTGAGGCCCACCCAGCCTATGTAATGTAGGTATCCTTTCTTGGTCGGAAAACCAGGCGGTTGATCGTGATCTAGGACGAATTGCCTAACTGCACAACCGTTGTCCTTGAAACAGTATAATCTCTACCATGTACTGAACTCAAGACCCTCCTGGGTTGTAGTGGTACAAGTTTTTTAAAAACCTATTTCTCTGTAAAACAACACACTGTAAACAGAACCTATATATGAATTATTTCTTAATAATTATACGTAAGCACCAAATTATGTTTAAACATGTCGGATTAACTAAATATTAGATGCTATAAATGTTAGATGTTATCACAAAACAACACCACTAGGAAAGATCAAAAATGTCGGTCTTTTTCATTGTGTTTAGATTCTGATAAACCTGTATCTCATAAAATTCATCATGTTTTTTTTAAAGGCGCTGACTAAGAATTTATCTTTGTGGGTTTAATAATTGTCCTGTTGATTAAATTTTGCGATAAAAACCTCCTATCGAGATGTCTTATTACTTAGCTCATGTCTGTAATAATAATAATAAAAAAACTACAATAAATCAAAACAACAGAAAAAGTTTCAAACATTGATATTGACTTTAGGAAAAGACGAATGAAATTCTTTGGTCGCCTCACGAGATTACCAGAAAATGGACTGCCAAAAAGAATATTAGATTATGTTAGCTCACTTAAGAATTCAACAAATGGCTGAACGAACTTCGAAAGGACCAAACAAATGTGCAACAGTCACTTAACAAAGAGACACCTGTCATGCAAACCACTACACTACAGGTGACTCCAAACTGAACATGTTATTTCCACTTATATAAAATTTTTCAATTTTGAATTCCAAAATAATACATTTTTCGAGAAACAATAATTCTTTATAAAAATCCTAAAGACATTCAATCAAAATATCACTTTCGGTGAACACATTTAGTCCAAAAAGTGAGGTGCACTAGATGTATTAGATGTCTCACAAATTACAAATTGAGAAATTTCATCCAAGGTATCTCCAGACGTAATATCGAAATTGGTCCTAATAATTCATGGTTATGCTGTCCTGCAGAAGAAATATAAAATGCGAGTTCCAAGCCTGTGTGGTGACAGGATCTCGGTAAAGATGCCTATCCTAATAACGCCTGAATAGACAAAATTTAGGACTCCCACAGCAGCATCGTCCGATTAGCCATAGCAGTATAAACAGACATTAAATGAAGAAACAAACTATTCAAAATTTATTCAGAGATGTTCAAAATGAATTGATCCATAAAGATAAAAGATCTTTGCGAGTGCAATGCTCATTTTACTGCGTAAAAGGAAGTGAAAATGCTAATTGTCGTGCAGTTTTATGCGTAACATGGGGAAACTGGTGACTATGAGAGAGCACGAAAGAGCGAGATTATTCAACATATTTCCAACATGGTGATAAGAGTGGGGAGTTGCTAGCGGAAGCGGAAGTGAGCCAGGTGACCGTGACTTCCTATAGTTTTTAACTATTCAGTCAGCCGTGCTCTTTTGTTACCATGAATCAGCTGTCCCATAGTCTAAATAATATTTCAGTCGCCATGCTGCTATTTAAAATCCAGCCTGTTGTTCAGGTTAACTAAATAGAAACTGCCAAGTCCAAACAATGGTGGATCTTGACAAAAAACTCATTAGTCTTATAGCCAACAGAGAGAGGTAACGGTCGTTAATAAAGAAAATTTCACATTTCTGGCTTCACTGGCCTCACATTTCCTTACTGTACAATGTTATTTAAAAAAAAAGTACTTGTGTCTTAACGCAGCCCTGGTTACTTTTGCCTTCTTGTTCGCATGCGCGAGCAGTTACATTTTGTAACAGTTACATTTCTAACAGTTACCTTCTGTTTATTGGGTTAAAAGAGGATTAACAATTAGAAATCAAAAGAATTTACTGAAGCATGGTATAATAATAATAATGAATAATTAATTAAACAACAATAGTTTCTATATAATTAAATTTCTATATAATTAAATAATAATAATTTCTGAGTCCCACTTTCTGACTACATTGATTTAAATTGCATTTCCAAAAGAAACAACGTTCACCACAATACCATTTCATGTGAATTGCTACATTTTCTTTGTTTTGGTAAAATATTTCGCTCCGGCAAAAAAATAATAGCTTGTTCTTCTGTTGTCGGCAAATCCCAAATACGCATCATTTTACACTAATTAAATAAATAACAAAAATAATAACAATGAAAAATTTATAACAAACTAGCAAACAAACAATAAACAATAAATAACAAACAATAAGAAACAATAAATCAGCAATAATGAAAACTCAGTAAGCAAGAAGAAACCGAACAAATCAGCTGTTATAAATGTAACTGTTACAAAATGTAACTGCTCACGCATGCGAACAAGTAGGCAAAAATAACCAGGGCTGCGTTAAGACACAAGTACCAAATAAAACTTGTACCACTTCAACCTATGAAGAGGATAGGATCCAGTAGATGGTAGGGGCGGTTTGTCAACTCTTTACAAACCAACCATTCTACAAGAAGATAATTTGTATGAGACCACGCTCCAGGTTTCCTCCCCATTTTTGGTAACCATATCATTGAAGCTGAGGAGCCCAGAAAGGTTCCAGAGGGTTTCGTGGCTGTTTAGTATTCAATAATTTATCTGCTTTATCAGGAACCTGGGGCCCTCGGCAAGGCTACCTCAATAGACAGCGGTCGTTAATAGTAAAGAACATTTCAGAATTTCTGGCTTCACTATTTTAACCTATCATTACAATTTTACATATTAAAAAAAAAAATACAAACTTGTACATCGAACCATGAAGAGTATAGGTAGGTGCTTGTTGGTACTCTATTTCTAAGCCAACAGCTGAACAAGAAGATGATTTGTCCGAGACCGCTAAGAGTTCGTTCAAACTAAGAGTAAAAACAAAGACTGGGTGAGCCCCGGGACTGTCTTCAGATCCCTCATAGCTGATTGATGGCTGTTAAAAGTTAACAGAATAAATAATTTGTCTGCTACATTAGGTGTCAAACTCAGGCAGGCATCCTATGTTTTGAGCAACCCAGCTCACGTATCCCATATTTTGTCATATAGCAAAACTAAATATTAATATTCATAATTACATATGAAGCAGAACTTAAGGGTTTCATCAATATTCGTCCACGTAGCACAAATAACACAATCTAAAATTTTGAGAAAGATCAACAATGCTCCTTGGTTTATTTCGAAGCATACTATACACAACGACATGAACATTCTCACTGTTCACAGCAAATACACATTCCACAAGTCAACCACCACCAGATTCTCTTGCTCATTCTCCTTCCTACGTCCCCTCGGAAGGACGGAATTACCAAGGTTTTTAACTCCCTTTAAAAATCCTAAGGCTACTTGCTGGGCTACGAACACCGACCTTGGGCATAGAAGGTCGTTCTGCTAACCAATATACCACATGTTAAGGAATCCCACTGTAGCATCGTCCGATTAGCTGTAGTAGCATAAAGTAATGTGAACAAACAATATAAATAGAATATTGGTACGTAAATAAAATTCATACATAACATACTAAATAATAAAGACTATAGAAGAAATAAATAAAAGAGAGACAGAGTAACGAACGTAGACTTGTGCCTTCCGGCGTGTATATACGACCCCCCATTTCCGAACACGTATGCTACAGCTGGTCTATAGTCTGGACGAAAGCGCCACGATCCACATCCGCTGTCTTACAAACTGCCTTATACTTTGAATACATAATTTATTCTCCCCCTTTTTCAATTTGTATCAGGGTCTATTAATAACACGAGTGATAGATAAAATGTTCAGGGTGTTTCAGGGTTAAGTAGCCAAACTGAAAATTATAACTAAATACCTCAAAACAAGAAAAATATTTCCAACGGAGGTATGTCCGCAAACACTATGTTTAGGAGATATTCACGCCTAAAGATTTTTATTATTATGAATTATTTAGGCATAGTGAATAAATAAAACTTATTTTATTTGTTCCGAATACTTTATTACCTATCCTTACAAAACCTGGATAGGCAAAATTTATAGCTCCCACTGTAGCATCGTCCGATTAGCCATAGCAGCATAAATTGACGTTAAATGAAGAAACAACTATTTTATTCATTAAATGCAAAAATTCATATTAAATGTTGTTCAAAGTGATTCCCTTGTGCATTAAGACAGACTCGGCATCTTAAACAGTAGCTACGGGAGAAAGGTATTGGATATGTTTTATTGTTTCACAAGATTAAATTTTCCTTCTTCGTAGAGAATTAAGATCACTGACAGGCCTTGCATAGACGTTTTGTCGAATGTCACCCCAAACAAAAAAACCAGAGGTGTCAGGTCTGGAGAGCGAGCAGACCAAGCCACTGGTCCTTCACGTCCAATCTATTGATTCTGATAATTAACATTTAACCATTGTCTTGGACATTAAACAAAAAATTAATGTTGATGTTTACACTTAATGAATAAGTTAGTTGGAACAAATAAAATAAATTTTATTTATTTACTATGCCTAAATAATTCATAACAATGAAAATCTTTAGATGTGAATTTCTCCAAAACAAAGCGTTTGCGGACATACCTCCAAAGTAATTTTTTTTTCTTGTTTTGAGATCCTTAGTTCAAATTTTCATTTTAGCTACTTAACCCTGAAACACCCTATATATCCAAACAAAGAAAAAGTTTGAATTAAAAGTGAGTTTGCTAACGGCTTCTCAAGGAAGAGGTTCTCGATCTTTTAACTAACTTCTTTTAAACAATGCACTGCTATGGGCACTGCAATAAGGGGAGCGTAGTGGCTCAGTGGTAGAGCACCGAGTTACGATGCCGAAGGTCCTGGGTTAAAATCCCGCTGAAAGCAAGACTTTTATTTAATCTGTCAGCGGCCGGAGATGGATCCAGGATCTAGGACTCTACTGGGGCTCACCCAGCCTCTATAAAGTGGGGGGAAATCTGGCGGTTGAGCGTGATTAAGGACAAATCATATCCCTGCACAATCGTGGTCCAAGAAACAGTAGTCTTTACCATGTACTGAATGATCTACCACTGAGCCACACCGCTACCTAATTATAGTAATTATTTAATTTTATTATTATTTTTGAGATATTTATACATCTTATTGTATGTTATAATATTACCTGTGACCTCGGAGGGCAGACACCAACTGCAGCGGTACAGGAAGCAGTTGTTTCACTTGACACGCAATATAACTACTCTGTATAGATAAGAGACATCGACTGGGCGCATTCAGATATAGTAGCCACTAGTTTTATCAACTAGTATTCAATGAGTGTGCCATCACAATCTTAACTAAACAACGTCAACTTTGAATTGGTTGATTTATTAATGGGCGTTAAATATTCTCTATTGGCTAGTGTCTAGTAATGAATCAGAGTTCAGGCATCATTCGATCCTTTGGAGATTTAGAAATATCAATATTTATTAACTGGTCCTAACAATTATATAATTTTTTAATAAAAAAATTGCTGTAACGACTGGGAAGTGCCTGAGGGGTAGACCGAGGCGTAGGTGGGAGAATTGCGTTAAGAGCGATCTGGGGGATTTGGGTTTGGGTAGTAGTTCCGTGGACAGAAGTTTGTAAGCAGAAATTGGTGGCACCGGAATCGAGCCTTCTAGTTCGCTAAGCCTTATTATTATTATTTCTAAATTTTTTGTTTGTTTATCAAATCAATTATACGACTATTAATATCGGAACCAGTAAGTTATTCCTTGGAATAACATATTATAATAAAAAGTACAATAATAGGATTCAATGGTGAAAAAATAAATATAACACTAGAACCCTTGAAGGTTCTTTGGCTCAGTACATGGTAGAGACTGTAACATTTCTAGAAGAACGGTTGTGGAGGGAAATGATTTGTCCTAGATCACTCTCAGGCGCAGGGATTTTCCCCAATTAAGAGTGGTTACTTTATAGAGAGTGGGTGAGCCTTCGAAGGGTCAATCAAATCCTAGAATTATAGGTTGCTGATTGAACCATCAGTTGGAAGTTCTAGGTTTAAACCGAGGATAAGTACTGCTGAAAATAAGATGTTTTAAATTTATTTCTATTATTATTGTTATTTTGATGGTGATTACTTTTAAATATTTTTGTTTTGAAGAGAAAAGATTAGTCGTGCATCATCTCCGGTGCAGCGCTCTAAGCCATTGAGCTACCAGGGGTCGTATCCAAGCCAGACAAATCTGTTCTCTTCACATTGAACATTACTTTAATTAGTATCTTGTTTCTACATATATCTGACATGTTAGAATATAATTAAATAATGCAATTAAAGTGTTGAAGTTAAGTACAGCCCATTTAGTTTGAAGGAACAGTAAGTACTAATATTGCACTAGAAGAAATAAAAAAACGTTTATTGTCTCAGAATGTATTATGCATAATCCTCTATGATAAAAGTATTTTTTATTTCTAAACTATTCACGCTAAACTGATCATAAAAATGAACAAAGATCTTTTTATTTTTTTAGCCATTGCATTATCTTATCAGTAATACATGCAGATGTTCCAACCCACGTGATGTGGCTGATTACAGAAACGATATAAAATTATTATGACTTTCCTGTTTAAATCAATTATCTTTTTGTTTTTACTGTTAATTCTGTGGCACCTGTGCATAGTGGGCTAAGTCGAAATTTGTGAATTTCATGCTATCTACTTAGAATCGTAATTTTTTTCTCTTTCCTTGTGTCTAACACGCTAAGTGTTCCGTCCATTGCAATGAAGGATATTCCTTTGTGAATCGTGGGCTGATACTCCAATCTTGAACTTAGAATAAGTTCAGAAATATTACGATTCTAAGTAGATAAAAGTAGCTTGAAATTCACAAAATTCGACTTATCCCACTATGCACAGGTGCCACAGGATATAAATGATCGCAAATATCTTCTTTTTTTTTTTGTATGACTAAATATTTCCTTTTTAAAAAGATCTGGGACCAGAGTAATTGAGAGGTGAGAAAAGAATAAACTGTTTTGTAATGCAATAATACGTGGTCGAATCTTATCTTCTCGAACTACCTGATTTAAGAAAAAATATATAAAATTACTATTTATATTTTTTTTCAGTGATAAGAAATGTGATAAACTTATCACTGAAACAAAAATATTTAGAATAGATCCTATGTTATAAAAAATCTCCGTAGGTTGTCGCTTCGAGTTAAGTTACAAGTTTTAACTGTTTATTCGTTTTATTTTTAATATTTTCCTAAAATACAAGTCATCGTGAGCTTTAGTATGAAATCAATAAACAGTTAAAACTTGAAACTCAACTCGAAGCGACACCCTGAGGAATAATTACCGTACGGAATGATTATTACGGTAATTATTTCGCAGGTTGTCGATTCGAGTTGAGTCACAAGTTTTAACTTTCATTCGTTACCCTTTTAATATTTTCTAAAAATACAACTCATCATGAACTTTATTATGGAAAAGAGAATGCAATTATGGGAAATGAATACTTCAGTAATCATTTAAACTAGAAATGAAAGTTTCAACAAATATATAATTTATACTTCGGAATATTAGTTGAAACTTTTATTACTTGATGAAATGATTACCGAAGTCTACTCATTACCCATAACTCCATACTCTGGCTCACGATAACTTACATTTTAAAATTAAGAAGGAACAATAAACAATTAACAATAAACTTGTTGAATCTTAACTCGAAGCAAAAGCTTGCGGAACTGATACCAACGATTTTTTTACTTGTAACAATAATGGAAAAATATAAATTATATCGAACTTGATGACAAACAGTTTAAGCATGGAAGAGCTATCTTCGAGTACCGCAAGCTCAACCAAGAACAATAGTGAAAAAAGAAAAAAAAAGACAGTTTTCACCTCATCATCCGCACCATTTCCCGCGGGGAAAATACACTTCCGTTTTAGTTTAAACTAAGAAACAAAAAACACTGGGAGAATAATTCGTGAAATCATTTTACTAAACTATAAAAAACTACGCTTTTATGTATATCATCCAAGTGGAATGACCTTACTGTACTTCTAGATTCTAAGAATTGTTTAAACTGTTCTCACATTTGCGATCTTATTGTTGCCGCTAGATGCCACTACTGCCGCTATAATAATATAATTAATTGTAAATAAACAGTTTTACGTTTAGGTTTGTCATTTTAGTGTGCCTTTTATTCATTAAAATACTGTGTTTGCACTTTCCTTGTTGTGTTTTTGGCATTATTGACCCTTACTTCTGTAATTTCACAATAATAACTTTGAAAAAGTAAAATCCTTCAAACTTTTACTTTTTTTTAAATTGTTACTTACAATTTTTTTTTAAATTTCTTCTAAGAAATGGGGGGTTACATCCCCAATAACCCCCCTCGTTACGCCTATGGGAATGACTGAGGACAAGAAAAACAGTGCTGTACGGTAGTAAACTGTATTAGAATTAATAAAATTATTACTTTTATAATTAAATTCAATTTAATATTATTTTGATTGTTTATTATATTGATAAAACAATAATACAAAGCAGTTAGTAAGAATCACCCAAGCTATTACTAATGTGGCGACCGCTAGTGATAATTCGACCAGACTATGAAGTTACATTATTTTTCCTGTACAGTATCGTTGTAACTATGATAAAATAGGGATTAAGTGAAATATTAAAAGTAATAAAGTAGTTTTAGTAAGCAAAAATAAAACTGTTTTATTTTTATTTTATTGTGATTAATTATATGTTTTTATTTTGAAGATAAAAGATTTTTCCTGGCCGGGATTCGAATAAAAAAATACATATATAAAATTGACATACGTCAACTAGATCTCAATTGATGTAATATTCAATGAACATTCTTCTCCAGTACATCGCAAAAATTGCGAGTGCTGGGAGAGGTGCGATCGGTGAAGTGAATGGATTAGTCTGGCCTGTTTACGAGCCCTGGTAGCTTAGTTGGTAGAGTACCGCGCTAGAGATACGGAGGTCCCGCGTTCGAATCCCGGCCAGGACAAATTTTTTCTCTTCAAAATAAAAATATTTAAAAATAAACCTGTTCATTTTATACGCAAAATAAAAAATAACAATACTGCACCCTACGTAAGATTCACAGGTCACACGTTCGCAACAAGCCAATTGTTTTGTTTGTTATTTTGACGCTCAATACGACAGTCGTAAATGTAAATCGCAATACAGCAGTTGATTAAATTAATTAATTTTTGTTAAATACTGAATATTCCTATTTACAACGCTCGAATTTAAATAAAGGTTTATTGCAGTGAGCAACTCTCTGACGCAGAAGCCCATTGACATGTGCGTTAATAATCTAGGGTCGATACTGATCATTTGGGTCTGACGTATTCGAATACTTAATATTTTACGCCTATCATGATTCATTCAATACTTTTTCGTTGGACTGAATTGACGAAACGTTAAATGGTTAGTTATTTATTAGGTAATTTAGTAATTTTGTTCATACGTGATGATAATACGTCCGTATGTAACTCGCATAACACAAAAACGTTAAAAGCTGATAGTTTATATTTTGTATTTTTTATTTCTGTATTATCTAGTTGTACAAAACCCTCTTTGGCTACTGAATCAACACCAGAACTTATTTTTGAAATGCTTCAATATATTAAGTATAATTCAAAACTTTTAAAAATTGAAATAAAGGCTTAATAAATAAATGTAAACATTTATTTTTATATTTATGAAGGTTTTATATTTATTTTATATTATAAAGGTTTTGATTAAAATTGACAAACAGAAAGTGGAACTGAACTATTTGAAACTTGAGACTTTAAACAAACAAAAAAAGTTAAATGTAATCAAATTATTTTTATTTTTTATATTTAAGACATTACATTTACAGCTACGGATGGACCCTGTAAGATCTGAAAGCCCCTCATAGGGCACACCCAGCCTTTATAAGGTAGGCACCCTTTATTCAGAGAAAACAATCCTTGCGATTCAAAATCCTTCGTAAAATCCTCAAAGCTCCTAACTTTGTTACAAATAAATTCATCAATAATGACCTTAATGTCCCATTTCTAGTTGATTTTGCCCGAACCCGAAATCAGTCCTTTCATGAGGAACCCAAATATGGGAAAATATTCCCACTCAAACCCACTAGTTAGCTTCCTCTGCAATCCCCGATAATCCTCTGAGGGGTCTGAAAAGAAGATGGCCTAGTGACCTTCTATGTTGAGTTAGTTATTTTAATTTTAACGTTATTCTTCATCATTTTATATTATACAGTATACAAGACGGAAAAAGGAAGTCATATGGTGTCTCCATCAGAATTTTTTTAAGCCATCCTCGAGTTGTAACGTCGGTGGCATGACAGTCACGTGTTTTCGATCGCATGAGCACTCTCCATATCCGTCTCTTTGGATGAATCATAAATCGATAGTAATTTAACCTGAGGATACAGTAGAATCGATCGGTGATGTTATTCTTTAGTTGCCCCTGAACACAACACTGTCATGATAGCACCCACAAGACGCCCACCATTGCGATCTTGTACAATAGTCCTCGTCAAAACAGCAACCTACCATTATCAGTCATTATGATCAGTTTCTTTTTTATTCTTTCCATCTCATTTGGCATTGCTACCATCGCTCGTCTGATAAATAAAGTAATGTATCCACAAAGAATCTTCTACTTTAGATTCAACATACCCTTCAGCACAGCAACTCAGCGCTCCACACACTTAGCTACCCCACTCCCTTTAAATTCAAGTAATTTTATTTTCATTTGATTGCTCAATTAATACAACTTCTATTTATTTACGATTTTTTAATTAATATTTCGTTAAAACATTAAATAATAATTATTTCATTAGTAACTTGACATGACCCTTAATAAATCGTATCACATAAATTTTATTGCTAATAATAATTTTTACAACTAAAATGTCATATTATTTGGCACAGGACACTATGCGGCCACAGCAAAATGTCATCAACCTTAATCAATATATTTTGCACGCCACGACTGAATGTAAACGTTTCGGAAAGAAAAATGACTCAACGCTTATTAATATTCATGGTTACCTTGAGCATTCAGTACAGGCATTATGTTAATCATTTTACAAACTCAATGATTTTTTTAAAATAATATTTACTCTTAAAAATATAACACGCCAGCGGTTTATTTACGAGATTAATGAATACTTGAGATAGGATACAAATAAAATCTAGTTCTTTATCTCTGTTTATTTTAGTGTTTTTTTTCAATATTCCATTTTTCTATTGTTATTTTTATTTACATTGTCTACAGTCAAGGTGTGAATGAACTCAGTTATCGATATTAATATTTTTCATATTTTTTAATTAATAAAAAATGTTGTTACATTAATATTGTGTTAATATCGACAATAATATTGAGAAAAATATATATTGTAATGGAATCAGATAAAATGAAAACAGATACTCCTAATGTATTCCTTCTGATGAGAATGGCGAATTTTACTATACAATTTTAAATTCTACAATTAAATCTGAAAGTTGCCTTTTCAATTTTTATTTTAATGTTCGAAATTTCATTTTCTACTGTGAGATGTATATTATATTGGTAACGGTGTGGAATACAAACAATGGAACCTACTTAAAACATTTCATTCTCATTTTACTTTAAAATTTTATTTATATCTCTTTTTATATTGAATAAACTATTTTGGAACTATAAGAAAAAAGCATGAAGCAATCCAAGTTTTTTTCTGTCTTCTTACTAAATTTTTTTAAAATTTAAAATCAAATCTATACTACTGGCGATGATTTTAAACTTATCTCATCAATTTGAACGAAGTTGATCCACTGTTATACATGGAGTTAAATAAGCATATGGTTTAGAATAATTTGAAATGTTAATTCAATAAAATTAATATAATAACCCAAATAAGTATATCTATAAATTATATTACTAATTTTAAAAAGCGGCCAATAAAAATCAAGTTATAGATAGGTATTGAAATATTGTTTTAAGGCATAACATTTCCAAAAATAACCTGACAACTATTCATATCAGAATATAGATTAAAGGAAATAAATTATCATGATGGATTGAATTAGTCAGAGAAATTTTCACTTATTTTATTTTTAAAGTTTCACTCATTTTGTGTTATCTTTGACTGCACCCCCTGACCAATTCAATCCATAATTAGAATAATCCAGTCAACTATTTTCCACTCAAACAGAAATACATTACCGATCAAAAAATGTTTATATAGAGGAAAATAGTTGACTGGATGATCAAATGTAGAACGGAGATAGTTGGGAGGTGCAGTAAAAAAAAACAACACTGAATAAGAACTAGACTTATATTTATGTGCCGACGTTTCGACCTACAGTGTAGGTCATCTTCAGGGCTAAGAGAGAGAAACAAACAGAACAAAAAATATATAAAAACGTACAGTAACAAGAATATGTAACATGTAATGTGGAAAATTAAAATATTGACAGATATGAAAATTAAAGATAACGAATATTAATAAAGTGACAGAATATAATAAAATTAAGATAAAGACAGATTTAATAAAATGTTTATATATATATACATATATATATATATATATATATATATAAAATGTTTATGTATATATATAAATATAATGTAAATGTGCACATTTCCCTCCTCGTTTGGGTAATGTGCATTCAACTAACATTTACAATTTCAAAGTAGGGAAATGTACATTGAATTCACAATGACCGTGTCGTTTTGGTAAATGTGAACAGGGAGTTTTAAAACAATCTTATTCTAGGCATGAATTCGCCATTTGTGAACAAAAGTTTATATCATACCAAGATGTTCCTCAAGAAATCGGTAAGAGAAATTATAGGAATGCAGTCCCTTACTGGTGGAAAAGGTTTTAAAAGATGCATCTGTAAAGGAACATGTTCCTAAAAAAAATGCAGTTGTAAAAATGCTGGAATATTATGTAGTTCCAAGTGCCATAATCGCAATTCTTGCTGAAATAAATAAAACATTTTTCATTATGAAATTTCTATATGTTCCTTTATAGTTTTATAAAATTTAACTGTTATAATAAAGAAAATATGTTATTAATATTATTTGTTTGATTCCCATCGTATTGGTCCTCAAAAACTAGGACGAAAATTGTATTTATGAATATTGGGATCATAACCTACGACATATTATATAATATGCAAAGAAAAGTACGTTTTGTTTGTCATGTACATTTTTTAATTAAAATCATTTTTGTTATTAAAGCCTTTTGTATTATGTTTATTTAAATAAATATTTTTTTACTGCAACAACATTTTTAATTTAGTTTTATTCCAACTTTTCTTAAAACATGAAGGTAAGGGTATACATTTACCAAAACGTGAAGGTAAGAGTACACATTTGCCGGGAAATGTACACATTTTACGGTAAAAGTGTACATTTCCCAAGAGTGAACATTTACCGTAATATATATATAAATAACTATACTTATATATATATTTTTTTTTAATTTTTCAATCATTTGTTACAGTTAAGAGCGGATAAAGTCATTAAAAAGTTATAATTATTACGCGAACTGTAATGACTTTAGTGAAAGTCGCCATTTCACTTACTGCGGAATTCGTTACGGAATATTAAACAGAGATCTACTCGAGAATAGTTTTATCATTCCTTGTAGCGAAGAGGAATGTCGTGAGGAACTGTATCATTTGCAAAGCAATCACTTCAATAAATGATGTTATGTAATGACTATTGATAATTTATTCAGAAATAATAGCTTAATTGTTGTAAATTAACATAATTACAGTAGAGAGTCGATTATCCGAACTAGTTTACGGAAAAGTTACAAGGAGGGTTCCATATTGTCATTCTTCGAAAATAACTTAGAACCATATTTTTAAAATTTAATTCCCTAGAACTAAGTATTACTTAATACTTAAAAGATATAAGGACTTAGACTTAGCTGCCATGAACAGGAAGTAAATACTGAAGAAAACAAGTATTACAACTTTCTTTGTATCACAACCTTGATAAATCATGCTTTGTATGTACAAATTTTTATTGCTTTCTATTTTTTCATCAACGCATATGTATTTTTTTAAACATGCTTACTGAGCAATATAATATTTCTTTTTACGAACGTGGTGGTTGTTAGAATTTTTCTTTTTTTTTAGTGAATTTCGATTATCCGAACTTTTGATTATACGAACCATAACTGAAGATATTACCTAGTTTAGATAATTGACGCTCTACTGTATAAACCTTTAAGTAATTGTATTAATGATTAAAAGCTATCTATATAATTTTTAATTTTAGGACCTCATATGATTAATTATTTTCTTAAAAAATATTTGAATTTAAATACTATTATATTTAGTTAATGTGTTAGGTTAATTTAACTTCATTTTTTTTTATTTAACTCTCGTATGTATAATATAACAAAATAAGAAAATAACGTTCATTATCATACTTGGTCTTACTTTTATTATGTTTTATAAAATTAATATGTTAGATATCACTTATTTTTTATTAATCGTTTATTTTTTTTATCACCAAAAGCTTTCGATATTTTATTGATTATGGTATCTTCTATACCTCTATATGGGAAACTTGTCTCCTCACTTTTCTTGTGGAAGAAAAATATTTAAAGAAAATTAAAACCTTTTGTCTATTGAGCTTAAGTATGTAGTTTTGTTCCCTATATAGAATGATAAAAATTAAAATGTAAATAATATGAGAATTCAAACAATTTAAAAATATTTAATTTATGAAGGAAAAACCATTTTCCAGTCAAGTTTTTCTTTATTATATACTATAAATATGTTTCGGCCCCTTCGGCCATTTTCAATTTCTTAATTGTTTGTTAGGATTTACATAATATGTCTCTTATGGACGTCTATAAGTTAAAAATTACTAGGAGATACATTTTTCTCCATGGTCATTATTACTCTTTCAAAAAAGAGAAAAATGTATCTCCTAGTAATTTTTAAATTATAGACGTCCATAAGAGACATATTATATAAATCCTAACAAACAATTAAGAAATTGAAAATGACCTAAGGGGTCGAAACGTATTTATAGAAAATAATAAAGAAAAACTTGACTGGAAAATGGTTTTTGCTTCATAAATTAAATATTATAAAATATAGTCCAGTAGAACCCATATTGTAATACAATTTAAAAAATAGTAATGGAATAAAAAAGTTAACATTATTACTTTAAAAAAACAACAACTGTACCACTAGAAATTTGTAGAGTTTCTAAGGCAAAGGCTGTGCAAGGATGTGATTTGACGGAGATCATACTCGAGTGCCAGGTTTCTTCAATAATTTAGAGCAACCACTACATAAAGACTGGATGAGCCACAAGTAAGTCGGCAGCTCCACAGTGTCTACTGTGACTGTTTACAGATTAAATAATGTATCCAAAGGAATCCATATTAATTTCCCATTTATTGCTGATTTGGCTTAAACTATATCAATCCTTTAATGGCAAACTTTATTCCTACTAACACCCACTAGTTTCAAACCTAGCAACCTCTTCAACTCCTGAGAAGTGACATGACGAATTGAACTTGTTTGAGTATTATCACTGGGTAGTTTTTCTACTTGCCTTTATTCATGTCAGAATGTACCATTTCTGCCATTTACTGTATTGTTATAATACAGTTGTAAATTTTAATGAAAAAATAAATTATCTACTGAAACCTGACTTGATTCAGGGAACTTCAACATAGCGACTCAACACTCTACATCTCTACTCCGTTAGTTTGACATGTATTTTTTTATATAATCTAATATATTTAAATATAAAAAATATACATTTGTGGAACGCAATCAAACGAAGCATTTTCCTTCTACCCGTCCTAAATAATAATTCATAGTTTCATAAATTTCGGTTTTGGTATTTTAAATTGCAATATTGTATTAATGTAGTTATTATTAACTGCTAATTGATTTAAAATAGTAAAAAAACAATAACAAAAATATTATTTGTTTGATATGCCAAATATTATTTATGCGTAATAAATTTTAAAATAAAAACCATTAGTCATGTCAGTTTACATATTTGAGGCGTTGAGATGCAAAAGGGGATAAATCCAAATTTGAAAATTTTTCAGGACACACAAACATATGCATAATTCAGGTTATTATGAAATTATTATTTATTTGAGACAATCATTTTTAGAAAAATTATATTGGCGTTGGCATGTTCTGACTGGTGAACCACGTACCACCGCACAGAGTTGTGAAATTTGTGAAAAAAAAATTAAAAATGATAAAATATGGATTTATCCCTTTTTGCATCTCCACCCCTCATTTAATAATGAATTTAAATGAGGAGAAGCTTCATGAAAATTAAACTGTGGGCTTGAAAATTAACTTCGAGAAGACCGTTGGAGATCATGATACTAATGCGCTTCTGTTGGATAGGGAGGCTTGTAGAAGGTAAATATATTTAACTACTTGGGATCTTATTTGGATACTACCGGGTCGTATGATTATGACGTCAGAAGAAAGGTGGAGCAAGCTACTAGAATACTAAATCCGATCCTTTGGAATACAGAGATTTCTACATCAAATAAACGCCGTATTTTTACAATCATAGTCGAATCTATCCTGACTTATTCTTCGGAAACTTGGACTATGAGCTCCCGTCTGTACTCAAATGGATTTCTGGAGGAGGTGTCTCCGTGTCACCAGGCTTGATAGACTAAGAAACGAAGAAATATGACAGAGGATGGATGTGGATATATCAACAAATGAAAGGATCGGGACACGCCGCCTAACATGGTACGGCCATGTGAAGAGGATGACGTTTGAATGTTGGCCGAACCGAGTTTTGTATTGAGTTCCACCAGGTAAGAGAGGACGCCGACGGCCCAGAAGCATGTGGATGGAGGGAGTCCAGGAGGAGATGGCTTGTCGAGGTCTCCAGGAAAAGGATTGGATGGATCGAGAGGCATGGAGCTGTGCTCTGACAGGTTGAGGCAACCCATGTTGGAACGCCAAAATAGGGAAGATAGTAAAATGAATAAGGGTAGTAAACGCTTATTAAATTATTTATTATTAAAGTTTAAATAATAATTATTTTAATAATTTATAATTAAAAGTACTAATCGAACAGTAGAAATAAAAATGTTGATATTAATAAAATATAATAATGTAAAAAATTCGTCATGCAATATCCGATGGATCACACTACTTAGGGGAGGTAAATAAATTTCGATTTTAGTATTTTTAATTGTAAAATTGTATTAATTCAGTGATTAACCGTTAAATTTGATAATGTTAAAAAAATACAATATTATTTAAGCATAATCAATTTAAAAAAAAGTTATTTAAAGAAATCAATTAGAAAAATTATATATTGAATAATGCGGGGATAGAAATAAGCCAATTTTCAATCTTTTTTTATTTCTAAAAAAAAGATATTAAGTACAATTGCAAGAAGATTGTTTCATTTCAATGAAAAAAATAGCTGATCTCTACAATCCAACAATCAAAAAAACAATAAAAAAAACATAATCAAAAAATAGTTGAAATGATGAAAAATTGAGAAAAAAAAAAACGAAATGATGGCCAATAATAGGAAACAAAGGGAAGATTAGAGAAAAATACGAGACATTCAAAACGGTCAGTTTAAGTACCAAGGGGAAATTCTAAATAATGACAGAGAGTACTGTCAGGAGACCTAAAGCAGCGAAGGAAAATTGTAAAGATTGCGGCACTTTTCAAAGGATACCTACAATAAAAAGAATCTGTCGAAAAAACTGAAATCAGGCACTAGGAAACATTAGGGAAAACGGTACGGGTCTAAAACAACGGAGCTTCAGCGAAGTTAGAGAAATGGCTAAAAATGCAAAGACAAATCCTGAAAATGTGAGAATAATTTGCATAATAAAAAAAATATTCAATTAGGAAAAAAAAAGTTAAAATATAATCGATTTTACGATAATAAAATGAATAAGTGAAGTAAGAGTAGTTATTAATTACAGTTTGTGTTTTAATAAAATATTTGGTTAAATTATTTATTACTACAAATAGTAATCGAAGAAAGGTAATAAAAGTTAACTATTCCGCTGGTTATCGAAAGTTTTAACTGTTCATTCGTCCCCCTTTTAATATTTTCCAAAAATACTAGTCATCATGAGCTTTAGTATGGATAAGAGAATGTAATTATGGGAAATGTGTATACTTCGGTAATCATTTCATCTAGAAATGAACGCTTCAACAAACATATATCATCTGTACTCCGAAATGTTAGTTGAAACTTTTATTTCTAAATTAAACGGTTACCGAAATCTGCTTATTACCAATAATTATATTCTCTTTTCCATACCAAAGCTACTTAACTTAACGATAACTTGCATTTTTGGAAAAAAAAATATTTAAAAAAAATTTATTTATTGATATCTACAACTGTATTACAATAATACAACAAGTAAATGGGCTAAGTGAAATATAATGACATGAGATAATGAGAAGTAGAGAAACTACCCACTGGTAGTACTCAAATCAAAGTTCAAGTAAGAAGGTCACGTGGTCATCTTCTTTTCAGACGCCTCGGAGGATTATCGGGAATTGAAGAGGAAGCTAGGTTTGAAACTAGAGGGTTTGAATGGTAATAAAGTTTGTTATGGAAGGATAGATACCGGGATCGGGTTAAATCAGCAACAAAAGGGACATTAAGGTCGTTATGGATGACTTTATTCTTAACAAAATAAGGAGCATTGAGGATTTTACGAAGGATTTTGGATTGTAAGGATTGGATACGAGAGGAATTCGATGGCTTAGTGGAGCCCCAAAGCTCTACTCCGTAAGTCCAAATAGGTCGTATGATGGTCATGTAGATGAGTCTTTTGTAGTTGATTGGGAGCTTAGAGCGTTTGTCTAGTAAGTGTTGAAGTAGCCTGAAATGTCGAGTGGTTTCTTGTCTTCAGTCTTGTATGAGGATTCCAGGTTAATCGTTTGTCAAGGTGCAACCCTAAGTATCGGATCTGTTCTACAGGCAGCAGAGGGATATTATTAAAGGATACTGAAGTGCAGGAAGTCATTGGTTTAACGACGTAAGCTAAAAGTGATTTGATGCAATTTTTGAGAATTTATTTTAATTCTCCAGTTTTGACACCATTCTTCAAGATCAGTGATATGGGATTGGAGGCTTTGGGATGCAATAACTGGATTGGTGTTGACTGATAATACACATGTATCATCAGCATACGTGGTAAGGATAGTATTAGGATGAGTTGGGATGTCAGCTTGGAAAATATTAAAAATGAAACAAATAAACAGATAAAACTTGTGGCAACTCAACTTGAAGCGTCAACCTGCGGAACAGATTCCTAATAAGATGTAGATATTAATAAAATAAAGTAGTATAATAAAAAAATGGAGGGAATATCTGATAGAATATGGCATAACGGTACTTTGGAGCGAGGAGCGTTTACGATCTAGCTAACCGGTTTTAGAATGGACCAAAGATCTTTTCGCTTCAGGCAAGTCCTTAGTACTAACTTTCACAAGTAGAGCATTTTCCGTTTTTATCTTTAATCTTATAAATTCTAAAATAATTAATAATACTAATCAATTATTAATACCCTGTCCATAGCCCTTCTTAGTAATATATTAAAATATTAAAAAACTGCAGTAAACTGCTTACATTCCTCTAACTTCACTCCTTTTTTAAAAAATACGATTAATTATTTGAATTTTGGTAAAAGACAATATAACTTTTTTAACTGAATTTATTTTCTAGAAACAATCTAATTTTCATTTCATGTATTTAAATATTATATATTACTTTTTGCAATAATAAATAATAATGTAAAGGTGATTTTATTAATAATAATTTCAAAATATTTATAAAAAACTGAAGTATAATCTAGGTAATCTTACGGGATTTTGGTTATCAATGTTTTTTTTAACGATGATATTTTTACAAATACATGCCGAAGATTAAAAATGATAATAACTATTAATTATTTATTATTACATTTAATGGTGGTTTCTTCTTTTATTTTAAATATATTAGTAAGACTCTAATACATAGGCCGATTTTTTATTATATTTTTTGATGTTATTTATAGTTTATGCCCTCATTGTGTTGTGTTCGAAAGCAACAGTTGTTTACTGAAGCTAAATTGCGCCAATGTAACTTCAATTGGTCGTTAAGCCGAAGCAAGGATGTCAGTTATTGACCTTACAAATATTCAACAATATTGTTATTGTTGTTGAATAGCAATGTTTAAATAAGGAGTGTGAAAATAGTTACTTTTCCGGTGGTCGAAAATGAATTTTACTGTTAACTTCCTAGTTGTGGATATTTTTTTTTTATTTCTCTAGACCATTTTGACAAATCTTCTTTAATAAAACACACACACACACAAAAAAAAAGATTCCCCATTTTTTACTTTTCATAATGAAGACTTATTTCATCTCACCTTACATACTGCTAATAATATTTTAATGGTTGCTAACTTAATATGTTTAGAAATCAGTTTCAATAAATGTCACTTCTTTAACTTCGAAAAATGGATGGTAATTTTCGTTAAAAATATTTTTAGAAAAATTATTTTCCAGTTCCAAAAAAGTATATTTTTTATAATAATAATTCGGTAAGATAAATTAATAAGATATATAATACTATGCTATAATTAATAAAAATACTATTATTTTAAAACAGTTATAAAATACTGAACTATTAAGCTAGGCAAGAAGAATATTGAAAACATTCAATTTTTTTGTAAGACACGTTAATTTTCTCAATAATTGGAATAAGATTTGGATTTTTCAACCACCAAAAATGTTATTTTATATTGGTTATGAAAATATAACAACGATTTTTGCCCAAAATTAACCCAACCATATACTTCTACCACTTTGTGATTTTATTTTAAAATAGTTTTAGCCATTTGTCATCAAAATCTCATCAAAGAGAAATACAGGGTTGTCCCATGTATGTACATATCGCTTTTACAAAAGAACAATTTCATAACTCAAAAAACCTAATTCTTCAACAGTGGTATTTGAAATTCCATGTGAGTTAAAACAAAAATTGGGTATTGGTAAAGCAAAGCAAAGCATTTCTATTGTAATGGTGGTATTGAAATTCATTTATTCAAGTTTCATTCATTTATTTAAGTTCAAACATGATACAACTCAAAATATGACTTAATTTAAAACAAAATGTCGGAAATGGATTCAGCCAGCAACCAATACAAGTGCTGAAGGCTTAACTCAAAAATGCCAATTTTGCTCTTTTGAAGGAGCGACATATTAGTTAACAATCTAATGAGTTTATGCGATTAAAAATATTAATAACCTCAATTAATTTCTTATCCAATGAATTATAATAATTTAAAGATAAATCAACAATACCCTGAGTAGTCTACTTTACTTTAATGCAGTCATTGAACTTATTGAAGGCAGTCAAGTCAGTCAATGATCATTATTCTCACCTGTAAAAAAAAAAAAAATTATAGCAAATATTTCTAAAACAACTTATTATAATTCCATTTTAATACTTATACAAACATTTTCTAAAATGGTTTTATTTCAATTGAATTTTTCAAAGAAAAAGGAAATTGAGATTTTTAGGTTTTTACCAAAAGAAGTATTTATTGACCAACAAAAGGTGGCTGATAGTTTACAGTATAATATTATTGAAGGACGTATAAATCTTAATTTATAAAATCCCTGTCAATATTCTCAAGGTTCTCAAATCTCACTGAATAAGCTAAAATTAGATTGCATAACTTCTAGGTCAGTTCTTTCTATAAATTTTATTATTTTCCTGCTAATGATTGAATAAATAATTGTTTACTTTAAATAAAATTCTTTATTTATACCCTCCATAAAACTTGTTTTAGTGATCACTGTGTAATATTTTATTTAATGAATATAGAAACATGAAGGATTGAAATCTATCCGCAATATATAGCTCAATAAAGTGGCTATACTTAATTGGTAGGAAAATCTGGCGGTTGATTGATCGTAATATCTGCCAAACCACCATCCCTACAACCGTTGGCTTATAAACATTACAGTCTCTAACATGTACTGAATCAAAATATGAGTACAAATACCTGAATCGGCAGGATATCTCAATCATCTTCGACACATACATTTTATTTACATTAGTCTGCAATTGGAAAACTCCAGAATATACGTGCAAGACACATCCATCCGAAAGTTATAACGACTCTCCTTAAAACATTAGAACAGATTTTTAGTCGAGTTTTAAGTAAAATACCTACATTTCTACACATATTATAGTGTAGAGATAGGGTGTTCGAATTACTATTCATAGAATTACCAATGTCCATTGTAAACCCAGATCATTTTTTTTAATTGTTGACAGCGAACAAATGCAGCGTCCTTGGTTTTCCCGCGCATTGTAACGACTTCCAACCGGGCCCACTGAGAGAAAAAACTGGCTCAGGTTTGTATCCGGGCTAATATCCAAGCAATAGTAAAATCCTTCAGTGAGAATTTTATTTATTTTTTTATTACTTTATTCTTTGAAATTTACAGCTGTATTATAACCATATATCGAGAAAATAACAGAAATGATAAATGATGAAATATAAAAAGCCAAGCAGAGAAATTAACCAGTGGTAGTAATCAAATATAGATAGATTCAGCTTAAAAGGTCAGGAGGCCATCTTCTTTTCAGGCGCCTCGGAGGATTATCGGGAATTGAAGAAGTAGCTAGGTTTGAAACTAGTTTAGTTTGTTCATTTAACGCCCACTTTATCCTGCTATGGCTAATCGGACGATGCTACAGTGGAAGCTCTAAATTTTGCCTATCCAGGTTTAATTAGGATAGGGATTTTTAACGAGTACCTGAAATCGCACAGGCTCGGGACCTCCGTTTAACGTCCCTTCCGAAGGACAGCGTAACTAAGGATGTTTTACTCCCTTTAAAAAATCTTAGGGCCACCTGCCGGGCTACGAATCCGCGATCTTGGGTTTAGAAGTTTGTTATGCTAACCACTAGACCACAGGTCGCCCCTGTTGAAACTAGTGGGTTTGAGTGGGATTAAAGTTTGTCATGAAAAGACTGGTATCGTTCTTGTGCCTAATTAGCAACAAATAGGACTTATTGCATTATGGATGACTTTATTCGTAACAAAGTAAGAAACATAAGGATTTTACGGACTTTGGATTGTAAGGATTGTATACGAGAGGAACTCGATGGCTTAGTCGAGCCCAAAGCTCTACTAGTCCGGATGGGACATAAATTAGTCATGTATATGAGTCTTTTGTAATTAATTGTTAGCTTAGGGCGTTTGTCTAGTAAGTGTTGAAGTAGCCTGAAACGGTGAGTTTCATCCCTTTCCAGTCTAGTATGAGGATTTCAAGTTAAATGTTTGTAAAGGTGTAATCCTAATTTATCATATTTAAAACAAATATTATCAACATGCCTGTATGTATGTACGCATGTAACAGAATCTTTCAACTCGATTTTCGGCCAATTCAAAATACGAATTAAATTGAAACCTCTCAAGGATCGATGACAATTTAATAATTTTGTCTTATTATACTGAACAAAAGCTTTAGGATTAGCGATTTTTCATATCAGAAGACGGGGTATTGCCTCGTACCAAGAACTTAGGCAAGCATGACTTAATCTTAGAGACTAGCATATGACTACACGATGGATAACCTGGGGAGCTTCGCATATTTTCCAAAAAAAAGATAATTGAAAAAACTTAAAACAAAATTTTGAAGTTATTTGAATTAAAAAGAAGAAAGTAAACCATTCTTTAAACACTAAAATACACGCTTTAATAGAAAACATAACTAAAAAGTAGAATATAACTTTCAATAAGTTTTTTTTTTTTTTTAATTCAATTTATTGATATTTACAACTATAATACTATTACAATAAGTAAATCTGCTATATGTACAATACGACTTGAAAAGCACTTGTGGAGAAACTACCCATCAGTAGCACTCCAAAAAGTTCTATAGTAGATGGTCTCGAGGCCATCTTCCTCAATAAGTTTAAAATAAGAATAGAATGATAAAAAAAAAATCTTCATTTTATCCTTAAAAAGCTTGGGGTACTTGATTTTAATTACAAATATTTTATTGACTAATAATAGTTATAGCAGAGTCATTATGAAAATATTTTAAAAAGCATCCCATGCTTCTATACAATAAAATGATTTTTTGTGTTTGGCACTCTATACTTATTTTAAAAATATTGAACATTATTTTGTACTTTTTTAATTTTGTTTCCTATTAAAGTTGTTTTTGTTTTAAACTATTATCTATTTTATATTTTTTAGTTCGTATAGCTAAAAACGCTTGTTTTGTTTTTTTATTTTAAAAATTATTATTTTTTCTAGCAAAATATAGGAAACTCCCCAGTTGCTCATACGGTAGTCTCAAAGATAAAGCCATGTATTCTTTAATACACGCCTTAAAACATGGCACAAGGCACTAAAACACGTTTTTTTTTAACTATCACTTATTTTTATTCTGTTTCACGGTTTATTTTTATTTAATTTAGATATTCCAGAAAACTATTCTTTCCCTATTACTTTCACCTATCTACGAAATATATACTTGTGGAAAGTATTAGGAACCTGAAAAATGTCGATCCTAACAAGCGAATCTCACAAAATTTCCCGTTTTTTTATTACAATTTTCTGAAAGACGGCTTCAACTCAAAAGATCTAGAGCAAACTCATTATATCATTGTACAATTACATGGCCAATATCAGAATGGTCTCATTGAAAAAGTCTGAAAGGACTTAATGTTTTCATTTAAAGTACTTTACCTGTTTTTATTTAAAGTAATTAGCTGCCTCTCATTATCCCTAGTAACAACAAAATGGATAAATATAAATTAACCAAAATCTGACTAACCAAAGAAAAAACAAAGATAAATATTTTTTACGTTAAAAAAGACTGGATGATATAATGGAGAATGGAGATAGTTGGGGGTGTAGTAAAAAAAACACCAAATAAGTCAAGACTTATTTTATTTCTGCCGACATGATGACCTACTTTGTAGGTCATCTTCAGGGCTATGAGAGAAAAAACAAAAAAAATATAAAAAACATTACAGTACCAAGAATATAATAACATATAGAGTAATAGAAAAGTGAAAAATAGTGAGGGATATATAATTAAGGATAATGAAAAAAAAATAAATACAGAATAAATGTACAGAAGGGTGACAATGTAAACAAAATACAAGGAAATAGATATTATTATTATTAGATATAAAGATATTATATATTTCTTTCGGGGCTCTACAGCCCATCAGTAAGCGATACGTTTCCGCCAGTTCTCCCTGAATATTCCACTTATATTACTATCGATATTATTGGTAAAAAAATTATTAAAAGTGAAATATGTGAAAATCCACCTATAATAAAATATCACCTAACCTATGCAACTGACCTCTTGAAACACATATGAGTTGCTTTCTCTTTCACGATTTACCCGAAGCAACATTATGTTGCATAATATATGCAACTCTAGATTATTCTGTAATTTTAGAGAAATAATGGGGAAAATGTAACGGGGTATAATGTGAATATCATAGTTTCCAGTAAGTAGAGTTATGAAATAATTGAAACTACATATAGAAATATATTAGGGTACCCAAAACAAGGGGGAGAAATCTGGCGGTTGGGCGTGACTCAGGAAAAGTTACCTCCTTGCCGAACCGTTGTCCATGAAACAGTACAGTCTCTACCATGTACTGAACCCCAGACTCGTTTGCATGTTGAAGTGGAAGTACAGATAAAAAAAAAGGTTCCCTATTATATTTCTTTTATAATTGTTCGAATCACCGGAACTCCCATTGCTATATTTTAAGATATATTTCACTTTCTTTTCAAATCGCGTTCTTGCGGTTATTTTTTAGTCAAATTCAATTGGTTTTTACTACAATTTTTTACATATTTTATACACAGTTTTAAAATGAATATTTTTTGTTTGTTTTTCATTGTAATTTTTTAACTGAAAATTTTGCTCTTTAAAGCACTTTTTTGTTTTTTATGGTACACTTATTGGTTATTTCTTGCCAAATAATTTGGTTTATACTTAAACCCTCATCTGAGTACAATATGCATTGCAATGCAATAAATTGCAGTACAAAGCAATACAGTAAAAAGAACAACCAACAAACTACAAAAACACTAATTTATAGGTGTTTTAGAAATTAAAAATCTATATCGGGGTTTCATTCTACACTAACCACAAGACACCACAGTCTTATTTATACATTTATTACACGTCAGAGACTTTTTTATTAATTTAATCGAGAGAAAAATTAAATATTGAAAGCATAATAGGAATATATTTCTTTAAGAAATTACAGAATTGTTAGCAATAGTAAAACTGGAAACTATTAATTATATGTCTATAACAAAGGTCAATTGAAACTTGTATTTAGTGAATTGTTTATTTTTTTGTTTATTATTTATTTATTTAAAATTCAAGAACCCTGATATGGGTGTATGGTACAACCGTACTCAGTGTAACCTGCAAGACTATAACCTTAAAGAGTTTCAGACAAATACAAACATAGACATTACGATGTGTTAGTGAGGTAATAAAGATAACACTATCAGCCAATAAGATCACATTAAATTCTTCCCATGACGGTGTTCCGTGTCACATTTTCTGTAAATTTATTACCTTTTTTACTGAAGGATTTTCTTAAAAATTAATTTATTGATATTAACAACTATAATAATATTACAACAAGTAAATCTGCTAATATGAAGAAATGGCATGAAAAAAAAAACACTTGGGGAGAAACTACTCATCGGTAGCACTGCAATAAAGTTCTATAGTAGAAGGTCTCGAGGCCATCTTCTTTT
This sequence comes from Arma custos, assembly GCA_037127475.1. Taxonomy (NCBI): domain Eukaryota; kingdom Metazoa; phylum Arthropoda; class Insecta; order Hemiptera; family Pentatomidae; genus Arma; species Arma custos. Next base: position 22,385,476 of record CM073765.1, on the reverse strand, counting down.
CATACGCCTCGGACGGTTATCAGGAATAGTATAGGAAGCAAGTTGAGAGACTAGAGGATTCAAGTGTATATGGAGCTTGTCATGGAAGGATAGGTATCTAGTTTGGGCCAAATCAGCATCATAAGGATTATTAAGATCATGATGGATGATTTTGTTGTTGACATAATAAGGAGCATTGAGGATTTTACGAAGGATTTTGGATTGTAAGGATTGGATACGAGATGAATTAGATGGTTTAGTAGAGCCCCAAAGCTCAACTTCGTATGTCCAAATAGATCAACTGTCATGTAAATGAGTCTTTTGTAATTAATTGGGAGCTTAGAGCGTTTGTCCAGTAAATGTTGAAGTAGGCGGAAACGTCTAGCAGTTTCTTGTCTTTTCAGTCTTTATGACTGAAGAATTTTAAAATTGAAATTTAGTAAAGAAAAAAAATTATTTATAAAATATCATTTATAATATCCTCAACAGAATATTTATTTAACTTAAGTTTTCTTTTGTTATTATTATAGTAGGTACGTAACGTCTTAGTAGAAGCATCCTGATATTTTAGAAATTGAAGTTCCGTTCAGTACTTAATTGTCAATCCCCTAGTGAGCAAATTGAAATATGAGTAACAACTTAGTATTGTTATTGCAAGTGCCATTTGGTACTTGTATGTTATGTTATAACCACTTTATTTTTGAATAGAATCTATTGAATCATGATTATATAACACATGTGATGTAAACCTCTGTAAATTGGTAATTAAAAGGTTTTTACACAGTGAGTTTTATTTGTGTGGAAATGTACTCTTTAAAATGCATGTTTCGCGAGTTTCAAGACGAAAATGGGAGTTCGGAGGGATCTGCCAGGAAACAAATGAATGTTTTCTAGAATTGATGCAGGATATATCGAAAGCCACACTATTAGCAATAATAGAAAGAAGGATCCATTCTGGGAGTATTGTGCCCGATAGCTGGAAGGGTGCATGGATCTGTACAAGCTGGGTTATGTACATAAAACTGTGAACCACAGTTACAATATTGTTCACCCTAGAACGTTGGCAAATATGTAGAAGATTGAAGAATTGTCGGGATCTGCCTAGTGGGGTAACAAACGAAGACAAGGAACAAATCGCACTTATTTTACTTCCTTCCCCAAATTTTATTAGATATTAGAGATTTTTGGATTGATGTAGATTAGTTTATTAAAGCATATACTGAGATGATATTTATTTATTTAAGGTTTGTTTCATAAATAAAATACTTACAATTTTTAAATAAAGACAGGAATTCCGGTCATGGACAAATCTTTTCTCTTCGAAATAAAAATATTTAAAAATTATAATAATTATAAAAAAATAAAATAAATTATAATTACTTTAAATTTATAATCTTAATCTCATTTCACTGCATTCTGTGTATTGAAATAATCCACCTAAAATCGCCATATTGTAATAAAATGTAGCTTGTTTTATTTTTTAATCCGATTCATTCCACTTAAATTAGAAGACAAAAGAACGATACAACTCAAAAATTACCATTTTTCGCCTTCTAAAGCCTTCAGTAGCAATTGTAATGGTTGAGTCTTTTTATTTAGGAACAAACATTTGGTATTCCATTTACTACATTTTTTTTTAATTAAGTCATATTTTGAATTGTATAATATTTGAATATTAAGTTTTTTGAGAATAATGGCATAAGTTATTATCAATGAAGACTCAAGCTTTTAAAAATGTTCTAATAGTTAGTAAAAGAATTTAAATACTATCATTACAATAGAAATACTTTATTTTACCAAAAACCAAATTTTTATTTTTAATTTTAAAATAAAAATTTTTAACAAAAACAAAAATAAAATAAAAAAAGAACACTTTAATTTTGTGTAAAGGCTTAAAGAAGTCAGGAACACTAACTTTGTGATTTACCAATTTTTTCAAAATTGTCTATAATTAAACTGATCAAGCACTACTAAGTAGTTCTTCGAATCGTCGATAAAATATTACATCACCAAAAATTTGTTTATACACTCGCACAAACCCATATATATATATTTAGTTATACGCTACAGAGCTTTATAAAGGTCATTCAGGTACAAAAACCTTATCACTTAATCTTTTATCACAAGTAAAATAAAAAAATCGGTTCCAAGTCTTAGTGGCTGGAGGAGACATATCAGTCGAAGATAAAAAAATATCTAGACGGATAATTTTTTATTCGATCCCAACCCTATCTCAGATGTTTTTAGGATGGGTTAAACTGGAAAATAAACCACAAAAGATAGTGAAATAATAACTTGATTAATAACTCTAACGGAAATTAAAATTTCTGACACGAGTTAAATTTATAATGTACAATTTCTATATAAAAGATGTGAATATTTAAATCGTCAATAATAATTATATAACCAAAAAATAATATACGAGGCATTATGGATCAAAATCGGTTAACTCCGAAATTTCAAAAACTTACTTTTTCACATTTTTCTCCAGTATAGTGAAGCTACGTTTTGTTCAGAACCGGACTTAAACCACCAGAATTTGGCATAAAAGTATCGTGGTAGACCAAATTGTTTGACTGAACTAGCGAAGAGTGAATAAGTCAATATTAGAAATTTTGAAGTTATCTGATTTTAATCCCTAACACCTTTACATATAAAATACAAAATAAATAGACCAAAAAAATGATCCTTAAATAATTACACTTAGTACAGATGATGTGAAATACACGATTGTTTAGTTTTTAAAAATAAACAGCTAATTACACATTAATTGCAATTTTCAATAATAAGTTTATGGGTTTTAAAATTATTGGCATTTTTCTTTGTTTTTAAATGAAAGAATTGGTCATTACTTTAAAGATTAAAGAGTATATAAATTTAAAAGAACGAAGTATCCACATAAGGAAAATAAATCAATATATATATATATATATATATATATATATATATATATATATATATATATATATATATATATATTGCTTCTAACACCTAAGAATTTGTTTTTTCTTACAAGGTAAAGGAATATCCCGATTCAACTGTTTATTTATTTTCTTCCTTTAATTTAAATAAATAAAAAAATACTAAGTTATATTTTAAGCCACTAAAAGAATTTGTACATCCGTTCAGTGTAGTCGCTTCACAGATCGATAAGCCTTTAACCAAATGTACGATTCGTGCTTCGAAGATATCAATAGACCATCATGGTCCCTTCTGGATATTAAAGGAAACTGGGTCAATAATGAAGTGACATAGTGTTCCTGGTAGGGAAGATGGTGTAAATAAATATATATAAATAAAAAATTATTCTAAACAAAAATGGTATAAAGGTATAGACAGTGAATTCTGATAGATGTACGATAAGGAATTCGAAAAATGAGGCATTGCATAGAATATTCAGTCTGTAAAAAGACGAGTCCGTAGAAGACTGTAGTTGGACATCGCAGAATTGCTAAGCATGCACCTTAGTATATTTCAGGTTAAAGTGGTCTTGCTAAGGTGTTGGGCTGAGTGACAAACGAATCCCTAAATACTTAATATCCGAACATAGACGAGAAGATTGCGTTAAGAGTGATCTCAAGAGTTTGTGTTTGGGCACACGTCTCTTTTACTACACAGCGATTTATAAGTCCTAAAGCCCTACTAAGTGAGCCGAAATGTCAGTAGTGTTAAATTTTGGCCCTATAATGATTACTAATTTCTTTTAAGAACCTAATTTCCATGGTACCTATGTAACAGATCGTTCCTTCAAAAGAACGATACAACTCAAAAATGACCATTTTTCGCCTTCTACAGCCTTCAGTAGCAATTGTAATGGTTCAGTCTTTTTATTTAGGATCAAATATCTGGTATTCCATTTCCTACATTTTTTTTTTAATTAAGTCATATTTTGAGTTGTATAATATTTGAATTTGAAGTTTTTTGAAAATTATGACATAAGTTATTATCAACGAAGATTCAAGCTTTTAAAAATGTTCTAATAGTTAGTAAAAGAATTTAAATACTATGATTACAATAGAGAAATACTTTATTTTACCAATAACCAAATTTTTATATTTTTAACTTAAATGGAACTTTCAAATACATCTATTAAAAAAATAATTTTAAATATTTTTATTTTGAAGAGAAAAGCTATGTCCAGGGAGGGATTCGAACCCGGGTCTCCAACGTTTCCGTCTTGGTGCTCTATCCTGCTATTCGTACCTCGGTCAGACAAATCCATTCTCTTCACTGATCCCATATCCTCGTGTTCTCGCTATTTGCGATGTATACCAGGGGAAGAAGAATGTTCATTGATTATTATTTAGTATAACAACAATTAATAAAAAAATAAAATAAAATAAATTATATTGAAACAATATCTTTTTTTAGTTAATAGTTAATATATATTTTTTTTAGTTATGACATTGTTCTTTTGAAGGAGCGACATGAGTTATAAAGCTAAAAGAATTTATCCCTTTAACTTTCCTCAAGTGAAAACACCTGAAAAATAATCCTGGCTGTAGTAAATTCTACTTTTACTAATTTTACTTAGGAGTAAGGGAAAAAAGAAATACTCAGTGAAAAGCTATTTCAGTTCAGAGGAACTTGAGCTTTCGCCTAGATTCAGGAAATGGAACCTCTAAGTGTAGCCATTTTCTCACTTATCTTCCAGGTTCCAAGCAATTGCTTAAGATCGACAAGGAAGCAATACCATTAGGTACAAGTCTGGCACCATAAATCTTTACCAGTTCTAAGGTCACTGAATAATTGAAGTTAATCAACTGTGCACTGAAATGTAGTAAAGTAATGTGGAAGAAAGTGGTCCAGGTAGAGGTCAATGAATTTCTCATAGAATTTGAGAAAAACTTTATTGATTAGCCAACGTTTCGACCTACTTTGTAGGTCTTCTTCAGGGCTACATGCAAAATTCAGAAAATATAAGAATAAAATTTGTACAAATATATTAAAAAGTATTAAATATAAATAAACAAAATTAAGGTGAATACAGGCAATAACTTCACTTACTTAGTCATTATAAACTCTTTTGATCACAGATAATAACGTGTCTTCGATTATCAAATTGCTTTCACCAAAAACAATTTTAAACCACTCACTATACGGACAGCCAAGGTCGGCACAACGGGGACAGACGGGCAAAAAAATCAACAATAACTTACAAATAAACTTGTAGTATTTATAGAAAGGTTTCAAAGGTTTATTAAAATATCTAAATAATAGTTTCACTCGTGTTATTTCTGTTATTTTATGCTATTAACATCTATCATCAGGTGATTTGCCTATAAGTATGTTCTGTAATGGATTCTCCACAGTAAAAAACCGTCTGGGTGCCCTCGTGCCCCTCCCCTGGATCCGCCTATGCGGGCAGTAGTGACATTATTAAAATAAAAATATTGGGCAACCTGTGTGTGTGAGTGGTTAGCATAACAGCCTACTATGCACAAGGTCGCGGGTTCGTATAATATATAATAATATATAATATATATATATATATATATATATATATATATATATATATATATATATATATTTTATAACAAAGTCATAAAAAAGATAAAATGAAATTCCCTAATCGAAAAATATTACAAACACGAGAAATAATTACATATTATAGATGAAGATTTAGAAGACCGTCTAAAAAAAAAAATAAAACGGTAATAATTGAAGCTTGCTCGTAAACAATAAAAAAAAAACTGTAACCGAAGAGATAATTATACAATTAGATAATCCGCTACTATTTAAAAAAAACAAAGAAGAGACTAAAAAAAAAAAAAACTGGAACTGAACCATGCAATGCCCGGGAAAAAACTGGTTCCAAAACCGTGACTTTGAGAACCTCAAGTCTCAGTTTCAGGATCCTGTTCTCAAATGCAAGATCATTTCCCTGCTATATTTATCAATATTTTTCGAATTTATGAATTTTAATGATAAATGAATATACACACAATTTATTTCCTAATTTATTGATTTATTTTTTAAGAAAAACGTTTTACTGACAGAAGTTATTATGAACTTGAAAGATTGAAAAATAGATCACAGAAGTAGATAAAACTAAACATAATAGTTACACTATTCTTATTATGTTGATTTTTTTAGAAATAATTTAAGTTATAAACCTTAGAATTAGATAGCATCAAACCAAATCGCAATGGAATTAAACTAAATTGTTATGTTAAGTTGTTAAAGTTATAAGATTTTTTACAATATTTTTATAATTTAAACAATGTAATTATAGAAGTAGATAAAATTAAATAAAATTGCTATATTAAGTTGTTATTGTTTAATATTTTTCTAATTTAAACCGAGAAGTATAAAAGTACATAAAATTAAACAAAATCGAACTGTTATTTCGCAAAACTGTTATCGTTTTTATTTTTATTTCATTGTATTTTTTTATTTTAAAAATTAATTATCAAAATAAACGAAATAGAACCATAATAAAACAGAAAAACGTAGCAGAGTTCAATTTGAAAAAATCCCAAAAACAAAGCTTTAAATATCTACATTATATTATTTATTTATTTATTTTTTTACTTTATTTTATTATAATTTTTTAATTTCTTTTTATTACCGCATGTATAGTAAATATTGATTTATTTTAATTTGTTTATATAATCGTTTTGTTATGGAATAATTGTAAGCTACATAGCACCTTTACTTATTGCTCACAAGTGGCAGATTGTAATGTTTCAATAAAGTGTTTAAATAAAAAATATCTACAATACTTGAAAAGATTAACATTACTGATTAATTGTTTGCTTATATATAGAGAGACTACAGGCTTTTTTATTTATTTTCCAATCTTATTCAATTAATAACTTAATATCCCTTTTTAGGTTTAACAAATAAAAAATAAGTCTTGACTTGCTTGGTGTTTTTTTTAATGCACCCCCCCAACTATTTCCATCCTCCTTTTTAAGTTTTAGCTCATTTTATTGATAGAAACGTAATCATAATTAATTTTATACTTATATTGAGAAAGGGAAATAATTCTATTTGACCCTATGGATTTTAATAATCAACACCAATTGATTAAGATATCGAAATTTTTCAGGTGAAAATTATGTTTATTAAATAAAATGACCAATTAAAGCAGCTCTAACAATTATGTGACTCACATATTTTATGAAAAGAAAACGAAACCCAGAGAATAGAAATTCTTTATTACCTAGCATCCTTAGAAATGGCTGTTACTTTTCTGTTTTCTATTGCATCGAATGAATAACATAAATTTATTTAAACATTACGTCATTCCGAGAACAGGAAAGTAAACTGGCATATTTTTCTTGCCTTTAAAATAAAATAAAAATATATAGAATCAGTATCCATTAATTGCTATTATAAAAATAAAATGTAACACTACAAGCATTGATGGGGTCAGCTAATGTCTACAATAGGCTAATTTTGCTGTTGAAAATAATATATTTGTACCTGTACCACTACAACCCATGAAGGATATTAAGCTCAGTTCATGGAACTGCACTGTTCTTGGCCAACGGTTGTGCATGAAGATGGTTTGGTCGATATTACGCTCAACCGATAGGTTTTTCCCTCCAATTAATAGGCCGGCGGCCAGGTGTTTGAAGGTCGCAAAAATTGAAGAGAGCTGCATTTTTGATATGTAGTAAGGGTATGTCTGAGTAGTTTAAATCCAAGTTTGCAACAGGATGGGAAAACTTTTGGTGGCCGGAAAACCTCGAAATTTTCGGCGTTAATTCAGTTTTTGGCGTGACCGTTTTAGGTGGAAATTTCATTTGTTTTCTGAATCTCTTCCTATTCAATTGGTTGGTATTTACTTCTTAGTGAATTTCGATTATCCGAACTTTTGATTATCCGAACCACACCTGACAACATTAGTTCGGATAATCAACGTTCCAGTAATATCATCTTAACAAAGATAATATTCATTCTTTCCTTGATCTTTCTGAGGCCTCATAAGCACGGATACTATCATATCATAATAAAAAAGTAAGCTATTCATTCCTTCATTAATCATGCAACGCTGGTCTCCCGCTGCCACGCCGAAGAGGAAAATGTGGAAAACCCATTTTCCAATTAACTTTTTTCTGTAGCTGGATGATTGGATAACGGTGAGTATCGAATAAAGAAATATTTCCCGGAACTTGGTACCTTCCTTATAACGACATAATATTCAGGACGACGATTCAAAACTTTCTTTCCGTAAATTAAAAAAATATAAGAAAATACTGCTTAGTTCACTGTTACAACAGTGTATTGAAAGAGGCCTGTTGTTGGTAATACTGTTAGCTGCGATAATGTAGTGAATACACATTAACAAAATAACCTATACTAGATCACAACGGCTATGTGTCACGTTAGTGTCTGTACATATTTATACAGTCCCTGGCCATATTAATGTGACCACTGGATAGATTCGTTCTTGTTACATGTTTGCATTATCTTTTTTATGCATATTGATGTAAATCGAGTTTAAATATTAGTTTTTTGGGTAAGATAGTTATCTGATAATAATATGACATTAAAAAGAATAGTTTCGAAAATAAATCTTTATTTATTTTTAATATTTTGTGGTGTCACCCTATTTACACCCTATTTTACATATTGATGAAAAAATACTATCAAAATAGTTGAAATAAATGATACAAATAATAAATCAACAATAAACTTACCGAATCCGACTTGTATTTAATAAATCCACAAATATTTCAAACACAAATTATGCACTCCGTCACTCGTAAAACAAAATGGCTGTACTAAAACCAATGCTGCCCTTACTAAAAAAAAAATACTTTAAAAAACTTAGAACAGTGTTGCCATTACTTAAAACAGCAATTTATTAAGGCACGCGACAGTATATAAAAAAATTGGGAAAAAAGCAAAAAGAAAATAATCTTTCTTGGTTGTCACATTAATATGGCCAGGGACTGTATAATTTGGGTAAATATTTACTGTAATTCAATAAAAGCCTGTCAAGTTTGGTCTTGATGAGAACTATCAATTCTCAAAATGTCACCAATAGGAAGTTTTATATCTATTGACTGAACATCGAGAACCTGAAAAATCATGTGAGAAGCTACACACACACAGATATATGTACTTTTAGGAAATCATTCATAGAAGATTGGATCCTACCGGAGCTACAAACTGAGAGGCGAGATACAGATATAGCGTAGCGTATAGAGAACAATAGGAAGGCCTCCAGAGTACAATTAGCCATGGCTATCTCCAACAAAGCTACACATCCAATCCTCTCTAGGCCTATTCTGTACTGTGAACCACGGCCTTGGGTACAGAGATCTAACAGGCTGTGTTGTATAACTTCGTATCACTCCTAAAATGTTAAAGGTAGGGTGATAAATAACTATAATATTACTGAAGAATGGTATAACTAGGAAACCTATCCGATGAGGATGTCCCAATATAATTTTACAAATACCCCAGGAATGATATGAATAGAATTCTTGACTTGAAAAAAAGAATCGTGTTGGGTTCAGTACATAGCAGAGACTTTAGTATTTCTAGGTTTCGAGATAACGCACAACGGCAATGCGACACGTATTGTATCTGCGATCTTCATTTGACATACTCTCATCATTTGACAGGAATTCACGTGGAAGCGTAGATGTAGAAACCTCCCGTTGAAGGCACTCCACTCCTAGCGTGGCCATCTACCAGATCCCTGTTACAGAGGCATTTCAGACAGGCCTTCTTGTTTGTGGTAATATGTCAGTCAGTACGTTTGAGTGACCAGTAACAGAGACATAAAATTTTTCTATTGTTTCATTAAAATTCTAAATAGAGTTTGGTAACTTAACATAAGAAAATATAATAATGCCTTCAAATTTCTATAACTCATAGCGGTGGTTTCAAAAATAAATCCAAAACCAATCGATCCCTTAAGTTCTGAAGTCTTCTAAGGTCTTGTAAGGAAGTCTTTCGAGTGTCTGAAAGTTTCAATAAACAGCAGATTTTGTATTTTTTCGCATAAGAACTCCTAGCATTCATTGGCGTAACTAGAGTCGACTCATGGAGGGGGGGAGTTAACCCCCACCAGTCAACCACTCCAACATATTACTCCCTACAAAAAAGAAGTCTCGTAATATAGGTATAATATGTATGTATGGTAGGGAAATCAAGAATTAGCTGTTAAATACATGTAATCATATTTATTGGTTACAATAACTTACTACTATTATTTGCATAGGGAACTTACTAGATCCATCCAGACTTTACTTCTAGATTCTAAGAATTGTCTAAACTGTTCTTCTCGCATTTGCGATCTTATTGTTGCCGCTAGATGCCACTACTGCCGCTATAATAATATAATTAATTGTAAATAAATGTATTACATTTTGGTTTGTCATTTTGGTGTACATTTTATTCATTAAAATAACTGTGTTCGCAGTTTCTTTGTTGTGCTTTTGTCATTATTGACCATTACTTCTGTAATCCCACAATAATAACTTTGAAACTGTAAAATCCTTCAAAGTTTTATTTTTTTTAAATAGTTACGATTTTTTTTTAATTTCTTCTAAGCAATGGGGGGTTACATCTCCAATAACTCCCCCCTCGTTAGGCCTATTAGAGCATGTATAATGTTTCAGTTGGATATTTTTGTGAATTTGTTTTCGTATTCTTTTCCTTTTTTTTTTTTTTTTTTTTTTTTTTTTAGTATTCGCCTGAATAATATAATTATACAAATATACTCTAAGGTTCCCGACACGAAACGTGAAAGAATGACAGAAACTACGCGCTCTTTCCCTTGGCATTGATCGAGCGGCTGGCACTTTCTAAAAAAGTTTACTGTCTCTTTCAACTTCAGCCATTTTCAGATCTAAGAAGGGGCTCTACTAAACCATCCAATTCATCTCGTATCCAATCCTTGCAATCCAAAATCTTTCGTGAAATCCTCAATGCTCCTTATAATGTCACAAACAAACTGATCCATCATGATCTCAATATCCCATATGTTACTGATTCGGCCCAAACTAGATACCTATCCTTCCATGACAAGCTCCATACACACTTGAATCCGCTTGTCTCTCAACTTGCTTCCCATACTATTCCTGATAACCCTCCGAGGCGTCTGGAAAGAAGATGGCCTCGAGACCATCTACTATAGAACTTTATTGGAGTGCTACCGATGGGTAGTTTCTCCACAAGTGTTTTTCATGTTATATTGTACATATTAGCAGATTTAATTATTGTAATATTATTATAGTTGTAAATTTCAATAAATTAAAAAAAAATCTAAGAATGCCAATAGGTAGAATAAAAAAAACAAGAGAAACTTTTTCCCCCAAAACTTATGTGATTTATAAGAGTGCTAATAACAGTTATTTAAAAACTAACAAACTCCATGAGAATAGTAATATATTTGCTATCTCTTATACAATAATATTATCGTTATATAATATATATGGATTACATCAATATTCAATTACAACCGTAATATATATTATCTGGAGGGAAATGCAAGCACGCCGTGGGAGTTGGTCAATTATCAGCGTTATAGGCGTGAGAGGTGAAGGACGCTCTCAACCGTTGCCAGTATCTGCTTTACAAAACGTTATCTATTGTTAACGTTATCAATTAATTCTTTACATTAATTAATTAACATCTAACAAAGTTCCAGGATATTAAAAACCTCGATTATGTTCAGGATTCGATAGCATATCCCAACTCTATTTTAGGCACACCAAATCGTATCTAATGCAATGTTATCGTCTTTATAGTCAAAAGTAAAAAAATAATATTTTATTTGAAAAGAAAAGATATGGCCAGGACCGGGACTCGAAAAAATATTTTTAAAAATTATATAATATAAAGATAAAATAAATTATAATAATATTAACGACTTAAAGTCAACTAGATCCAAAATAAAATAATGTTAAAGTAACATTCTCCCCGTGTATACATCGCTAAGTGCGAGAACACGGAGATGTAGGATCAATTGAAAAGAGGGGATATGGCTGGCCGTGAAGCGAAGCCAGGATAGCCGAGATGGATAAGGCGTCACCACGGAGAGGTGAAGGTCCCGGGTTCGGGTCCCGGTCCTGGCCATATCTTTTCTTTTCAAATAAAATATTTAAAAAAATTATATTTTTTTAATATACAAATTTCTGAGGAAGTAAATATTACACTAATAACAATAGCATTATAACATTAAATATTCATTCCATTAAATAGATTTGGACAAATTCTACCTCGGAAGGCCAACACTGATGTGTAAATAAGTTTCTAATTGGATTCGATATTAGTTAAGTCGCTTCTGTGAGAAGATTGAATTTAACAAGTTCGCCTAATTGCAAGGTGAAGAGGACATTAAAGATGGACACTGGACCGGTCTAATCTCGAGATCCATTAGCCTGTCGGCTGTCTGTGTGAGGAAGCAACGGACATTATACATCTCTGAGTCTCCAAGCCGCCGTTTCAGGCTACTGCAACACTAACCAGACACACGATCCAAGCCCCAATTAATCACAAAAGACTCATATTTATGACTATTATAAGATCTACATGACTTACGGAGTAGAGCTTTGGCGCTCCAATAAGCCATAGAATTTCTCTCGTATCCGATCCTTACTTTTTTTACGAATCAAGTCATCCATAATGGTCTCAATGTTCGATTTGCCCGATATCAATTCTTTCATGACAAACTTTATTCCCACTCAAACCCAATATTTTCAAATCAATTACTGATAATCCTCTGAGTCGTTGAAGTTGTTATTGGACTACTACCAATGGGCAGTTCCTCTACTTGTCTTTATCTCTTATCATTATGTATCATTCATTCTTTTCACTCGTGGTATTATGATAAGTTGTAAATTTCAATAAATAAACTTTCAAAATATAAGTGGTCATGTCGAATATTGTGCAGAGACAGAGAAAGATAGAGAAAATAGTATTGAGGGAAGCGAAATCGTGACATTCTCGTAGTCTTTTGCTTGAAATGGAGTTGTAATATAAGCAATAACTCCTTTTCAATCCAATGCCTAATTCAGCCCTTATATATTACGAAAATAACACGATTCCTCTTCCCTAAGTACAAGAAACTCAATTTTGGAGACAACTCGACTTAAACACTACTTCGCCAAGGCCTCGCAGATTTAAACCTGAAGAGTTTGAGCGAATTAGGACAACTTTTACCAGAATAAAGTATCACAACTTCAAATCCAATTTCAATTGAACCAACAAAGAGAGCTTGATGATAATTGTGGAAAATATTTCATTGACTGCTACTGGTAAAATAATTATAATATAATATTAAAATCATTATATTTAGAAAACTAATTGAGAATTATGTTCTACCTTCTAGTTTTGTTTAATATTTGTGCTTGTTTTGATTAGTTTTTAAACAATTATCTATGCATATTATAAAACAAAGGCGTCGGCCGCGTTTGTTCGCGGTAAACTCAATAACTACTCCACGGATTTTCATGCGGTTTTCACCAATAGATAGAGTGATTCACCAGGAAAGTTTAGGTATATAATTTGTCGAGGTTTTGTGTAAATGGTTTGGAATATCGATGGGTTTCACCGAAGAAGCTGCCTGCCTAATCCCGTGCAATTATCTAACGTGCAAGATAATAAATTCGTATATAAAGAAATATTTGGTTTTCCTTTTGTTTTTATAATTTCTAAATAATAAAGTACATTAGCTGAGATGGGAAGGAAGAAAATCAAGAATCCCAAAGAAGCCTAACCGCGTAGTCCTTAGTGGCCGCTACGTGATAAAAAAAAAATACATTACACACACAAATTATTTTGGCATAATATGCCTTATTACCCGAGTGAAGCTGGGGTGGGTCGCTAGTATATTAATAAAAACTAATTATAAAAATAATTAAATAAAAATTTTGGAGTAGTTTAACGGAAGGAATGTTGCACCCACTCAGAGGTAGATCAAACCAACTATGCGTGTAATCATCTTGCAACCAAACCACAACTGTGGTAGAATTCTCCTTTCTCTTCTCTATGCTCAACGAGGAATCCCAATGTAGAAAATAATCATTGCAAGTTCAAGTAACGATCTTACTAAAATTCACTTACACCAACGATTTTTAAATGACATACCAACTCAACAAGGACATTTACAACTAAAGTTCAATGTCCCTAAATGCAAAACTCAGGCATGGCGTTGCCATACGAACATACATTTTGTATGCTGTGAAATGCCTCGCTGTTAGTAAGAAAGACCTGGTAGAAAGCTTGGATAAAAGAATCTTGAGGAAAAATCTTGGCCCGATTAAAGACCAAAGAGAATACAGACGACGGCATAACAGTGAGGTGTAAACTCATGTTCAAAGGAGAATTTCATTTTATGTCCACTTGGTGAAAAAGAAACTCATACGATTGGCGAAACAGATTTTTACATATTTCAAAGAAAAGGAGAACAAACCAACCGGGTTTGAAGGGATAGAAAAAGACTTACAGAAGATGGAGATTACTTTTGAGGATATTGAAGAATGCGACCGTCTCAAGATGAAACTGAATGCTCTCCAAGGTTCTCAGGAAAAACTAAAGCAGACGAAGGCGAAGGGAAAGAAATGGACGGAGGAAAGAAAGGAAAATTACCAGCAACTTAAGAAGGAACACTGGACAATGATCAAGGCTAAGAGAGGTTAATATGATGTGGTCCTTAGTGAGCCAATACGGAAATAAAAGAATAAAGTTAAAAACAAAATTTTAAATAGTAAGAAACTATTTAAAGGAAAACATTTCGACTTGGATTGCAACTCATCATCAGAGCTTCATAAATAAGATTTTAAAAATACATAAAAATAAGATAATTAGAATAAGCTAGAAAAAAAGTAAAAATATATTGGATATATACACCTAGCCTCTATTAAGTGGAACCTTCAAATTAAGGGAAAACCTGGCAGTTGAGCGTGATCTAGGACTAATCTCCACCATGCACAACCGTTGTTCAAGAAACAGTACAGTTGCACTATACTTAACACTTATAAGTATGTGCTTAACACAGACCCATCATGAGTTGTAGTGGTACAGGTTTTTTTTACAAATAAATATATAATTATAAAAATTGTTTTGATTGATGCCACGCCGTTCATAATTGTTTGCAACTCTTCAATGACCTAAGATGTTATTTATTTCTGAACAATAGATGTTATAAATAAAATGACGCCATAGATATTTGAATACACTGAATAAAAGAGGAGATGTCTGCCTTTTATGCCTGAATCAACTGAATAAACACTCTCAGATCTGAGAATAGAATTATTCATGAGTCAATTTCCAGGGGAACTTAACAAATTTAAATGTCACCCTTGATAGTATTTCATAGATTAATGCTATACTTATTAGAAGAAGAAAAAATGTAAAAGCTATAATAATATTATAAATTAATCGTCTCCGTAGTCTGATCAATTTTAGATTTCAGGTTTACAATAGGACAGTGAAATTTTCCTCAACCAAAAAAATATCTACTGCTACAACTAATAAAAGGATTTGGGTTCTGTACATGTAGAGACTGTTCTGTATCTATGGCAACAGTTTTGTAAGGAGGTGATTTGGCCAAGATCACACTTAACTGCCAGTTGTTTCTCGCAATTCAGACAACTCACTTTATAGAGGCTGGCTGAGCCCCAAGAAGCTCTATAGATCCCACAGCATCGATTTATAGCTGTTACAAATTAAAAAAATATTAGTCATAACTGAATTCGAACCACTAGATCTTCTAATATTTATATGATAAAAGATGTACATTACATTGCATTCTTCTATAAGTAAGTTCATATTTAGTATATATTTAATGCAAAGGACTTTCTTGAAATACTGTTCACATTTTTACATACATTCTTCTTGGGTAAACTTCAAGTTGGGTTCAGTACATGGTGGAGTGGAAACAGTAAGATTTCTGGGATAACGGCTGTGTAGGGAGGTGATTTGTCCAACAACACGTTTAACCTCCAGGAATTTTCCCAAACTCCAGTTAAGGGTACCATATTTATAGGTAATCAGGAGGATCTGCAGTCCCCTCATCAATGACTGTTACAAATTAAAAAAATATCTGCCAAAGCTGTAGTCGAACCCAGACCTTCAGCTCAGCAACTCAGCGCTTTACACAATGAACTTTCACTCCCTTTCAGGTATTTAATATTTATAACCTATTTAAGATAACAAAACCAAAATTAAGGAAATTGTTCACGGTTTTAATATCCCACTTTTAGGCATCCCTGTTAAACCTGATTTTTATCAATTTTGCAATCGCCTTTTTTTAAAATATATATCCATTGAATTGAATAATATAATATAAAAGAGAAGTATGTTTTATATAATTTTATATTTAAAGTGCATAGACATAGTTAAAAAATGTAATTAACGAAGTGGAAAAACCCATTGAGCATGACGCACCCCTCAATGCTTTAACGAACTTCTATTGTGATGACTGTAGTTGTCATAGCTCCTAGGCGCAGATTTTATATTATACGATTTCTATGTTAACTCAAATAAATATGTTCTATATTTGAATATTATAATTATATAATTTTTACAGGTGGGCTGTGCCAATTAAATCCTCCCCCTGCGAACTTTTATAATTAATTTTAATTAATTTAACGAGAATAAGCTAACTACGAACCATTATGCAGATTAAAATAGAACTAAAAATAATTACAAACAAATAATTAGAACTAAAATAATTAAAAATAATTAGAATATTCATAAATAGTTCTGAATTGAGTAAAATAATCCTCTACTTTCAAGGGTTTAGTAATTATAAAAATATTAGAAAAATCATAAAAGCCCAAACCATTTTTTAAAAAAATATGCATTCCACCACCGATGTACTTTTTTTTTTTCCCTGATGATGCCTGAACCGTAGAAACGTTTAATGGTTATTTATTTTCCAATATTTAAGAGACTTGAGACTTATTTGTTTTTCATTTTAATTTTTATATCGCTCCTTCAACAGCACAATGTCATAACTAAAAACCTAATTTTTCAATAGAGGTATTTGGAAGTTCATACGAGTTAAAAAACTAAAAATTTAGGTATTGATAAAGCAATGCACTCCTATTGAAAATCATTTATTAACCATAAGAAAAATTTTAAAAGCATGACATTTTTTTTATTTTAACTCATTTCCCATGAAACTTCAAGCTAAAACATGGCTTAAAACAATTAAAAATATGACTTTATTAAAAAAATGTTGGAAATGTAATATCAGAAGTATCGTTCTTGAATTAAAAAGCCTAAACCAATACAATTGCTATAAAAATGCCAGTGTCGTTCTTACTGGCGAACTTTCACGACTAAATGAAAAAATGCATAATTTAAATTGTACGAAAATTGCTGAGACGACTAAAAAATAAAATATAACGTGGAAAATTCTTGTGAAGTATTTAAATATATATTGTTACAGGGCAATCTTAGGCTTCCAACGGCTTCCTAACCCTTGTGCATTTCTAAGTGTTCTCTTACTTGGCAAAGTGATATCATTCTCGAGAATATAACTCTAACATGAATATTATATAGCTGCATCTTGTTATACATAAAAAGTACATAAATAATTTACCTTATGTCAAATTGTGGTCCCTCTGATGCAGGTGTTATTCACTTCAATAAATCACTGTAAATAAAAAAGGAAAGTTAGTTAACAATAAAACTAGCATAAGTTCTATATTTATATATATTTTTAGCAATGCATTCATTATATGATATAGTTTTCATTTTATTTCATTTAAACTGATGTAATTAATATTGCATAAAAACAAAGGTAGGGCCTTGAGTTCAATAAATGGTAGACTTTATTGTTTCTAGCCCACCAAGTTTTTACTCAATTAAGAGTACCAAATTTATAAAGGCTGAGTGAGCTGCAGGAGAGTCTATAATTCTTAAAATGTCTATCATTAGGCACACAGTTTAAATAATTTATCTAAAACTATCAGATTTGAACCCGAACCGTAAGTACAGTAATTCGGCGCTCTACACAGTGAGTTTACCCCCCTTCTGATTACTTAAAAGAGTTTATTTAAAAGTAGCAGTTATTAAAAAATATTAGAAAAAATATACATTCTATATATATAATTTATATATATATTAAAAAAATATTGCATTTAACAAACAAAGATCTCGAAAATTCACTAATATTGATAAAATAGATCGACGTCTTTAGAAATATCAATAATCGAACTTGAGATGTCATTTTATTATCGATTACCACAGACAATATATCGATGAAAAATTGTAAATGGCCAAAAAAACTATTATAATAACAATTATTGACGTCCCGCTGTAAATCACTCTAACATAGGACAGGCTAGAGACTTTATTAGGTACATATATTATAAATGTTTTGCCACCATAAAACCTTCTGGTGTTACTGCTAACAACTAATACAATTTAAGAATAAAGTTTAAAAATATATGTTATCTAGAACTATAACTTACGAAACTCGGTTAATAGGCGCATTAGTTTCTTCGAAAAAAATAGGCCTTATGTACATAACTAGTACATAACTAATAAAAAAAATTAAATAAGCAACCCGAATTTACATTTAATTGAGTTCAAATCGTTTCACAGCTCCAAGAAAGGAAAAACTCAACTGACTTAATATGTGCCTTCAGCGTAATTATTTTCTGGGTTAATTTCTGTTTTTGGAACCGGTTACAATGAAAAAAAAGTTTAAATATGTGTCCGGTAAAACTAAACATATGACGAAATTGTCTTATTTATATCAGGTCGATGACTCCGGGTTCAAATCCGGCTGAGGCAGATAATTTATAGACCCTCCTGGGGCTCACCCAGCCTCTATAAAGTTGGTACCCTTTATTTGAGGAAAATCCTGGCTGTTGAGCGTGATCTAGGATGTTTATCATGCCCATTCGTTGTCCAAAAAACAAGAGTCTCTACCGCGTACTGAACCCAAGACCCTTCATGAGTTGTAGTGGTAGTTTTTTTTTTTTTAATCTAAACTACTGCTACTACTGAAACGTCCAATTTAGTTGCTAAAAAACAATGACATTTCTTCGAGCACGAATGCAGACGTAAGTATCCATTCGATTGTCTAAGAATGTGATAACAACTGATTTCTTATCAGCTTGCAGAAAATTTATGAAAGATATCTTTAGCAAATGATGATTGACCTTGTGCAATAAACGAAGGAGACTATTCACGCCAAACAGTTATTTTTCCAAAATTTTATTTATTATAAAGAATTATATTTCTGACATTCCGACTTAAAAAAGAATAGAAAAATAATTTTATTCTGGGACCAGGTCCCTTAAGAATAGCAGTACTTACAAAGTATTTAAAAAATACGCTACAAAAAACATCAATACAGTACAAACTAATATTAAAAAGTTAAATATTAATTATTATATTTCAAAAGATAAATACGAAGACTTTTATATATATATATTTATATATATATATATGACCAGCTTCAAAAATCGGAATTAAGGTAGAAATATTTATACTGAAATAGTCTATACAGTTTTTATTAATTGAATTAATATTATAATAATTCATAAAATTTAATAATAATTTAATTAATTTTAACTTAATTATTTATTCATAACTTGTGGAAATAATAGAATGTAAATAGTGTATTATTTTAAAAATATCTCTTAGGGTCCAGTGGTGGTTTATAGTTCGGAACTTAGGTAAACGGTTAATTAATAATTATTTTAAATTATACTACTTTCCTGAAAACATTGGTTTTGCCAGAAAATAAGAATTCAATAAATATATGATACAGGAGAAGGAAAGGGTGTACCTACACGATGATAAGGGAAGTGTTTGAAATAGGCAGATAGTACATTGTTTTTAATGAAAAAAAATCATTTATTTTCCATCAATTAATTTAAAATTAGCATTATTTTATCCTTTAACTAATAATGATTATTATTAATAACAAAAAAGAACAACCATGCCACTATAACCCATGAAGGGTCCTGGTTTTAGTACATGATAGAGGCTGTACTCTTTCCAGAACAAAGGTTGTACATGGAGGCGATTTGCCCAAGATCATTCTTAACTATTAAGGATAGCCATTTAATAGAGGCTAGATGTGCCTTCAGGAGGGTTGCCAGATCACAAAAGGTCCAACCAAGGATGTTAACAGATTAAATAATTCCTCTGCCACAGTCAGACATGAACACGGGATCTTCAGGACACACTAAACTACTCCTCACCCGCGATTATTATGCCTAATTAATGATAATTAATTATTCGAAATAAATAATTTTCATTGTTTGTTTGTTATTAGTATTGTGAAAGTATTGTTTTCATACAAATGAGAAGTCGCTTTTCAGCATTCATGAAATCGACTTAAGAATACAGCCTTTTGAATGTGCATCTCAAATTAAAATTAATAACGAGGGAACTTTTTTTAATTATTACTGTTTAATTAAGTTTGAATCCGGTAGAAGTCGAGAAAAGTAATTGAAACGGTTCTATGCAGTTGAGAGATGTCTAGATTTCTATTTTCCGTTTCTGTTTTTACTTGTTTCAAATAAAATGATAAGGAATTTTCGACTCTTGGAATAATTAATTAAGCTTGAAATTGTATTAAACAATATTTAAAATATTCATTTAAAAAGTTAAATTATTATTGCAATAAATAAATTAATAATTATTGTATACTATTGTTTCATATTCCAAAAAAGGATGAGACTACTGGGGAAAATATAGGATATTACATAACGCGGAATTGCGAAGCATGCATCCAGTAAATATTTATTATTCAAGTGAAAGAGTCAAGAATATTAAGATGGCTTGAAAAGTTGCTAGGCTTAGTAACAAACGAATTCTTATAAAGTTAATAAACGCTGAGCCGACTAGGAAGCGTCTGAAGGGCAGACCGAGGCGTAGGTGGGAAGATTGCTTTAAGGGTGATCTGAAGGATTTGGGTTTGGGTAGTGCTGTGTGGAAAGAAGTTTGCAAGTAAAGTTTGGTGGTATCGGAATCGAGCCTTCGGGTTCGCTAAGCTTTATTACTATTATATCATATTGTAATAATATTTTACTCCTACATTATTACAGGAAGTCACGACCGATTCTTTCTTCATATGCTTCATTTCCACTTTCCCTAGCTAACTCCAACGCTAAATTACCTTACAGTTGAAGTAAAAGTAAGAGCTGGGATCTGGGCCATAAAACGTTAAGCCTAATTCGTCGTGTCCTGTTGGAAAGAGGAAGAGGGAAAGATAAGGGAAGAAAGTGAAACCATTAGTCACGGATTTTCCTCTTTCCAAGTTACATCACAATGGCCCGCAAGGAAGGTAACACTAGCTGTACAGTAGTAAACTCGGTAAGTATTCCGCAGGTTGTCGCTTAGAGTTGAGTCAAGTTTTAACTTCTCATTCATTCCCTTTTTATATTTTCCAAAAATAAAGGCTATCGTGAGCTTTAGTGTGTATAAGAGAATGTAATTATTGGTAATGGTTAGATTTTTGTGATTATTTCGTCTAGAAGTGAACTTATCAAAAAACATATATCATCTAGACTTCGAAATGGTTGAAGTTATTTCTCGATGAAATGATTACCGAAATCTACTCATTATCCATAATTACATTATATATTCCGTACTAAAGCTCACGATAACTTGTATTTTTGGAAAATATTAAAAATGGAATGAATAAACTGTAATAACTTTTAACTCAACTCGAAGCAACAATCTTCGGAACTGATACCAAAGAAATACAATTTTTAACTAACATTTCGAAATATAGATGATATAATTCGTAGGCCGAAACGTTGGCACAATTGGAAAAAAAGTTTCACTTATTTTGTGTTTTGACCCACTCCCCTGACCAATTCTGTAGATGATATATGTTTGTTGAAAAGTTCATTTCTACATGAAATGATTACCGAACAATACACATTTCCCAGAATTACATTCACTATTTTCCACACTAAATCTCATGATAACTTATATTTTTGGAAAATATTAATAAAAGTTAAAACTTGTACACCAGCTCGAAGCGACAACCTCCGGAACAGATGCCATGTATTCAATCATACTCTACGTATAGTGCAGTCTACTCTAATCTAATTTCATAGTGCAACTGCACTCTAAATGTATTAGTAGCGGCCATATTACTTACTAACTGTCAAGTCTAATCTTTAAATTATCTCTTGCGTAATCAGTGTTAATTGACTAGACAGTCTTAGTGACTGGAGTAACAGGCCATGTAACTTAGACAACTTTTTTGTTTTTGTAACAAGAGCTCCATCAAGTATTATTTTCGTAATTAGTAACCGTAACTAATAATATTGTTTACACTTTATTGAAACATTAGAATCTGCCACTTGTGGGCAATAAGTAATGGTTCTATGTAGCTACAACCATTCAAAATAAAATAAGTGAATGTAATAAAATATATACATGCGGAAAAATATATACATTCGGTAATAAAAGGAAATTAATGCAAAAGTGATAATAAAATAAAGTCTAGATGTTAATAAAAATAAATAAAATAATGTACACCCTATTTACAATTTGCCTGGGTCCGATGTGAAAAAAAGGACAAAAAAGCAATGGCACTACTTTTTATGTTTTAAAGACTAATTTAATTTGTATAGTAACGCAATATACCTGTATAAACGTATGTTTTCCCCTGAATTAGTTGAACCTACTTTATAGAGGCTGGGTGAGCCCCGGGAGGGTCCAAGATCTCACAGGGCCCAACCACGCCTCTACCCACTGATGTGATTAGATGTGTGGAGTATCCACTCTTCTCCACAGTTGCGCTTATATTACTTGCTATATATTTTAACTAATTCTATTTTTCCAATATCCTGGAAATTCGGCCAGCTGATACCTCTAAACTGTTCGAATACAGACAATTTTTCTATTTATAGTGTGTCTATTTTTTTATCTAGTTATATGTGTTTATATTTTAGTAGTATTATTACCGTTTGTATGTCTGTATCTATACACAATGACTTATCTATTACCAAACTGTCAATTTTGGATAGCGGGAGGGGTTTTGGCAATTAATCAAATAGAACTAATTAAAAAAACAACCAAACAATTTTGAGAGACTATAATCGATTCCTGCAGATTGGAAACGATTACTATTAGAAAAAAAGTCACAGAATAAAGAATGTAGATGCTTCAAATTCTGCGTCCGTTGAGTACTAAAAAGGTTAACTCTGGTCAAGTAGACCTTTCTAAACTGGCAATTTCATAAAAAAGTTTAGATAGCATATTTAACTAATTAGATTAGTGTTAGATTACAAAACACGATACTAAAAAAAATCTTTTCGTCAGATGCTCGTGGATCGTTTGGTCATAGCAGATTAGATAAAAGTAATGAATGATATAAAAAATTATAATTGACTGAAGTCGAACTTTGATTGATCTAATCCCTGAGTAAAAAGTCTTTTAAGTACATTTTTCAACCCGGCAGGTGGTCTTAGGATTTTATAAAGGGAACAAAATATCTTTGTTCGTGCCATCCTTCAGAAGGGACATAAAACAGGAGTACGGATCCAGTGCGGTTTCAGGAACTCGTTTAAGATCGCTATCCTAAAATCTGGATAGGCAAAATTCAGGACTTTGGCTGTAGCATCGTTCGATTAGCTATAGCAGCATAAAGTAAAGTTGAGTTAAAATAACAAGTATATTTCTTCAATGCACAAGAAACGAAAGAAACAGAGTTAATACAGATTGAAGGAATTCTAACAAAATTGTCTCTCCTTGATTATTTACAACTTATAATTTAAAATTAAATGGTTACGGAAGATTGTGTTCCTTCTTTTGTAACATGAATTACGACAGAAGTTCATCAAACCATTAAACTTGCCGTCTGAAAAATATGGCAAAAACGCGTGACAAAACCACAGAAATTGATGTTCCAGAAGAATCCACTGGAGAGAAGTAAATTTCAAACCGTAAAAGGAGAAACCGCAATCATAAAGCGGTAAAGCTGTCTATTTGCATAAGGAATAATTATCAATAAAATAATGAATAATTAGCAATAAAATAATGAATAATTATAAATAATATTCAAGCCCTAAATCTTCCGAATGTGACGTCAAGAAAATACACGATTCAGCAGTTCAACATAACAAATATGCGTAAACAATTAACTCTATATATAAATATTTAATGACTATTGAATACATTAAAAATTAATTCCCAAGCCATTAAAACTTCTTTCATGTCATAAATTTATAAATACAACTGGAAACATTTTGTATTTAAAAACTAAAGCTACAAGCAAAGGAACCTGATTTATTCAAAAAATTATTTGTCAAACGTATTCCTTATTTACTAAAAGATTTCTAAACTCAATGTTCCTACGGAGAGAAAAAAGTGAGAGTAAATACGATACATATCCCACGTAATAAAAAAAAATATATTAGAGATCCCAAAATAGAACTATCTAAGAGGTTTTCTAGTACAGCCTAAATTCTTCTTAGGCTTAAAAGGAAAAAATTGAAGGTTGTTACGAGTACATATGGGAGTATATGGAGTATATGGATGTTTCATATTTATCCATTTTATTTCTAAAAATATATAAGACAATTAAAATTACTTTAAATAAAAACAAGTTAAGTATATTAGATTTTGAAAACATGGGTGGACTTTTTCTGACTCCATAGCCGGATTTGAACCCGAGACCTTTAGCTCAGCATTAAATATTAGAAAAACAGTCACTACAACCCATGAAGGTTCTTGGATTTAATTTATGATAGATACTGTATTATTTCTATGAGTGCGGTAGTGCAGGGAGGTGATTTGTTCCACCTCAACCCCCGTCTTTTCCCTAATCAATTAATAATAATTATAGAGACTGGGTGAGCCTCAAGAGGATCTGCAAGTCCTAAAGGAATTATAAATATATAACATAAAAACTGAACAATCAGATCTTGCATTAAAAATTCGAATAGGATAGAGCTTATATGAACAACTCCACATGAGTAGAAAAAGACGTTCAAACCAATAAAAAAAAATAACAGAACTAGAAAAGTGAAATAAAATTGAACTACTCTAAAGATGAATATATAAAAATTTATTCTTTTAAAAAAGTTAAAAAAAAACAATAGTTTAAATATAAAAATGACGAAAAGGAACTTGTGCTTTATAAATACTCATCGCATCAGAATGTTAAAAGTCAACATTTGTTTTTCACAGAAAGAATGGTTTCATCTCTTGCCATCAAAGTTCAAATAATAGAGTCACGTTTATTACAAGAGCTTTTATAACAGCACGGAACAAACGTATGATTGTATTACATTAATGTATGATAATTATTGTTTAAATAAATACAATACATAATGGTCTAGTTGCTTTGCGTAATAGAACAGGTAACATAGGCAGTTTCTAAATTCCTGCATTATTTAAAATAAAACCTATACCACTATAACTTGTAAAGTGGCTGGGCTTAGTACAGAACGAATTCTTCAGGTGCTAATAAGCGCCGTGCCAACTGGGAGTGGACCGAGGCGGAGGTGGGAAGATAGCGTTAAGAGTGATCTGACGGATTTGGGTTTGGGTAATGGTCCGTGGGCAGAAAGTTATAACTAGAGATTGATGGTGTCGGCATTGAGCCTTCGGGTTGGCTAAGCCTTATTATTATAGGCGGACTCTGTGAGATCTGTAGACTCTCCAGGGGCTGTTAAGGGAGTACCCTAGTACAGTACAATAGTACAGTATCTAAAATGTACTGAACCTTCGTGTATTGGTAAAGGTTTTTTTTTTTATCATATCGTTTACACGGTCAATCTTAAATTAAATTCATAAAAAATCTGAAATATCAATTACAAAGAGTTTTTACAATTATTTTTAGGGTCCACCCAGCCTCAATAAAGCGAACACCCTACTTTGAGTGTGATCTTGCCCATATCACCTCCTTGGATAAACGATGTCTATGAAAAAGAACATATGTATAAGTATAGTCTCTGGATGTACTTAGCCCAAGACCCTTCATGAAGTAACTGGAATAGGTTGTAGCTGATTGTTTATTGAACGTCACTTAAAGCTGCTATCGCTAATCGGACGATGCTACATTGGAAATTCTAAATTTTGTATATCCAGGTTTGACTAGGATAGGTATTTTTAACGAGTCCCTGACATCATACAGGCTCAAGACCCCCGTTTAACGTCCCTTCCGAAGGACGGAATAACTAAGGATTTTTTTAAATCCTTAAAAATCCTAAGGTCGCCTAACGGGCGACGAACCCGCTATCTTGGGCTTAGTAGGTTCTTATGCTAACGACTAGACCACAGGTCAACCCTATAGGTTGTATTTTATGTAAAAAAATAATCTCTGGGTTAATAATGTAGAAATAGGTTAGGAATACGATCCGGCTTCACGGCTATGGATTCAGTTGATAATTGGGCATGGAAGGCATTATTTTTTTACGCTTGATAATTCAGGCAGATAAGTATTTAACGCTTCAAGGAACGGGAAGCAGCCATCTAAGTAACTTGCAGCATTGCACAATATGGACTGCATTAAAAGAGTTAAATACATATGCGTCGGCTGCTCCTTGTTCTCAAGGATATGTATTTATTAATTTAATAAGTTATTCTTTCAATTCAACATCGCTCAAAATAGGATTAGGGAGCTGAGTAGCTCAAGATAAAGCGGCGAGCAGCAAATCAAATCCAGCTGTGGCAGATAACTTATTTGATTTGTTAACAGCAGATGATGACCCTGTCGGATCTGGAAACCCTTTGGGGCTCACCTGGCCTCTATAAAGTAGGTACCCTAACAAGGGGGAAAGCACTGGTTGAGCGTTTTCTAGAGCAAATCACCTCCTCAGCCGTTCTCCTGTAAACAACACCATCTCTACCAAGTACTGAATCCAAGATCGTAAGCAGTAGTGTTTTAGGTTTTTCAAGATAGATTTACGTAAATAAATCATATCGAATGTGTCACAGCGACCAATATATTCGAGAAATGAAATATTGGAGGATAAATAATTTTTTTTTTTAGCATACTACTATCTTAAAAATTCTGAAATGCAAATAAACATAATTCTAATCCATATTTAATGTTTATAATTTATAAATATTTTATTATACTGCAGCCCGTTAGGCTCGTTTCACGCTTATACGGTTTGGTTCGGTTCGGTGCGTATTCGACAGAAACTCTTCACACGCAGTCGGCTAGTATCAGGTTTCACAACCGAATCATCGAATACGCAGTCGCCCACTATGTCCGCAATGCTCAATATGGATAAAAGACAAATTATTGCTATGTTGTTTCTCAATAAATGAAACAAAAAAGGAAAGAGGAATAATCGACTTCCGGGTGCACCCGATCCTCACCAAAAGAGTGGAGTTTGGTACATTTTATACCAAAGTTAAGGGAGCACGAAGACAAATTTTCCAATTAATTCAGGGTCAATATCAAGAGAATCACTCATTTTTCATTAAACAACAAAATTTAAAATGAGGAAATGAAATAATATTTTCGCTTGCTGAAAATGTAACCGAACCGAAACTAAACCGTATATGTGTGAACGACCTTGTGAAGCTTTGACCCGAATAGAAATCGTGTTGAGGGGACTTTCGGTCTCTATTAGGTACCGAATACACACCGTATCACCGTTTCACACTTGTTCGGTAGCTACCGAAAATCGAATACGCACCGATCCGAACAAAACCGTATAAGTGTGAAACGAGCCTTAGGGTCTTTGGTTCAGTGCTTGGTAGGGTTGAGTTCTTTTTCCGGATCAACGATTGTGCAAGGAGATCATCCGGCCAACTATCACGACTAGCCGCCTGGAATTCCAACTAAAGGTGCCCACTTTATAGGGACTTGAAGAAAACCCCAAGAGGGTTCCCAGATGCTAAAGTACATTGCTCATAATAATTCGACCGGTCTCGAACCCCTGGCATTAAGATAGATCAGTACTGATCAGCAGAACAGTGCCTTACTAAATGACTTACCATGGACCAACAAATTTAAAACAGACTTAAACATCTAAGAGAGGAAAATAGTTGACTGGATGATATATTGGAGAATGGAGATAGTAGGGGGGGGGTGCAGTAAAAAAAACATCAAATAAGTCAAGACTTATTTTTATTTGTGCCGACGTTTCGACCTACTTTGTAGGTCATCTTTAGGACTAATAGGAGAGGCGGCTGGGTGAACTGTGTAACTGGTTATGACTTAAACATCGTTTATTCCAACAGGTTAATGAAGAAGAAAAAATCGTGCCTTTAGAAAACCCTTGAAGGGTCTTGGGTTAAGTACAAACTTGATCACCCTCGTTCGCCAGTTTTCTACCTAATTAAGAATACGATCTTAACAGATACTGGGTGCTCTGTAGAGGATTCTGCAGGTCATACAGGGTCCATCTTTGACTTTTAAGAGAACAAATTATCTATCTGCTATAGCCGAATATGAAGCCCATAAACCACGACATTAAAACTCAAAATAAAGACATAGGCCGGTCTCTATACAACTCATTATTACAAGAAATTTATCCTTTTTTTCTCCTTTAGTCGATAAAATTTCTTTTAAGTACTTTTAGGTTTTGAGCATACAAGCGTCAAGTCATGTAAGACTTTTTCTGACTCCACAATCAGATTTGAACACAAGACCTTCAGCTTTGAAGTAAAAAATGCAACACTACAACCCATGAACGGTCTTGGGTTCGGTATGTGATAGAGACTGAACTGTTTCTTGAATTAGAGTTGACCGCCAGATCCTCCCCCTATTTTTATAATATTTTATAGAGGCTGGGTGACCCTCTGGAGGGTCCTAGATCCTAATGTGATCCATCTCCGGCTGCTAACAGATTAAATAAAAATCTGTCAAGCTGCGAGATATGAACCCAGGTCCTTCGGCTTGGCAACTCAGTGCTCTACAACTGAGACACTCCGCCCCCTTTAAATATATATAAATGTGAAAATAGAATGAACATTAATAGCAATCAATCAACAGGAGAGTGCAAAGAAACTTCAGTTTCAATGTTCATTGCAACACAACAGCGATTCAACTGTGTATGAAAACGAGTCTGGCTGGTCTTACACAAGAGGCAGCTTAGGATATGACTCCATTGTGAGACCTAAGAGGAAATCCTAGCTATGTATTCAACGCCACAACTCCCTAGCTGCGTGTACTTACTTATTTTTTCGTTCACTTTAATGCTTTTAAAATATTAATAAATGATTAAATAAAAATACTAGTAACAATGTAGTTAGTAAGTAACAATGTAGTAACGAGACGATCCGAAAGATAAAAAAAAAATCTTATTGAAAAATATTTTGTTTAATTTCACAATATATCATGTTTTATCATATCAGGTAAAGGACACCATGTCACATTTTTGTATTTGTCGATATTTTAAAATTTGTCACACCGTTACTTATACAAACCGCTTAAAGAAAATTGTTCATATAGTTAATCGATGAGTAATTGGATGTATTGATGATAGTATTTATTTATGACAATTTACCTAAAATATTACCTAATTTGTTGACATGGTGTAATTAAACACGATACTCCACGTTATCTCAACATTTCTCATGTTTGTATTTGCAATTCAGTTAGTAGTCCAGGATCCCTGGTACATTTTCGCTTACATCAAGCTGAATCTTCGTGAATAGCTTCGTTTTGATGAGACGCCCAACAATTTCCTTTGCAAAAATTCTCGATTGTGGTAGCTAACAGAGGTAGCAAGGATAAAATATGTCGATTTGATGATTCTCCCAAATTTAAGGATAACGTACCACGCAATTTGTAGGACAATATGACTGTTAAATTATATAAATATTAACTAAGTAAAAAAAAAAAAAATCAGCTGGTTAGTAATCGTTACTTGGTTAAGTAGACCTCGTTATCGATACATGTTGGAAGGAGGGGACTCTTCGATCAAAGCATACATTTTGTAAAAAAAAATATTTTTTCAAATTATTTAGATAATTATCTTGAGATTTAACAAAAAAAAACCCAGTTAATAATAAATTTTTATAGAATCATCAAATCGACATATTTTATCCTTGCTACCTCTGTTAGCTACCACCATCGAGAATTTTCGCAAAGGAAATTGTTGAGCGTCTCATCAAAACGAAGCTATTCACGAAGATTCAGCTTGATAGTAATCAAGTGTAAAAATGTACCAGGGATCCTGGCCTATAGCTGATTTGTTTTATGAATTGTTGATGTGAGATGCGGTGCCTTTTAATCAGCAAATGTGCAATTTACATATACAAACATATACTTTTTGTTAATAGATTAAATAATTTGCTTGCCTAATCCGGATTCGAAACCTTAAACAGCTCAGCGCTCTACACACTAAGCTAACCCGATCTCTTATATATGTATTTATATCCTGGAACTACATTCGATTTTTTTTTATAAATAAATATCGATTATATTATTAATGCTACGGTTGACAGACAGAAATGGCTCAACGCCTGATTTAGTGAGTGAAGAAAGATGAAATATCGACCTATCCCATTGCCAAGGTCATAGCTGAGACCACAGCCAGGCAACACCTGCCATCTTCCTCCTTCGGGATATCAAAATAATGTTATCTTCATGTTCATTATATATTATATCTATCGAATATGTAAATAATAATCGATAAATTTAGAATATTATAGAAAACTAATTTTATCCCAGGGCTATGTCCCTTAAGTATAACCAACATGAACAGAAAATAAAAATAGTATAAGTCCGCTCAGAAGACTAAATAACACGAATCGTAAAGTATTTATAGAAATGCCAACAAATTAAATAAAAAATTCATTTCGTGAAAAGATACGGTACCTGTTCCGGAGGTTGTCGCTTCGAGTTGAGTCAAAAGGAACGGTTTATTTGTTTTATTTTCCAATATTTTCCAAACGTACAAGTCATCGTGAGCTTTAGTATGGAAAAGTTAATGTAATTATTGGTAATGAGTTGATTTCAGTAATAATTTCATCAAGAAATAAAAGTTTCAACTAACATTTTGAAGTATAGATAATATACGTTTGTTGAAACGTTCATTTCCAGATTAAATGATTACTGAAATCTACTCATTACCTATAATTGCATTGTCTTTTCCATATTAAAGCTCGCGATAACTTCATTTTTTGAAAAATATTAAAATTATTAAGTGACAACCTGCCGAATAATTAACAGAAAAAATAATATACATCAGACCATAAGGCTACCTAATGCGAATCGTAATATGTTTTGAAAAGTGCCCACAAATTAAATTTTGAAAAATTCGTGATAAAATACTAGGAACTCAAGAGTATGAATAACAGAAAATAAAATCATAATGATGTAATAACTTATTTATATAATAGATATATGATAGAAAAAATAATAAACAACAAAAGCCATTATTTAATACGGATCCACTTAAGCAAATAACTCCTTAAAGAGCATCTGTTAGGGAAGCGAGATGTTGGAACTACAATAATCTAAAATAATCGATAACATTTTAAATATTACATATTTTCAAATAAAACTGAAACATTTATCAATGAGATTTTAGCAATATAGCATATCGGCTAGGCCTTATCATCGATGAAGCAGTCTGTTATCATTTCTAAAAGCCTTAAAAATGGATCCATCTGAACAACTTAAAAACTTATACAATAAGAACACATAGAGGTTTAATATGCCGTTGCAAAGATAAAGATATCAGAAAAAAGTTTTTTAAAGTTGTAAAAAAGATTAAGAGCGATAAAAAAAATCAACACCTAACTTTAGGCTATTCTTAGAAAAAAAAAAAATTGTGGAGAACCTACCCATCGATAGCTTTCCAATAAAGATATATAGTAGAAGGTCTCGAGGCCATCTTCTTTTCAGACGCCTCGGAGGGTGAAAAATTTAAAAATTATTTCGAAAGTGTAATGCAAGAAGTAATAGATGCGACTGCACCCATTTATTTTATTTATATATAATAAAACGTCAATTTTGTAATATTGATTCGATTAAGGAACTAAGCTAAGCTAGTAGGGTGATGGATTACTGAGCTTGAGATCCCAAAGTCGGCATTAGCCGTGACAGGTACATTTGTTCCGTTAATAGCCCTTAATCGACTCTGTGAAATCTATAGACCTTCCTTTTAACATGGAAGCAATCCGTACAGGTTTTATTTTCATTCGATTTCATTTAAATCTGCAGCCCCTTTAAATAATTATTCGGCTGAATTTACCCTAAATTATTTAGTTGTATTCAGGCGGAATCGTGTCATTCTCGTAGTTTTCAGTTTGAAATGGAGTTGTAATATAAGCAATAACTCCTTTAGCCAACTACGAATTCGCTTAGCCACTACGAAAATAACACGATTCAGCAGCCCTGAGTACAAGGAACTCATTTTGGAGAGTATTCGACTTAACCAATTATTCACCTGGGTTGTAGGTATGCACATATAAATATATACACACACATGCATGTATTATAGCTTCGATATTGACGAGCCTACGAACAGAAATGTAGTTATGTAAGAACACAATGGAGCCAGTTAATCATTTTGATTGAATGGATGAGTTAGCATCATCGTAGGACATCAGTTCTATCCGCATGCAATGGACAATAGACAATGCTCCTAATCATTATTATAGTTTGGACTTTTCTTTTTCAATTTCACTTTTATTATTACTATCTACCGAATGTATTGTAAAGAAAAGAGTTTCTTTTGATGGAAAAGCGCTTTTTCATAAAATCTGTCCCAAAAACTAAATTTTAACTAAACTAACAACCAACAAAAGGCCATTAACGACAGACAAAAAACTGAAACGATTTAAGCTCTTAATGTTAAGATTAAACTCAATAATTTGTGAATAAGATAAGATATTTATAAGAAAATAGGACATATAGTGCGTCCCTTAACCATTTACTGACCATTGTTCCCATTTGGGAACATAGATTTCAGAATATTTTAACAATATTTCTGATTTACCAAATGCATAATCAATTTAATTACAATTAGATAAAACATTAAATTGTATGAATATATTTTTGCTTTTTAAAAAGAGTGACCGAAATCGACTCCACAAATTTTTGAAATCGTAGTTTCTTGTAGCAATCGGTCAATTTTTCTCATCTTCCCGCAAAGTTTTTAAAAACTACGATTATGAATCCATTAATTTTATATATTATTAAAAATTAATCACAAACAATTTAAAACTAAATTTATCACAATAAGTTGATTTCGTAAATTGACTTATATATTGACTAGAACCCTCAACAAGCCATTGTTCCCAATTAGGAACATAAAAAAAAAGGTACAAAAATATTTTTTTTTGTAATGATCAATAAAATGTTTAAATATAAAAATAAGAAAGGGAATACTAAGAAAAAAATTTAAAAATTCAATGGGAAACGAGTTTGGTCTTTCAAGGGTTAATGTCAACTGAAATTCTGTATTAGCAGAACGCAAGAATAAGGGAAATTTGTGTCATTTGAGCTAACTCAATACACAGCAAATACCGCTGCTGCTACAGAACAATGGTTTATGTTCCGTAGCCTGTCGCTTCGAGTAGATTTACAACTTCTAACTGTTTATTCGTTTCATTTTTAATATTTTCCATATATACAAGTTATCGTGAGCTTTAGTATGAAAAATAGAATGTAATTATGGGTAATGAATAGATTTAGGTAATCATTTCGTATAGAAATAAAAGTTTCAACCAACATTCGGAAGTATAGCTGATATATGTTTGTTTAAACGTTCATTTCTATAAGAAATGATTACCGAAGTATGCACATTACCCATAATTACATTTTATTTTCCATAAGGCTCATGATAACTTGTATTTTAGGAAAATATTAAAAGGGAAACGAATGTAAATTTAAAACTTGTGACTCAACGCGATTAAATACCTATTTTTTTATTTACTGCTCATGCCGTCAGGACCGAAATTTCGCCTAATCCGAGCAGGACCATATTATTACAGATTCACAGGGTTCTACAGCTGTATAACATCTGAGAAACCTCATCACACACTAACGGATGGAACGATTTCTACCAAACACTGTTACTTCCAGGATAAAAAAAATACATTTTCAATAGCTGTCCAGAAAAAAAATTGAAAGGGTTGAGCCGCCAGAATGGGTACGTGTAGTTCCCATCACACCTACAGTCCCACTGTGACCAGGCGCTTTCTGATTTCAAACGACAGCATCGGAGAAATCATCTGTGATGAGCTGGCGAAAATTGCTACCAAGTCCGTTTTGTAAAAAGCCACGATAGAAATTTCACGCTTGATGTATTTTATTAAGAAAATACAATACAAGTACGTAACAGTTTCGTTTCCCGAATTATCTATGATTTAATAACATTTTGATACGATAAAAGATTTTTTTTATTAATTTATTGAAATTAACAACTGTAATAATATTATATCAAGAAAATTTGCTGACATGAACAAATGACATGAAAACAAAAAACACTTGTGGAGAAACTACCCATCGGTAGCACTCCAATGAAGTTCTGTAGTAGATGGTTTCGAGGCCATCTTCTATTCAGACGCCTCGGAGGGTTATCAGAAATAGTATGGGAAGCAAGTTGAGAGACGAGCGGATTCAAGTGTGTATGGAGCTTGTCATGGAGGGATGGACATCTAGTTTGGGCCAAATCAGCAACAGATGGGATATTAATTAACAGAAAACCAAATCATGGGATATTAAGATCATGATGGATGAGTTTGTTTGTTACATAATAAGAAGCATTGAGGATTTTAGGATTGATTTTGGATACGAGATGAATTGGATGGTTTAGTAGAGCCCCAAAGCTCAACTCCATATGTCCAAATAGATCTGATAACTATCATGTAAATGAGTCTTTTGTAATTAATTGGGAGCTTAGAGCGTTTGTCCAGTAAATGTTGAAGTAGGCGAAAACGTCGAGCAGTTTCTTGTCTTTTCACTTTTGTATGATAAAAGATTCAAGTTAGATTTTATTCTTCGTTCAGTTCGCATAAGTTAGTTAATCTTATGTAATATATATATTCATGTAATAAGGGAATTTTCTAGTAAACACTGATCACTTCTTTACATTTTTCTTGGGTAAACTTGAAAAACATATTAAAAAAAAAAAAGCACTACCACTAGAAAATACGGAGGTTTTGGTCCAGTACATGGCAGAGCTGTACTGCTTCTAGGATGATGGTTGTGCAGAGAGGTGATTTGTCCAAGAACACGCTTAACCACCAGGTTTTTCTCCCTATTGAGGGTATCCACTTTAAAGAGGATAGTTAAGCCCCAGGAGGATCTGTAGATCCCATAGGGTCCATCCGTGGCTGTTTACAGATCAGATAATTTATCTGCTATAGATGGATTTGAACTCTGGGCCTTCATCGCATCAATTCAGCGCTCTACACAATGGGCTACACCACTCCTAATAAGAAAAACGAACATCATTGAAATTAATGGGTTAATATTGCTAATACTTAAGGGATCATACGTTTCAAAAGCATTTTGAATTTCAGAAACTAACTCGGCGACGAATACTCAAAATAAAAATCGGAGATTTGAACTGAAATGACTCAAAATCTGTGTTGCAAGAAGAAAATTTTCTGTTAAGAATAAAGTCAAATTCAAAATTAGTTTTTTTTAATAAATAGGGGTATTAAAAATTCCAAGTGGTAAAAAAATAAAAAGTATTGGTAAAAATAGCAAAGCATTGCAATGGTATTGGAATTATTTTACCAACAAATAGAGCATTTTTAAAAGCTTAAATCTCTTTTCATTTTAACTAATGTCATTTTCCCTAAAACTAAAGTTCAAACATGGTACAACTGAAAACACGACTTTATAAGAAAAAATTGGAGATGGAATATCAGACATAATACTGAATTAAAAAGCTTTAACAAATACAACTGATAATGAAGACTTGACTCAAACATTTTTTGAGTTGTGTCGTTCTTTTGAAGGATCGATATAGTAACAATGTCATATTAAATAGTTATATGTTATATAGTCTATTATTTTACAATAATCATCCCGCCTTATTAAAAACTCGACAAACAATAATAAAATGAACATGTAAAATTATATCTAATGGCGAACGAAATTTTTTTTAACTGAATTTCTGCATCAACCAGTCGGAAACTGGAAAAAAGGAAATTAAAACCTAGAGGCTGCCTTGACACTTTCATTATGTTATAATTTAACAAATCACTCATTAATATGCATCGAAGTACCCGACTTACTGGAATAATGGTTATAAAAGATCATTTATAAGACCAGAAGGTTCGTAATCAGGCATATATATGCACGGGTTTATAGCACATGAATATGTCATGTACAAAACAGCTTACGCATCACACACCGTGACCAATGTATACACCATGAATAACCAGGTGAAACGCCAGTCAATAATACCAGAGGAAATTCAACCATTAAGTAATAAAATTTTGAATCAAGCATTTCAACTAACCCTAGAAATACGTCAATTTTTTATTAATTAAAAAAATTAATCAGAAATATAATATAAAAATAACATATCATAAAAAATAAAAAACAAAACAAACAGAACTTCCACTTCAATATCTATATTAAACTTATTAATTGTACTCTGGGAGCGGAGTATCTCTGTGTAGAGTTCTCAGTTGCTATCCTGAAG
Organism: Arma custos; assembly: GCA_037127475.1. Taxonomy (NCBI): domain Eukaryota; kingdom Metazoa; phylum Arthropoda; class Insecta; order Hemiptera; family Pentatomidae; genus Arma; species Arma custos. Next base: position 22,349,015 of record CM073765.1, on the reverse strand, counting down.
GTTTCAGCGGTGGAAGATAAGTTATTTAATCTTTTAACAGTCACGGATGGCCGTCCTCGAAATCACTCAGCCTCTATAGCGTGGATACCCTAATTTGGGGTTAAAACCTGCCGGTTGAGCGCGACTTCCCTACACAACCGTTGTCCACGAAAGTTTGGTCCCTACCATGTACTGAACCCGAAACCCTTCATGGGTTGTAGTGATAGTTTTTATTTTTTTAAATAACAGTAACTTCCCATAATAACCGATAAATGTCATTACAAGTGAATCAAAAGTAAATAAAAACACACAACATAGTATTTTTTTAATTTTGCAAAAAAAACTGTTTTTATTATGCGTTGCTATTTTTATTTTTCTAAAACTGGAGAAATATCGAAACTATTGTAAAAAAAAAAATCTTTAATAAAACGGAAATATTAAAACAATATGATATTATTGTATTTAAACATTGAAATATTTACAAAAGACTTTGTTGATTTCTTCTTGTTTACACAGTGTTGATACATTTTTCGCCAACGATCATTCTCGTTTCAGCCCTGAAGAATTCAGCAGCATGGTTGGCGAAACGTTGGCGAAAAATTTATCAACACGATCTAAACCAGAAGAAATCAACAAAGTCTTTTGTAATGAAGTGGCCGTGGAAACCTAAAAGAGTATTGAAATATTTCCTAAAAACATTGATTATCAGTTATTTTGTAGAGTAGAATATTTTAATAAGAATTATTTACACTTTAGAATAACTGTTTTCATTATGTAAATATGATTGTGATATTAAATAAATATCACAATTCACTGAACTAAAAAGTATATAACACTGAAAAAAATACTAGGTTGAACAGACTAGAGTTTTTTAAGCAAATATATAAATATATATTATAATTACAAAAAATAAACAGCACTAACATAAATTTAAAAAAATATATAGAAATAAAATAAATAAAACTAATTATGAAAAAAGTATTTTTTATTAAAAAAAAAAGTGAAAAACTTTCAGATAAAACATGATTTACCAGTTATAACACTTAATGTATGTTCAATCGTGTTTTTGAAGTATTTTCCATGGAATATATTTGAAGAAAATTTTTTTCCAGGTAAAGAATGATTCCCAAATTAAAATAAAACATCTTATTGATAAAGGAATACAAACGTATAAGTGGCAAGTTATAGTTAATATTGTTCTAAATTGGTAATTAATTCGTATATAATAGTAATAAAAATACTTTATAAAGTTCAAAGGAGAATAAATGAGCAGAAAACCGGAAGTGAGGTGATTCACCGACTGATAAGCCTGCAAGGGAAGTAATATGAACGCCCTTTCGAGGACATATAAATAATGATAAACATATGAATAATTATTATAATATGAAAAATATGTTCTAGTTATATAAACCTAACGATACAGAAACGTTTCCTGATATTTTAGTTATATTAACTTGAAGCTTAATACATTTATTGTTTTTGTCGGTAACAAAAAGAATCCACATTCTTATTTTTAAAATAGAATCATTCTTCACAAAAATATTTTTGTTATACATATAAGAAAATGTAATGTAGAGGTATTCAAAGCATAAATAATGTGAATCATAAAGTATATACCTAATACTAACGTAAATTAGTGTATGATATGATTATACATCATATTATAAATAGATAGATTATTATTTATGATTTTTCTACTGGGTCGTGATAATAAATGAATTTCAAATAGAAAATAATATAGTCTTTACTAAAAAGTTCTGAATTTGACTTGTAACAGATATCAAAACTACTGACATCAAAACTAACTCAAGTAGAGACTAACAATTACTGCAAAATAACATAAAATAGGATCTCGTATATAATAATAAGATTCTCAGATATTTCCGGAGTCTTTCTTTTTTTTAGATGCAATTTAAAAACTGTATTAATAAAAAAAAACTGATAATGACATAATGATTAAGACGAGACAGGTTATCGTTTTTGGAACAACCACAAGGAAAATCTTCAAAAAATTAATCAGAGAATTATTTTAAAAAAAACAGTGATTTAATATATATAAAGTAACACGAAACACGTGCATATAAGATATACATTTTTATCAGAAAGACTTTTATCAATTTAAATTATATCATTTTGTTACTTATTCTTCTTAAAAAAATATACTTCACTGGGTAAAAGATGAATATTCAATTTCGGTGAAAAATAGACAAATTGGACAATACACCTAATTTTTTTCTACGTGTATTATTAAATTTTTAACTGTGAAAAAATAATAATACATTATTACAAAACTTTGTAAAGACCTTGAATAAAATAGAGAAAAATCGATGAATATTTTATCCTTATTTATAATAAAAATAAAATATAGAAAAACTATACCTACACTAGGTATCTAAGTTATTACTTTTGTTAATTCTAAAGTGATATGTTTATGCAAAGGCTTACAGAAGATACCATAGTTCATGTTAGCGATTATAAACAATATTGCAATGGGTATTGAAAATACATAAAAAATAGGTAATAACTAATACTTATCAATAAAAAAGAAGGTAAAATGGATTTTAAAAACACAAAAAATTGTTCCGAGTTTCAGGTATATCACATCCAAGGAATGTTATGCAACTTTTATCTCATTAATTCTAATTGTACAATTACTTCAAAGAAAAAAAAATCCAATGTCTACTCGATTTAATTTGAGTGAGTAATAATAATCAATAATATCGTTAACAATTATAATATTTATGATGGAATATTATTAGCACTGAGGAATTGTAGGGAATGAACTGAGATTGTAACCGTTGAATGTTTATAAATTATAATGCAATTATTTTTCAATTATAGATGATTCATGATTTTATAATGACAAGGTAAACAAGAAGTTTAAAAATTGAGATGAATTTGTCGATTAAATGTTATTAGTTATAAACTAACACTGGTGTATTTTATTGAATTGTAAGTGTCATAATAATTATTAATTTAGCTATAATTATTATAACGAAAGCAGTAAAAGCAATAAGAAATATAAATAGTGAACACACCTGAACAAAAGATGTGACGTTGACAGAGACCAACTGATGACTGTTAACAACGGTCGGAAACAGGTAAGAAGTGGGGAGGTAGTTCACTTATCGATAGGCAGATAGCGTTATATCTAGTAGTTTATCTTCAGTGGAATTATTATTAATTTTATATAATAAAAACACGAAAAATAACAATATTCAGCACTATTTATTCTGATAAAATAAACAGAACCTTTAACATTGGAAAAAATAATTGGAAAATATATCAAAACTATTGAGAAAACTACTTTGGACATCTATATTGAATGGACTACAGTAGATTGACAAATAAGATTTTTAAATATTTCTAAAATAAAAATACTACGAAAAACTGGATTAACAGAAAGTATAAGTGACAGAGAAGTATTTTGGAAAATGAAAAAGTATTGAAAGTGAAAGGATTATATCCAAGGCAGAACAATAATAATAATTACTATGCCAGCCTAATGGATTACTCACCCCCTATTTTTCGAGTTATGCAACTGGTCATTTAATTGTACTATAGTAGGTAATTAACGTTTTAGTAGAGGTACCCAATTAAAATATGAGTACCAACCAAGTATTCTTTTGAGATATTGAGTATTTTGCTTTAAATAAAATTATGATTGTTTATTTATTTTGGTTTTTTCATAGGTTAAAAAATCTTAATCTTATTTTATTGCATTCTCTGTGTTAAAATAACAAACCTAAAATATAAATGTAACATGTAGCTTGTATTAATGAAGAGAAAATATCTTTAGCCGTGTTGAGCGAATTTTGGTAGACGGTAAACTTGTGGATTCACGTCAGCAACATACTTGAGCAATAACACCTAGTGGCCTGTGCATCAGTTATATTTTGTAAATCAATACTTTCTATTTCTTCCATTTTAATTCAAAAACAGTCCTTTATTTTGTCTAATGGCTTAAAGAAATCAGGAACAGTAGCTTTGTTATTCGCCAATTTTTGAAAATATTTATAATTTAATTAATCGAACATAACAAAAGACTAAACAAAAAGAAGTTCCTCGATCCGTTGCTAGGCAATGCCAATAAAATATTACATAGCTAAAAACTAAAAGAGAGTTTAAATGTATCGACAGTGAGTGAATAATAATGACCTTTGAATGATAAAAAGTAACTCAAGATGGTTGCTGAAGTAAAAAAATTTGACCAATGTTGAAGAAAAATCAAGTTGATCTCTATAAACTCTGATTTTTAGTAAACAAAAGCATGTTCCTAACTGAATAATTAATAAAAGTACTGTTGGTGCCACTATCGTTATCGTTAGGTGAAATTAATAAAGTTCATATACAGATTGTTTTAAAAATTTTATATTCAACTTTTTATTTAACAAATTACTGTAAAATATATTGTTTTATGTATCCAAAAATTAGTTCATTTTTTGTTATTTATCAATTATGGTACAGTGGCATAAAATTATACAGCCTGAACCATATAAAATTAAATTTTAGTTTAAGAATTTTAAGCCATAAGCAATTTTGATTATTGGAAGATTTTCAATTTTTTAATAAAGGCACATGGTATACATATATATTCAATTGTTGTAAAATAATTATATATACTATATATTCAAAATTGTGAAATTAAATAAGCTGAGGTCCATTACAAAAAATTAAATTAAATATTTACTATATTTATCTTGATTTGATAATACTTATTAACATATCAGATTAATTAAAAAGAATAATTAATGTTTTATTAATGAATTCATAAAAATTAATTTATCTTTGCTAATGGTATTTTCTTTAATAAGTGATATTAAATAAGTTTAGTTCTGATTTAAAATTAAAATCACAAAAAAGTCATTTTTTAGCTTTAAAATAAGCAATCAATTTAAAAATTAGCATAGGAATGCTCACTACATTGTTTAAAATCAGTTACTTATTCAAAACAAAGACTGAGGTGGCTAAGTACCACGAAGGCTCCACCGGTCCCGGTCCTGGTCATATCTTTTCTTTCCAAATAAAATATTTAAAATATTATATCATATAACAATAAATTAAAAGATACAAAACAAATTAATTGATTTTTTATGTTGAAGAAATTGGTCCGGGTAGAGGTCACTGAATGAAATTCTCAAGTAATTTCAGATGATATTTATTGTTAGCCAACGTTTCGACCTACGTTGTAGGTCTTCTTCAGGGCTATAAGCAAAATACAGACAATTTAAGAAAGCGGTATGAATATAATAAAACATTTTAAATATAGATAAACTAAAAGAAGGTGAAAACAGGCAAAAATTGATAATTATGTGTAATAATGATGATAAAATTTGATAAAGATGTACAGTAAAGTAATTATGAAGGTTAAAATGTAGAAAATAATAATAAAACATGAAGAAAATAATAATAAAACAGAAAGTGTTGACAGTTAAAAAATTAAGGTATTACAGATAAATAAAAACTGAATATACAATAGGAATGTGAAATGATATGGGTAAATTAGAAAGTGATAAGAATTACGCACTAAAATTATAGGTAATAAAAAAGAAGAAATAAAAATTGTAAAATTATAAAAATCTAGAAACGAATTATATAAAATAGAATAAAATTGAAAATAAAAATTATTTTAGAAAATACAGTATTAATATTAATAGGTAGAAAATACTTTATACTAGTGTAAAGAATATTAATTACATAAGAGAATGTAAGAAGACAGTTTATAAAAATGTAAAATATCAATTGTATAAAAGTAGGTATGTTTTAAGTAAGGTACGTGATAATATAATCAGGCTATATTGGACTAATTAACAGGCTAATAACAGGCTATATTGGAATTATGATATATATTGATGAATATTTAGGGTGGTATATAGATAACTAAAACAAATAAACGCCTTACAGTAATAGTGAGCTTGGAAGTAGTGATAATAACGGTAAATTGGGTATAGTACTGTTTTAGGTTATGAGGTAAAGAAATTAAAATGAAATGGAGGAGGGAGGGTGAGTAAATAGTGCAAAACATAAGTTACCTGTGGGGGGTGGGACGGGGGTTGGGTCCTCTCTGGCTATGAAACACTGACTGATATAATTGAGAAGGAAGGATGGTCCCCTACCCTTACTAAGTGTAAAAAAAAATTCTCAGAATATAAAAGCCGTTACAATGGCTATAAGTAACGTATAAAGGGAAAGAAGCAAATAGTGTAGAAGCCTCATATAAAGACTTGAAAATCCATACACACACACTCACATACACATATTCGTATGTATATGCATATAAATATATACATATATATATATATACATATATATACACATACATACATACACATATATACACACACACACACACAGACTAACATACATACTTATATATAATATTGGCACGTATGAGAGGGGGGGGGGGAGGAGAAGGTCATTAGGAAGCGGGGGTGGTTAGTTATTTTGTATTAGGTCTAGTATGTGTCTGTAAACTATTGATAGGTTATTTTTGTCAGTCTTTGTGTTTAACGGATTTTTTTCTAGGTTAATGTATAATGATTCTGTAATTAGTCTTTTGGTATAATTAGGAACAGTGGCGAGAACAGAGGATTGGTCAAAGTTAAAGGTGTGGTTAAGGGTTAAGGCATGTTCTGATAGTTTGGAAGCAGATATGTTCCGGGTAGATATAGATGTCTTATGTTGTGATAGTCGTCTGTAAAAGTGGTTTTTTGTTTCCCCAATGTAGGAGGAGGTACAGTTTGGGGCAGAGCAGGAGATGCGGTAAACAATGTTGGAGAGATTTTTAATGGGGATCGGGTCTTTTAAATATGTGAATAGTTGGGATAATTTGTGATATGGCTTAAAACCAAGGCGAAGGTTGGGAAAGGTAAGATTTAAGATTTTTTGGATATTGTCAGACAGACCAGGAATATAAGGAAAAGATCGGTATATGAAGGAACTGGGGTTCGGTACTGTTGGGTACGGGGAGGGGTAAATTACATTACTAGGGTGTTTAAGGGGGTCTAGTAGTTTATTGGTAATGTGGGCTGGGAAGTTGTTAGAGAGTAGTATGTTTTGGATTCGTAGGATGTTGGTTGGTCGAAATTGGGTGTCTGATAGGGATGAACACCGGTGAATAAGGTTTTTTGCTGTATTGATCTTCTGGTGGTAAGGATGCTGTGAGAAAAAATTGAGGAGTCTGCCGGAATATGTGGGTTTGGTGTACCAATCAAAGGACAAGGAGCTATCATTATTTCTTATAATGAGGAGGTCAAGAAAGGGGAGGGTGTGATTGGTTTCAGTTTCTATGGTAAATTTGAGACGGGGATGGTAGGAGTTAAAGGCTACTAGTATTTCAGGGATTTTTTCAGGATTGAGAACTAAAAGGAGGTCATCGACATATTTCTTGATGAGGAAGATGTCATGGGGGAATAGAGGGATGATGGAGTCAAGAAGGTCATTAAGAACAATGTTAGAAATGTCTGGAGCAAGGCAATTACCCATGGCCAGACCTGAGATTTGATTGTAAAATTTACCATGGAAACTAAGATATCCGGATTTACAACACAGTGTAAGGGATTCAAGGTAGGAAGTGAGGCAAAGAGTTGTGTGTGGTTGGATGATATTCCAGTTTTTTTCTATAATGCTGAGGGCTTTGTCAATGGGGATATTGGTGAATAGACTAGTGGCATCAAGGGAAGCTAAAATGAATTGGTCAGGAATGTGAACGGAAAGTAGTTCTTGTTTTAGATGAAAGGAATTAGTAATGTCATAGGTGTTGTTATGGCTGAGGGTTTGCAGAGAAGGAAGAAGAAATTTACTAAGTTTGCTAGATGGGGAGTTTATGTTAGAAATAATGGGGCGGAGTGGATATCCTGGTTTGTGGATTTTGGGTAATCCATATAAACGAGGAGATATGGAGTTATAAGAGATAAGATTGTAATATGTATGTTTATTGATTTGTCGGGTTCTATGAAGGTCCTTTAGGTGATGGTTGAATTTAGTCATGAGAGAGAGGGTGGGATCACGGGGGATGGGTGTATATGTTGTCGTGTCAGATAGGAGGGAACTAATTTTTCCAGTATAGTCATCGGTGTCCATTATTACAGTCACGTTGGCTTTGTCTGCTTTGGTAACTGTAAGTTGTGGGTTTGCTCTGAGGAATGTGCGAGTGGTGGCAATGTCTTTAAAAAATGAGGGGGAAAGAGGAGGGGGCTGTTTTTGGGAGCGTTGTAAGTGATTGGTGATTAAATTGGTGATGCGGACACGGGATACTTCTTTCTCATTGTCAGGGACTGTAAAACTGTCATCTCTGTATATGTGTTCTAGGTCTGTGATGAGGTTGGGGATGAGTTTGGTGGAGTTGGAAGAAGGAGTGGAAAAGTTTGGGCCTAAGCTTAGGATCTTTGATACTTGTGGAGGGATGGCAGTAGATGATATATTGTGGACCCATTTTTCGTTACCTGTGGGGTAAATTTTTTTGGCTGTTGATGTTATATAGAGGTCTTTAAATTTAGATATGAGGGACTGTTTTTTGTGTTTTTTTATAGATGTACAGAAATTGTTGATGAAAGAAATGAGGGTGTTGATGTAACTGTCACCGATAAGGGTAGAAAGGGTCGTCTTGAGAGAAGAAATTTGAGTATGGATGGAATCTATCTGTTGAAAAATTTCCTTAATTTTAAGATTAAGTAAAGTTTTTTTGAATAGAAAAGAGGACCGGTAAAATCTATATTGAAAGGGTTGGCATATGTGGATGTTTTTGAGGGAATTCTCAATTGATTTCGGAAAAAGGGAATTAGTTCGGCATTTTAGGAGGAAAGTTCGTTGTTCTATTTTAATAGTAAGGCGTTTATGTAAGTAACAAAATAGATTAAGATTCTTATTACAATGAGGAAATTTAGATTTTAGAGAAGAGAAAAAATTAACATTATGGTCAGAAAGAGTTTGTTCATCTGTGGTGTTTGAAGATGTGGTAAATTGGTGGAATGAGAGGGGATCCATAGAAGAAGTAGAGGAAGTCTGAGAGAGGTGAGCTAGTGGTGGACTGGTAGAAGAAGACGGCTGGGGTATTACTCCAGGTCTGCGTAGTTGGAGTCTGGCACTGCGACGAAGAAGTGGTTGAAGATTGTCTGTATCTTGTTTTTTGCCCCGTCTTGCTGAATTCATATTGATAATAATTGTTGACCTATGATAATTTATGTTGAAGAAATTGGTCCGGGTAGAGGTCACTGAATGAAATTCTCAAGTAATTTCAGATGATATTTATTGTTAGCCAACGTTTCGACCTACGTTGTAGGTCTTCTTCAGGGCTATAAGCAAAATACAGACAATTTAAGAAAGCGGTATGAATATAATAAAACATTTTAAATATAGATAAACTAAAAGAAGGTGAAAACAGGCAAAAATTGATAATTATGTGTAATAATGATGATAAAATTTGATAAAGATGTACAGTAAAGTAATTATGAAGGTTAAAATGTAGAAAATAATAATAAAACATGAAGAAAATAATAATAAAACAGAAAGTGTTGACAGTTAAAAAATTAAGGTATTACAGATAAATAAAAACTGAATATACAATAGGAATGTGAAATGATATGGGTAAATTAGAAAGTGATAAGAATTACGCACTAAAATTATAGGTAATAAAAAAGAAGAAATAAAAATTGTAAAATTATAAAAATCTAGAAACGAATTATATAAAATAGAATAAAATTGAAAATAAAAATTATTTTAGAAAATACAGTATTAATATTAATAGGTAGAAAATACTTTATACTAGTGTAAAGAATATTAATTACATAAGAGAATGTAAGAAGACAGTTTATAAAAATGTAAAATATCAATTGTATAAAAGTAGGTATGTTTTAAGTAAGGTACGTGATAATATAATCAGGCTATATTGGACTAATTAACAGGCTAATAACAGGCTATATTGGAATTATGATATATATTGATGAATATTTAGGGTGGTATATAGATAACTAAAACAAATAAACGCCTTACAGTAATAGTGAGCTTGGAAGTAGTGATAATAACGGTAAATTGGGTATAGTACTGTTTTAGGTTATGAGGTAAAGAAATTAAAATGAAATGGAGGAGGGAGGGTGAGTAAATAGTGCAAAACATAAGTTACCTGTGGGGGGTGGGACGGGGGTTGGGTCCTCTCTGGCTATGAAACACTGACTGATATAATTGAGAAGGAAGGATGGTCCCCTACCCTTACTAAGTGTAAAAAAAAATTCTCAGAATATAAAAGCCGTTACAATGGCTATAAGTAACGTATAAAGGGAAAGAAGCAAATAGTGTAGAAGCCTCATATAAAGACTTGAAAATCCATACACACACACTCACATACACATATTCGTATGTATATGCATATAAATATATACATATATATATATATATATATATATATATATATATATATATATATATATATATACATATATATACACATACATACATACACATATATACACACACACACACACAGACTAACATACATACTTATATATAATATTGGCACGTATGAGAGGGGGGGGGGAGGAGAAGGTCATTAGGAAGCGGGGGTGGTTAGTTATTTTGTATTAGGTCTAGTATGTGTCTGTAAACTATTGATAGGTTATTTTTGTCAGTCTTTGTGTTTAACGGATTTTTTTCTAGGTTAATGTATAATGATTCTGTAATTAGTCTTTTGGTATAATTAGGAACAGTGGCGAGAACAGAGGATTGGTCAAAGTTAAAGGTGTGGTTAAGGGTTAAGGCATGTTCTGATAGTTTGGAAGCAGATATGTTCCGGGTAGATATAGTCAGTAGATATAGACAGTCCCTCATATCTAAATTTAAAGACCTCTATATAACATCAACAGCCAAAAAAATTTACCCCACAGGTAACGAAAAATGGGTCCACAATATATCATCTACTGCCATCCCTCCACAAGTATCAAAGATCCTAAGCTTAGGCCCAAACTTTTCCACTCCTTCTTCCAACTCCACCAAACTCATCCCCAACCTCATCACAGACCTAGAACACATATACAGAGATGACAGTTTTACAGTCCCTGACAATGAGAAAGAAGTATCCCGTGTCCGCATCACCAATTTAATCACCAATCACTTACAACGCTCCCAAAAACAGCCCCCTCCTCTTTCCCCCTCATTTTTTAAAGACATTGCCACCACTCGCACATTCCTCAGAGCAAACCCACAACTTACAGTTACCAAAGCAGACAAAGCCAACGTGACTGTAATAATGGACACCGATGACTATACTGGAAAAATTAGTTCCCTCCTATCTGACACGACAACATATACACCCATCCCCCGTGATCCCACCCTCTCTCTCATGACTAAATTCAACCATCACCTAAAGGACCTTCATAGAACCCGACAAATCAATAAACATACATATTACAATCTTATCTCTTATAACTCCATATCTCCTCGTTTATATGGATTACCCAAAATCCACAAACCAGGATATCCACTCCGCCCCATTATTTCTAACATAAACTCCCCATCTAGCAAACTTAGTAAATTTCTTCTTCCTTCTCTGCAAACCCTCAGCCATAACAACACCTATGACATTACTAATTCCTTTCATCTAAAACAAGAACTACTTTCCGTTCACATTCCTGACCAATTCATTTTAGCTTCCCTTGATGCCACTAGTCTATTCACCAATATCCCCATTGACAAAGCCCTCAGCATTATAGAAAAAAACTGGAATATCATCCAACCACACACAACTCTTTGCCTCACTTCCTACCTTGAATCCCTTACACTGTGTTGTAAATCCGGATATCTTAGTTTCCATGGTAAATTTTACAATCAAATCTCAGGTCTGGCCATGGGTAATTGCCTTGCTCCAGACATTTCTAACATTGTTCTTAATGACCTTCTTGACTCCATCATCCCTCTATTCCCCCATGACATCTTCCTCATCAAGAAATATGTCGATGACCTCCTTTTAGTTCTCAATCCTGAAAAAATCCCTGAAATACTAGTAGCCTTTAACTCCTACCATCCCCGTCTCAAATTTACCATAGAAACTGAAACCAATCACACCCTCCCCTTTCTTGACCTCCTCATTATAAGAAATAATGATAGCTCCTTGTCCTTTGATTGGTACACCAAACCCACATATTCCGGCAGACTCCTCAATTTTTTCTCACAGCATCCTTACCACCAGAAGATCAATACAGCAAAAAACCTTATTCACCGGTGTTCATCCCTATCAGACACCCAATTTCGACCAACCAACATCCTACGAATCCAAAACATACTACTCTCTAACAACTTCCCAGCCCACATTACCAATAAACTACTAGACCCCCTTAAACACCCTAGTAATGTAATTTACCCCTCCCCGTACCCAACAGTACCGAACCCCAGTTCCTTCATATACCGATCTTTTCCTTATATTCCTGGTCTGTCTGACAATATCCAAAAAATCTTAAATCTTACCTTTCCCAACCTTCGCCTTGGTTTTAAGCCATATCACAAATTATCCCAACTATTCACATATTTAAAAGACCCGATCCCCATTAAAAATCTCTCCAACATTGTTTACCGCATCTCCTGCTCTGCCCCAAACTGTACCTCCTCCTACATTGGGGAAACAAAAAACCACTTTTACAGACGACTATCACAACATAAGACATCTATATCTACCCGGAACATATCTGCTTCCAAACTATCAGAACATGCCTTAACCCTTAACCACACCTTTAACTTTGACCAATCCTCTGTTCTCGCCACTGTTCCTAATTATACCAAAAGACTAATTACAGAATCATTATACATTAACCTAGAAAAAAATCCGTTAAACACAAAGACTGACAAAAATAACCTATCAATAGTTTACAGACACATACTAGACCTAATACAAAATAACTAACCACCCCCGCTTCCTAATGACCTTCTCCTCCCCCCCCCCCTCTCATACGTGCCAATATTATATATAAGTATGTATGTTAGTCTGTGTGTGTGTGTGTGTATATATGTGTATGTATGTATGTGTATATATATGTATATATATATATATATATATATATATATATATATATATATATATATATATATATGTATATATTTATATGCATATACATACGAATATGTGTATGTGAGTGTGTGTGTATGGATTTTCAAGTCTTTATATGAGGCTTCTACACTATTTGCTTCTTTCCCTTTATACGTTACTTATAGCCATTGTAACGGCTTTTATATTCTGAGAATTTTTTTTTACACTTAGTAAGGGTAGGGGACCATCCTTCCTTCTCAATTATATCAGTCAGTGTTTCATAGCCAGAGAGGACCCAACCCCCGTCCCACCCCCCACAGGTAACTTATGTTTTGCACTATTTACTCACCCTCCCTCCTCCATTTCATTTTAATTTCTTTACCTCATAACCTAAAACAGTACTATACCCAATTTACCGTTATTATCACTACTTCCAAGCTCACTATTACTGTAAGGCGTTTATTTGTTTTAGTTATCTATATACCACCCTAAATATTCATCAATATATATCATAATTCCAATATAGCCTGTTATTAGCCTGTTAATTAGTCCAATATAGCCTGATTATATTATCACGTACCTTACTTAAAACATACCTACTTTTATACAATTGATATTTTACATTTTTATAAACTGTCTTCTTACATTCTCTTATGTAATTAATATTCTTTACACTAGTATAAAGTATTTTCTACCTATTAATATTAATACTGTATTTTCTAAAATAATTTTTATTTTCAATTTTATTCTATTTTATATAATTCGTTTCTAGATTTTTATAATTTTACAATTTTTATTTCTTCTTTTTTATTACCTATAATTTTAGTGCGTAATTCTTATCACTTTCTAATTTACCCATATCATTTCACATTCCTATTGTATATTCAGTTTTTATTTATCTGTAATACCTTAATTTTTTAACTGTCAACACTTTCTGTTTTATTATTATTTTCTTCATGTTTTATTATTATTTTCTACATTTTAACCTTCATAATTACTTTACTGTACATCTTTATCAAATTTTATCATCATTATTACACATAATTATCAATTTTTGCCTGTTTTCACCTTCTTTTAGTTTATCTATATTTAAAATGTTTTATTATATTCATACCGCTTTCTTAAATTGTCTGTATTTTGCTTATAGCCCTGAAGAAGACCTACAACGTAGGTCGAAACGTTGGCTAACAATAAATATCATCTGAAATTACTTGAGAATTTCATTCAGTGACCTCTACCCGGACCAATTTCTTCAACATAAATTATCATAGGTCAACAATTATTATCAATATGAATTCAGCAAGACGGGGCAAAAAACAAGATACAGACAATCTTCAACCACTTCATGTGTCACGTAATGTCATAGGTGTTGTTATGGCTGAGGGTTTGCAGAGAAGGAAGAAGAAATTTACTAAGTTTGCTAGATGGGGAGTTTATGTTAGAAATAATGGGGCGGAGTGGATATCCTGGTTTGTGGATTTTGGGTAATCCATATAAACGAGGAGATATGGAGTTATAAGAGATAAGATTGTAATATGTATGTTTATTGATTTGTCGGGTTCTATGAAGGTCCTTTAGGTGATGGTTGAATTTAGTCATGAGAGAGAGGGTGGGATCACGGGGGATGGGTGTATATGTTGTCGTGTCAGATAGGAGGGAACTAATTTTTCCAGTATAGTCATCGGTGTCCATTATTACAGTCACGTTGGCTTTGTCTGCTTTGGTAACTGTAAGTTGTGGGTTTGCTCTGAGGAATGTGCGAGTGGTGGCAATGTCTTTAAAAAATGAGGGGGAAAGAGGAGGGGGCTGTTTTTGGGAGCGTTGTAAGTGATTGGTGATTAAATTGGTGATGCGGACACGGGATACTTCTTTCTCATTGTCAGGGACTGTAAAACTGTCATCTCTGTATATGTGTTCTAGGTCTGTGATGAGGTTGGGGATGAGTTTGGTGGAGTTGGAAGAAGGAGTGGAAAAGTTTGGGCCTAAGCTTAGGATCTTTGATACTTGTGGAGGGATGGCAGTAGATGATATATTGTGGACCCATTTTTCGTTACCTGTGGGGTAAATTTTTTTGGCTGTTGATGTTATATAGAGGTCTTTAAATTTAGATATGAGGGACTGTCTATATCTACTGACTATATCTACCCGGAACATATCTGCTTCCAAACTATCAGAACATGCCTTAACCCTTAACCACACCTTTAACTTTGACCAATCCTCTGTTCTCGCCACTGTTCCTAATTATACCAAAAGACTAATTACAGAATCATTATACATTAACCTAGAAAAAAATCCGTTAAACACAAAGACTGACAAAAATAACCTATCAATAGTTTACAGACACATACTAGACCTAATACAAAATAACTAACCACCCCCGCTTCCTAATGACCTTCTCCTCCCCCCCCCCTCTCATACGTGCCAATATTATATATAAGTATGTATGTTAGTCTGTGTGTGTGTGTGTGTATATATGTGTATGTATGTATGTGTATATATATGTATATATATATATATATATATATATATATATATATATATATATATGTATATATTTATATGCATATACATACGAATATGTGTATGTGAGTGTGTGTGTATGGATTTTCAAGTCTTTATATGAGGCTTCTACACTATTTGCTTCTTTCCCTTTATACGTTACTTATAGCCATTGTAACGGCTTTTATATTCTGAGAATTTTTTTTTACACTTAGTAAGGGTAGGGGACCATCCTTCCTTCTCAATTATATCAGTCAGTGTTTCATAGCCAGAGAGGACCCAACCCCCGTCCCACCCCCCACAGGTAACTTATGTTTTGCACTATTTACTCACCCTCCCTCCTCCATTTCATTTTAATTTCTTTACCTCATAACCTAAAACAGTACTATACCCAATTTACCGTTATTATCACTACTTCCAAGCTCACTATTACTGTAAGGCGTTTATTTGTTTTAGTTATCTATATACCACCCTAAATATTCATCAATATATATCATAATTCCAATATAGCCTGTTATTAGCCTGTTAATTAGTCCAATATAGCCTGATTATATTATCACGTACCTTACTTAAAACATACCTACTTTTATACAATTGATATTTTACATTTTTATAAACTGTCTTCTTACATTCTCTTATGTAATTAATATTCTTTACACTAGTATAAAGTATTTTCTACCTATTAATATTAATACTGTATTTTCTAAAATAATTTTTATTTTCAATTTTATTCTATTTTATATAATTCGTTTCTAGATTTTTATAATTTTACAATTTTTATTTCTTCTTTTTTATTACCTATAATTTTAGTGCGTAATTCTTATCACTTTCTAATTTACCCATATCATTTCACATTCCTATTGTATATTCAGTTTTTATTTATCTGTAATACCTTAATTTTTTAACTGTCAACACTTTCTGTTTTATTATTATTTTCTTCATGTTTTATTATTATTTTCTACATTTTAACCTTCATAATTACTTTACTGTACATCTTTATCAAATTTTATCATCATTATTACACATAATTATCAATTTTTGCCTGTTTTCACCTTCTTTTAGTTTATCTATATTTAAAATGTTTTATTATATTCATACCGCTTTCTTAAATTGTCTGTATTTTGCTTATAGCCCTGAAGAAGACCTACAACGTAGGTCGAAACGTTGGCTAACAATAAATATCATCTGAAATTACTTGAGAATTTCATTCAGTGACCTCTACCCGGACCAATTTCTTCAACATAAATTATCATAGGTCAACAATTATTATCAATAATAATTGATTTTTTAGATGAATTCAATTAAATATATGCAGTGATTGTATGAAAACAAGATATCAGAAGTTCTTAATTTTTTATTAAGATTAATAAAATAGAATCATTGTTGCTTTTGGGTTCCAAGATAAATAGGAATTTAGCAAGAAGGATGTGTAAAAAAAGCGTTATTGCTAATAGGAGTTTAAAGAATAAAAAAATTATTATATTATTAGGAGTTATTAGTATATGAACATGAACAATGAATATGAACTCCTGCCATGGAAACAATAATTACACATTTTATTATTGGGGATTTTAAATGGAGCCTAGATTAAAAAAAAAAAAAAAATGCTGTTGACTTTGTTAAAGCCATAATATAGAAATGTTTGCAAGATATACTCCGACCAAAAATATAGTAAACGGTACATTGCATTTTAATTATTAATAACACAGGTCTGCAAAAAAAACTTTTTTAAAAATGGTTTTGATTTAGTTAACTGATCTTTATATAGTTTTTTGCGCTGATTTCAAGAATGACATTGGTTTTTTCTATCACGTAAGGCTTGCCTACAAAATAAAGTTGAAGTTTTTGGAAAAAGTACAAAAAACAGAAAATGTTGGATTTGTTTTTATTATTTTAACATGAAGGAAAAGAAAAAAACAACAACGATACCTAGCTAAAATGAGCATAAAAGTGATGCAAATGTGTTGTAAAGTTATTATAAGTCTTTGTAAAAACGTTTTATTTTTCCATCAAAGCTTCTTTTGGTACTTTTTCGGCTGTGTTCTTGTGAATTTTCCCTTTTTAATATCCAACAGTAGTCTGCCATCATGTTGACATTCCATCGCTCTCCATTTCTTTTATATCTTGAATGAAACGTTCTCCTTGTTCCTCACTTACAGCCCCAAGATTTTCTGGAAAGTAGTCCAGATGTGAGTGAAGGAAATGAACTTAGACACTCATATTACATCCCAACATTTTGCAGTTTTGTAACAATTCATCAACTAAAGTTTTGTAGTTTGGGTCTTTTTTGTTTCCAAGAAAACCTGTTACAACAAGTTTAAATGAATTCCAGGCATTTTTTTCTTCCATTTCAATTTTAGAGACAAAGCTTTCATATTTTAAAAGTTTTCAGATGTCAGGCCCAACCAAGTCTCCCTCTTTCAGCTTAGCATCGGAATTTACCAGGAAACTGTTCACAAAGATACTTGAAACAGTTAAAAATACTTGAAACTCTCTTTCTTTGGGTAATGCTTTCACAAACTGTTTCATTAGCCCCAATTTGATATGAATGGTGGAAGTAAAAATTTTTTAGAATCCACTAAACTTTGTCTTTCAACATTTTTAACTCCAGGAATAAGAGCCTTTCTGATTGGCCACGTTTGCTTGACATAGTGTTGTTTCTTGTCATGGCTATTACATTCACAGAGGAAACATGGAAACTTTGTGTAACCAAAGTTTTTTGATTTCCTTTGTTGACCTAGTAACATGGAAACAATTTTCAAATCCCCACAAATGGTTCATTTATGGTCAGAGTAGCCGAGCTTATTAAGAACAAAATCAAGATTTTTGTAGCATTCTTTCAAATGGACTGAGTGTCCAACAGGCACAGAAGCGTATCGGTTACGATTGTGAAGAAGTACAGCTTTCAAACTCCTTATTTATGAATCAAATATTTCTTCATAAATTTTTGATTAAATTTATTACTTATCTAGGGGTGATAGAATTTTTTCACTAATTTGTCCGTAATCAGCACAAAAAATACTGTTAAACCCACCAGTTAAATATGCTACAATTTTTTCATCGTAGACCTGTGTAATCGATGATGTAGAAAAATGAATTTTAGAAGTATAGTATAAGTATTCATACTAGAGGAGTGGGTTATTTCAGTGTACAAAATGCTGAGCTACGTTAATGAAGGTTCTGAATTCAAACCTGGCCGAGGCCATATTTAATATTTAAGATATTTAATATGTTTACATCCAAGAATATAATCTGTGGGTATAATCTACAGACAGACCCTCCTAGGGTTCACACTTGGTGGTTGATCTTGTTCTCAAACAAATTACCTTCCTTCAAAACTGCACAGTCTCTACCATGTATTGAGCCCAAGACGCACATAGATAGTAGTGTTACAGGTTTTTTTAAAAGTAATCATGTATACTATATTCTAAGCGATAGAAGCCACAATGGTTATGTAGAATTTTTTTTAATATATGTAAGTGTAATCTATCACTAAGATTGTCAATATGTTCAAGTTAAATTTCCTTACTTTTCTTGCTGGATCAGCAAAAATTCTGAGAGGGTGACCTGTGGTCTAGTGGTTAGCACAACGAACTACTAAGCCCAAGATCAAGGGTTTGAAGCCTAGCAGGTGGCCCTACGTTATTTTAAAAAGAGTCAAAAATCCTTGGTTATGCTGTCCTTTGGAAGGGCCGTTAAACGGGGGTTCCGATCCTGTACGATGCAGTTACTCATTAAAAATCCCTATCCTAATTAAATCTGGATAGGCAAAATTTAGAGCTCCCTATGTAGCATTGTCCGATTAGCAATTGCAGCATAAAGTGATGTTAAATGAACAAACAAACAAAAATTCTGAGGTGTTGAAAAATTATTTCTAAAATATCTACAAGAAATGTGTAACTATTCATTTAAAAGAATATTAAATTCTCTTGAACCTGAAAAAAAAAATCTTCTGAACTGACCCAATATTAGTAAGATATGTTATTAAGCAAGAATGTAAATATTGATGTTTGCTGCTCAAGTTCCCATAGTAACTAATTCAAATGTTAAAATTTGTATGAATAATTTAAAAACATACATTTCACTCACAAATGTACATTTGAAATTTAAATCTAGGTTATAAAACCATCGAATTCCTCTCGTATTCAATCCTTGCAATCCAAAATCCTTCGCAAAATCCTAAACGCTCCTTATTTTGTCACAAATAAAACCATCCATAATGACCTTAATGTTCCATATGTTACCGATTTAGTCCATTCCAGATACCTATCATTCCATAATAAACTCCAGGCCCATCCAAACCCACTAGTTTCCATTCTTGCATCCAATTCCATTCCTGACAATCCTCCTAGGCGTCTGAAGAGAAGATGGCCTCGGGACCTTCAATTATAGAAATGTTATTAGAGTTCTGCCAGTGGGTAGTGCCTCTACATGTCCTGTCATATATTTATTTATTCATATTCATATATATATTGTTGAGGTTCAAAATATATTAGAAATAAATAAAAAATTATCGATAGTTATTATCAATCGGACGACCGTAAAGTTGATATCGATTACTGAGCAATTTATTTAAGTAAATAAAAATAATTACAAAAACTTATATAATAAATTTTTATTAAATTAATATTTGATTTTTTAAATAAAAAACACAATTTTTTTAAGTAAAGTTAATTTTCATATTGATTCAAATGGCATTGCTGCTCCCTACCGGCGTCTTTCCGCCATATTTCACTCACTCTGTTTCGGCGCGTCTTGGGGACGACACCTCTCCATTTATAACTCTGGTTCAGCGCCTCCTAAAGACAGGACTTCTCCATTCAACCCACTCTGGTTTGGTGCGTCTTAAGGACAGGACATCTCCATTTATGCCACGCTGGTGAGAAGAGCGTCCAGGGAAGAAGACCTTCTAGTTTCTCATCATTGTTCGAGTACAGAGTGTTTAGAAGACAGCATCTTCTAGTTATTAAGAAGAACGTTATATCATGTGTTGATTCGGAGGGAGCGTCAAGACGAAGATTGGTACATACATCTGTGAGTTTTACTTTATTTGAATCGTTTTACTATAAGAATTGTGTTTGTAAATTAAAATTTGTTCTAATTATCCCGACGTTTAAATTAATTATCATTGAACCACAGAGATCAAATATTGTATTATTTTGTTTTGTTTTCTTTATAATAATTTAAATTTTGTAATACAATAAAATTAACGTTGATTTTTAATTAACTAGCTATCCATAATATCACATTATATATCTTCAATTTTATTAAAATATCAAATTCTTAACATTTGGCGCCCAACGTATAGGCAATGATAATTCGGGAGAATAATCAGAATTAATAAGTAAATAAACAATTGTAATATATAAAATTGCGTCAGCGGCAACGTTTCGTAACAGTAGAACCGGTAAAAATATTAAAAATAGGTTTAAATATAAAGGTTTTATTAATTATAATACCATATTGATTAACTAATTATTTTTAAAATATTAATTTAATTTCAAAATTAAAGATGTCTAAAAATGGTGATAGGATTGACGATTTAGTTGAAAATAATAGTCAAGTTGAAATGTTGGAAGAGTGCCATAAAGCAGTGGAAAATGAGTCATCAATTTTCAGGGAATCACAGATCGCTGCCGGAAGTCAAAGCGTATTGGATTTAAGAACCGGTCAGGGATTCGCCGGAAACGAGCAAAACGTGGCCAGCAAAGAATGCGCGGGAAATACGTCTGAGCCAAACATAATGTTTGATTTATTAAAAATGATGAAAGAGAATAATGAGAAAATAGATAAAATGAGAGAAGAGAATAATGAGAAAATAGATAAAATGAGAGAAGAGAATAATGAGAAAATAGATAAAATGAGAGAAGAGAGTAATGAGAATAAGGAAATATTTCGAACAGAAATTTCTGAATTAAAAACAGAAATAATTAATTCGATTAAACAGGTATTTGACGACGGGATTTCGAGTTTGGAGGTTAAAGTAACGGATCTTACCGATGAGAAGGTTACAAAGTTAACAAATGCTGTAGATCAACAAAATGATTTATGTTGTGCTCAACTTGATATGAATATAAAAAATACGGACAATGTTATTATTCCTTTTGAAACAAATGAAGAAGAGGCTTATGCTGTCGATGATATTAATAAAAATTCAAATGAACTTTTTGCCAATCATGAAGAAATTGATAAGGAAACCACTATTAAAGAGAAGAAGAAATCCAAACAGACTTTTTCAGATGATGATAATTCAACAATTAAAAAATTTGTAATTGATGATGAAACAAGAGATAACCAGTGTTTTAATGAGAAAATGGAATTTAATGATTTTTCATCAGAGGATGAACTTAAAAATAATTTGGAGAGGAGTTTGATAAAAAACCAACCTGATTGTGATTATGAAATTGATTATGGTGATAAGAAAGCTACCAATGACAATTGTTATGATGTAGTTGATGTTTGGGGCATTGATAAACCAAACAAAACAAATGAAGATAATATTGATGAGCCCAATACTACCGTGAAAAATAAGTATTTAGACAGTGATATTTATGATGTTGAAGTATCTTCTGGTGAAGGCCAAATAAAAATTAGTAATCATGAGATGGAAGAAAATTTTGACCATTCTGAAAACAAAAATAAAGAAAGAAAGGATAAAGCTAAGAGAAATAATTTACAAAGAAAAGCCAAGAAAACAGCCAGTAAATATTATAGTGGGATAAAATGTTGGAAAAGAACTGCAGACATCCGAAACTACCTGCGGGGAAAGGTTAAGGAAAAATGTTGAATTTCAAGCTGGTTGGAATTTAAGGAACTTGATAGGATTACAGAATGACTAAATCGCAATAAAATCTTTGTTTAAATTTGTTCACTCTGGCTACTAAATCTAACAAAACTAATAATTATTATATATAAAACCAAAAATTAATGTAAATTCAATAATTCATAAAGAATCCGGAAAATAAACATTTTTTTTTATTATTTTTTTTTTTATAAGACAGGCGAATGTTGAGGTTCAAAATATATTAGAAATAAATAAAAAATTATCGATAGTTATTATCAATCGGACGACCGTAAAGTTGATATCGATTACTGAGCAATTTATTTAAGTAAATAAAAATAATTACAAAAACTTATATAATAAATTTTTATTAAATTAATATTTGATTTTTTAAATAAAAAACACAATTTTTTTAAGTAAAGTTAATTTTCATATTGATTCAAATGGCATTGCTGCTCCCTACCGGCGTCTTTCCGCCATATTTCACTCACTCTGTTTCGGCGCGTCTTGGGGACGACACCTCTCCATTTATAACTCTGGTTCAGCGCCTCCTAAAGACAGGACTTCTCCATTCAACCCACTCTGGTTTGGTGCGTCTTAAGGACAGGACATCTCCATTTATGCCACGCTGGTGAGAAGAGCGTCCAGGGAAGAAGACCTTCTAGTTTCTCATCATTGTTCGAGTACAGAGTGTTTAGAAGACAGCATCTTCTAGTTATTAAGAAGAACGTTATATCATGTGTTGATTCGGAGGGAGCGTCAAGACGAAGATTGGTACATACATCTGTGAGTTTTACTTTATTTGAATCGTTTTACTATAAGAATTGTGTTTGTAAATTAAAATTTGTTCTAATTATCCCGACGTTTAAATTAATTATCATTGAACCACGGAGATCAAATATTGTATTATTTTGTTTTGTTTTCTTTATAATAATTTAAATTTTGTAATACAATAAAATTAACGTTGATTTTTAATTAACTAGCTATCCATAATATCACATTATATATCTTCAATTTTATTAAAATATCAAATTCTTAACAATATATATATATATATATATATATATATATATATATATATATATATATATATTACAGTTGTATATATTTTATTTCCTGACCAGGTATCTTGGTCATTGTCTTTTTAATCTTCTTAAAGGAAGTCCAGATAAAAGAGAGGAGGAAAGAGAAAGAACTAGAAGGTTATGGCTGTGTAGCGTTGGCAAGTGGAATGTTGTGTATCTGTTGTAAATATAAGATAATGTCGCTGTTTATAGTGTGATTCCAAGTAACCCAAGAAACATTTAAAAATTTTCTTAGAATTTTGGATTGTATTGTTTGAATCTTCTTAACAGGATATGTTATGCTGGAACCCCCAGTTTCGCCTAAATATCTGATTATCCTTTGTTTCGTATGTCTTGTGAAGATCAGTAGCCCAGAAGATATGACAGTTGTTTGTAGCATCTAGTCAGTAACGGTAAGGAATGAAGATATAAACTTTTTAAAAATATGTTAATTAACTATATGAGAAATAAAAAAAATATTGTAGCAGATTAAAAACAAATTGCTGAATTTAAGAGTAGTAATCTAAATTGATGACACAGGTTGTTTAAAAAAATATTATAATCATCTGTTATAAATTAAAAAGTTGCACTGTCTATAATTCACCTTTCACTCATAGGAGATCAATGTATACAGTCTTGATGTTAATAAGATATCAATATTTAAAGACACTAAATTTATTTCAAAATATAGCAATAAAGTTATAGATGATATTATTAATAATAATTTGTTTTAGTGTTAAACTATTCTTGTGAATTACATGGTAGACAATGTCTATTTTTATATAGCACTTAAATTTTGAAAAAAAATCTTAAGAAGGTTTATTTTATCTTCCAATTAAATATAGATAAAATTTGATCAATTATATAGAATAATTTATTGATTCGATAGTTAATGATAAAACTAAAATAAAATAGTGAATGTGATAAACCTGCACAATTGAGTAATGGAGTGATTAACTTTATACAAAGAGAACAAGAAATATGTTAATTCCCCCCTTAGTTTTCTTTAAAGCGAGTATCAAATCCTTGGTTGTACTGTCCTTCAGAGGGGACGTAAAATGGTGACCTTGAGCGGTGTCGGGTACTCGTGAAAAATCCCTATTCTAATTTTACCTGGATAGACGAAATTTAGGACTCCCATTGTAGCATTAATTATTAGCAGCATGAAGTGACGTTAAACAAACAAAGAAACAATTTTCTCTTAGCAGAATGAATGAAGATTAGATAAATACATTTCCTAATGATAAGATGAATGGATATTAATTAACAATACAGAGAAATATCGAAAAATATTTTTAATTATCATAAAAAATGTTTAAATGGTTTAGGTATTTAGAAAAGTATGACTACTTCTCTATGAGTCACAACGAAATGGTACAATCGAGAACAAATTTTCCAACTATTTTACGAAACGTTTTGACTAAAATTGCACAGTTAGCGAGAGGAAAATGTGTACATCTGACTTAGCCGGTACCATAAACTGTGAAGATGTCAATTTTTGAAACTTCGGAGATGTCCGCTTTTGATTCCGAACCCCTCATATTATAACAATTTACTTATAATAGCCATTTTTACTTCCATGTAAAAATAAAATAAAATATTATAATCGAGAAAAATTTTAATTTTTAATATTCAAAGAATATTACCAATTTGAAAATTCGTGAACCCATTTTGACTGGTCTGTACATACGCTCGTAATTCGAAAAAAAAAATATTTTTTTTTTAAAACGGTTAACAGAAAGTTGCAATCTCTGTATTGATGTAATTGGGTGTAGTCCAGCTTCCATTGGAGTTCAATTCCAGTGACGCGGCTGAGAAAGGGGGCTGGGGCCTCCCGGACTCCTGCTTTGCCCTCATTCATGAGGAAGAAACTTAGTTCGGGCACACCAGGCAAATTGTAAATAGGGTAATTATGGTATGAATGTGAACAATTATTTTATTTTTAATTATCATTTTCGCATTTATTTTGTTTTTATTGCCGCATGTATATATTTTCATTACATTTATTTATTTTATTTTTTGTTTTGTTTCTACGGAATGATTGTATAGCTACTTAGCACTATTACGTATTGTCCACAAGTGGCAGATTGTAATATTTCAATAAAGTATAAACAAAAATATTAGTATAATAAAAAAATATGAGCTGTTATTTTTGAAAGTGGTGAGTCCATTTAGATCTAAAAAAAAAATATTTATTCTTTTAAATTATTTTAATGGTTATTGTTTAATAATAAAATCTAAAAGGTGTATGGGGTTGAAAACCCCATACTTTGCAATTTGATCAAAACATTCGCCGGTTTGCCGATATTTTTAAAGTATTTAATATATAAACCTTCATATATTTGTTATATCTAAGAACAAATATAAAAAAAATGGACATACACCACTTTAAAAATAAAAGCTCATTTATCTGTAAATTGGCATATCTTTAATATCCGAGCACCTAGACATACTTTCTTGAAAATTAAATAAAATAGATTTTTATAAAAAAAAATTACCTCTTCTAGTAAAAACAAGGAGTAAAAAAAGAGTATTAATTCCGCAGGTTGTCGCTTCGAAGTCACAATTTTTAAATTTTCATTCGTTTCCTTTTTATATCTCGAGAAAAAAATCGTGATTTTTAAAATGGAAAAAAGTGTTTAATTATGGAAAATATATATATTTCAGTAGTCATTTGTTTATGAAACATTTCAACAAATCTATATCATTATGTTAGTTGAAACGTTCATTTCTTGATGAAACGATTACTGAAATATATACATATGTACAACAATTACACTCTCTGTTTAATACTAAAACTTACGATTACTTTTATTTTCGAGAACACTAAAATTGAAACGAATGAAAAGTTAAAATTTGTTGTGACTTAACCTGCGGAACTTATACCCACTTCTTTTTCAATTTAATGCATCAATAGAAGATTAATCGATAAAACATTTAATAATAAAAAAATATTTATTTATACAGGATATTAATTTTTAGATAAAGATGGCAAACAGAGTGTGATACTTAACTTGAAAATCTGAATTACTTTTTACCGTGAAATGGTAAGAAAGGTAAAGGAATCGTGCTGAGAATTATCTTTCCGGGTTTTTTTTGTAATCGTCATAAAAAAATAATAAAAAACAAACATGGCGGATCCACAGATTACCCATAATAAGTTACCTGTGAACCCTCATTTTCAATTCACCGGAGTTTATACCTGACAGGGATTTAGCTGAGAAGCCACTACACAACTGACTACAGAGCTCAATAAAACTCCCCAAGCGTTTTTTTTTTTGGATTATTATTTGGATAAAACGCCTTTAAACTGTGAGTACTATTTATTTTTGTTTATATATATTTTTCTTACATAAATAGTGTTAAACAAAAAAAGAACTGAGGTTGAGAAGTTTATACGATTAAAATTTATTTATTTATCGTTTATATTCAAAGATGGTTATGCTATTTATCTTAATTCTATCCACATTATTAGAATAGAATAGAATAGAAAAGCAACTTTATTGTGGGACTAAGCCCCTTTAGAATAACAAATATGAACAGAAAAAGAAACATAATATTTATCTGGCCAGAAGGCTAAATGTTACAAATCATAAAGCGTGTAAAAAGTGACAGAAAACAATTTAAAAAGAAATATTTAAACAAAAAATAACAATAAGTAAATAAACAGTACAAGTCTTGACAAGATATTAAGCAATTTAAGAGAATTGATAAATCCATAGCTTTTGTTTAATGGACTCAATTGTATTAATACACTCTAGCAAGAGCATGACCAAGGAATTCATAGTAAAAAACTACTACATTTAGAAAACAAGAGAATAGCAAAGTTTTCTGTTGATGGGATATTTTCTTATTTATAAATTTTGTCTTTTACGTTTTCCACTTATGTAAATACCCTCAAATTAAGAATATTCATTACGTATTCCACTGTTTTCCTCTTAATTATTAACAAAAAATATCATTTATTTCTCGTAGAATTTTTGAGAAAACAAGCCGCCAGAACAGTCACTTGTATTATTTAATTCGTTTAGGTAATTTTTATATTACACTTACTATAAAATTGGGTATGATAATTAGTTAATAATTACTGTGGACTGGAAAACAATTACGTGCAAATAAAAAAAATAATCTAAAAACAGGAAATCTGAATTTTCGACTTTTCAGTCGTTGAGTACAAGAGAGAAATATTTCGATTTAGTTTATAAATAAACTAAAACTTGAAAAATCTTTTTTGATTGTTAGAGGTCGTCTTTAATGCAGAATAATTTATTGAGCGAGCATTTGTAAATATAATTTTATAAAATATATGTAATATTTAATTATGTATTTATTTTAGACTTAAAATGCAGCCCAAATGAGAAGGCAGTGTGTTATTACTATCAAAGCCCTAGGATTTCAGACCAGAAGTGACTCTGTTATCAACCAAGGATCAAACTAGAGGGTCACTTAGCCTCTACTAAGTGGGCAGCGTATGCTAGTTGTGCTTGATTTCGACCAAATCACTCTCATGCGCAACCGTTGGTTTAGAAACATAACAGTACTGAACCCTTGGTGTGGAATCCCTTTGTTTTGTCCGCTGAATGTTAACACAAAAATATAAGTTTAGAATAATGAATTATTGTTTCTTACACATATGTAATTATTGCTATTAAAAAAACATATCTTAGAGCAAGAACTGACTTTTCTTTCGTTATTTTTGTACCCCTTCTTATAGTTTAACGTTTCATTGTTTTTTTTCTAACAAAATTAGAATTTCAATTCTTTTAATGCATTTAATATTTTTGCGATCGGTATCGAGCATTAAATTTATGTATTAAAGTTGTTTATACATTTCTTATAATAAATGATAAAATCTTTCTTTCCTGCGGATTCTGTAGTAATTAACTACTTTGAATTCAAATATAAAATCGTAAGAATTATTATTTTAATTGCTTTAATGTGATAACATTAACAATAATTATTATTAAATTATTCCCGTCAGAATTCGGATGTTATGATCGATTGAGAAATAAAGAAAACCCTGCGAATTCTTTTCAGTTGAGGTTTGGATCTTAATATAATTTTAATTATTACTGATCTTGTAACAATTTAAAAAGGCTAGCGTAAGTTGACAGAAACGATTATTTTAAAAATATCACAATAAAAATCTGTATCACAACTAATGAAGAGTTTTGGGTTCAGTAAATGGTTAGAACTGTGTGTGTTGTTTGTGTGTAAGTGCTGTTTTTATACAAACGGTTGTGCAGAGAGATGATTTACCCGAGTTTTCTCCTGATTAAAGTGCTCATTTAATAGAGAGGCTGAGTGAAGGCAGAGTTTATTCATGATAGTTAATATAATAAATAATTTATCTACCACAGCAGGTGTCGAACTCGGGGCTTTAAGCTCAGTAACCCAACATTCTACGCACTGAACTACCTCACCCCAACATAGTTCGAATACCTATTATATTCGACATATAATATTATATATTTTCCCAAAACATGGTAGAAATGGTGACAGGATACGATATCCGATGCAAATTTAAAACTGGTAATTTCCACTAATTCCGCTAGATAGCATTTGTGAACTGATATCGCGACCGAGTTCTTTTTACAGTCCCTTTCATAGTTTTCTTTGTTTTTCTACATCGCAATAATAACCTCGGTGACATATTAGAGAGTGATATAGGACAGTATTTACACAACAATATTTACGTAAGAAAACTCGTTTAATTTTATCTCTTTGTCAGAGGAGTGTGCGCTAATGAGTTCAATTAGATAGTGAGTGACTCAAATTATTTATGGTGCAATTCCACAAGATAACTATAATGGGTAAACATTCTATCTAGAGAGTCTCTTAAAACTATCTTAAGCCAAACTCTTTAGAAAGTGGATGGATGCAAAATGTGTACTAGTTACTTAATATCGGACTAGTTACTTTAAATACTTCATAGAACTTTATACGACAATCAGATAAATTTACAGCTGGCGACGTATCCATTCAACGAAAGCACTTGAAGAAAGAAGAAAAAACCTGTAGCACTACCATCCAAGAAAGGTCTTGGGTAAAGTTCACGGTAGAGCCTGTACTGTTTCTAAAACAACAGTTAAGCATGCTGATGATTTGCCCGTGATCACACTCAACCGTCATGTTTTTCACCCAATAAAAGATACCTATTTTATACTGTCGTATATTGATAATGATCAATATAGCTTCGGCATTGGAGAGGCATTGTGGAAAGGCCAATCGGAGTTCCGTGTGTATCCATGCCAGTCTTAATTGTGTAATCTTCGTGTATTCGAAAATGAGTCTATATAGTCTAAAAAAGGAAACGTCTTATTCATTTTCTATCCACAACATTACAGGCTGGGTGAACCCAAGGAGGTTCTGCAGATCTCTGGTTTTCAACAGATTAAATAATTTATCTGTCACAGCCGTATTCGGACCTGAGACCTTCAGCATACCAACTCAACACACTACACACTGAACTAACTCGTTCGCGAAAGCGAAAGTACTTACATCAAGAAAAAAAAAACCTCCCTCCCCAGCCCAGGAAGATTCTCGGGTTCAGTACATGGTAGAGACCCTGCTGCTTCAAAGACAACGGTTGTGTAGTGATGTGATTTGTCCGAGATCACACTCAACCGTCAGGTTTTTTCCCCAATAAAAGATACCCATTTTATACAGGCTGGGTGAACCCTGGGAGGATTTGCAGATACCACAGGGTCCTATCTATGGCTTTAAACAGATTAAATAATTATCCATTACGGCCGGATTTGAACCTGGGTCCTTTAGCTTAGGAATTCAGCGCTCTATACATTGAGCTGCTCCCTTACAGCAAGAAAACTATTTTAATTGCACATATTCCTCACAAGAACATATAACTCCGCTCAATAGGTTGAAAGCAATAAGTTTAGATGAAATTTTAATTTGAAATAGCGAAATTGGATGTTTCGTTCAACTATACTGTTGAAATTTTGATGTTATGTGCAATAAACTATAAGGTTTTCTCGTGAAAATAAATTATTTAGAACAGATCGTTTAGATTGCTTTATCATCTCTTAAAATGGAAGTATGGAAGGGTTTAACGATTTGTTGTTAATAGCCACCTGTGGGGTAGTGGCTAAGGTCGTGGAATACCGGGCAGAAGTGGTCATAGGATTTTTTCAAGGGAGTAAAAAATTCTTGGTTTTGCCGTCTTTCGGAATGCACGTAATATGAACATCTCGAGAATTTGCGGTATAAAGTAAGCTTTGATAAAGATCTCTTTCATAAATATCTGGATAGGCAAAATTGAGGACCTCAACTGTAGCATCGCCCGATTGGCCATAGCAGCAGATAATAATTGTGAAAATGATTGTTTACGATCTTATTACAAGTTTTAAAGCATAAAATTTTGCGCTATGTGATTACTTAATATTTTAAAATGGGTCAAATATACTTATATAAATTCTAAATGTTATATTTCACTTAAAAGTTCTAGCTAGATAGTTAAAAAGAAATCCTTTATACCAGAAGATTCTATTTTTAATACCATCTAGTGGTTTTTGATTGAAACCATCAAGGTACCGTAAGAATGGTGAAAGGGAGACGGTGGAAGGGGTAAGTTCAACTTTCTTAGTGAAATAGGGACCAGCGTGTGTACCTACACGAAGCAGTCTTCATAAATGTAAGTACTTAATTATTTATTATATATGAATATAAAGTATGTAGTATATAATTGGGTAGTCTGAAGATGCATGTGTTGAAATTATTATCTCTGTTAGTTTATTTGACATCACTTAATGCTGCTATGGCTAATCGGTACAGTGAGAGTCCCTAAAGTTTACCTATCCATGTTTAATTAGGATAGAGATTTTTAACCAGCACCTGAGAGATCGCAGGCTCAGGACAATAATTTTATGTCCCATTCAAAGTAAGGCACAACCAAGAATCTGTTACTAAAAAAAATCTTAAAGTCACCTGCCGGGCTGCGAAAAAGCCACCTTGGGCATAGAAATGATGTTATGTTCTGAATTTTTTTCAATAAAAAATTGGTTTAAACAAAATATTTGGCTTTATTCTTTCTTCTAATTTCACCTTGGATACTTTCAGGTTGATTGTTTGTTCATTTAACGTCACTTTATGCTGCTATGGCTAATCGGACGATGCTACAGTGGGAGCTCTAAATTTTTGCCTATCCAGGTTTAATTAGGATAGGGATTTTTAACGAGTACCTGGCATCGTACAGGCTCAGGACCCCCGTTTAACGTCCCTTCCGAAGGACGGCGTAACTTAGGAGTTTTTACTCCCTGTAAAAAATCCTAGGGCCATCTGCCGGGCTACGAACCCGCGATCTTGGGCTTAGTAGTACTTTCAGGTGGATAATATATACTTCAAATATTTATTTAGGTTTTTAATTTTTTTAATTTATATTTTACAACACAACATGATTATAAAATCATGAATGGGGTCATTTTTTTTTTCAAAACAGTAGCTGAAAGTTAAATAAATAAGTAAAATTATATTGTTTTGATTTAAGTTTTAATCGAACTTATGAGAGTTGTATTTTGATATGTGAATTAATTCAACATTTGGCTAAATAGGTTATTGGAATATTGTAATAAAATCTTGTCGCGCATTCAGGTAAGATAAAACACGCGTTTTTTGGCATCACTCATTTTTGACCAAATTCGAAAATTATACATTTCTTTTTAAGATCCTCAAAAACGGAGTAAATTAAGATCCTAAGGTGTATTTTATTTTGTCTTCCGATACCACTTTTATTCGCTATACTTGTTGTTTTCATGTTGTTTAGAGGACATATAGGCATTTTGTTCTTTAGAAGGATAAACATTGTCATTGCTATAAAATAGGTTTTAAGAGTATTTTATCTAAAATATCATTTTTTAAGATATTCGAAAATCATTACATTGCATTCGTGCAGTTACAACAGAGGTAAATGAATTTGATTTATAATCTCGCCATTTAAGCCTGTACCCACTTAAAATGAGATTACAGTTATCAGTTTTTATTATGTTCGAAAATCATAACAATAATCTATAAAATTAATCATAAATAAATACACAAGTATTTTAAGAAGATAGTTCAATAAATTTACTCTCTTAATACGATTAAAAGTCAATAAATTCTGTCTTTCATTTAACAAAGAAGTAGATTAATTTATACCTATATTTACTTAATCGAGAATCCTTTTACCAATTTTTATGATATTGCGCAATGATTGTAAATATAATAGTTAAAGTTAATTATTAAATATATCTCATATAGGGGGGGGGATAGGTCCAATACATTTATACTCGTACAGATAACACAGCGGTAAATGAAATTGGTCAATATTCTCTGCATTTATCCGGGTATCCACTTAAATAAGAGTACGTCAGTCACTTTTTAAAATATTCCAAAACCATTGTAACTGTAACAGATAGAATAATGAAAAGCTAAGGTCAAAATTAATTATTCCAATAATATAAAGAGGAAAAGATTGCCCAGTATCTGAACACGTAATATAAAATACATTTCGGTCCGAATTCATCAAATTCATTAATAGTATTAACTTTGATAAGTTGAAATCAATTTAAGAATATATATACATTATAAAATATTTATAATCATTTTTGTAATTTTAATTTTTGTCAATCGTAAGCAATAATGCTTTTGTATACATTTTAATTAGCAAATAAGTCGTTAATTCATATCGTAAATAAAGAATTAAAAGGCACATAGTATATTGAAGTATGGAATGTGCAAATAAATAAACGATCCTTTCTTTAAACAAAAAAAAATCCTAAGTATAGAAAAAAATATTCGTTTTCGATTTATAAAGATTGCTTTTAGGATTGTAATTAATATAGCCATATATAAGCCACAAAACCTCATTTAATGACACAGGAAGACTTCGTTTGAGGAAACACTGATTTTGAATGAACCTTAAAACAGTTTTTATTTCACTATCCTTAAAATTGGTGTTATCACTTTAGATACTTTATTTGAATCGACTTGTCATCAATATATTTACACTTCTTCAGTTAAAATCGAGGAGTTTAGCATTTACTCTCTGGGAACAGAATTGTGAATGGAACGAAATGAAGCTAAAAACAAATCGATTTATCTCCTATCGAATAAGTGTACCTTGCGTGTCCTCGATCGAGTAGACTGCCATAGCGCCCTACCTGGACGACGGGGGTTGAGAGCACATGGTACAGCTGCTGGGGGTGATCTGAACCTGACCCAGATCTGGAGGGCGTGGCCTAGCACAACCACAACCTCCGTAGGATCGAACTTGTGACGTAACGAGCCAAAGGGTCAACGACCTGTCCTTGCAGTCTGCTGTATGCGTGTGAGTACTATAAACAGGTGATCATAGGTCGCGTTCTCACTGAGGCAATATATCGCATGGAATATGATAATAATAATTAGGCTTAGCGAGCCCGAAGGCTCGATGCCGATACCACCAATCTGCTTACACATTTCCGTCCACGGAACACTATCTAAATCCAAATCCGCCAGACCATTCTTAACGTAATCCTCCCTCCAACGCCTTGGTCTACCCCTCAATCGGCACAGTGGAATCCATTCGTTACTAAGCCTATGCTGCTTTATAAGCCCATCTTAATCCTCATGACGCTATTAGTTGAATAATAAATAATATTAGCTATGCTCCGCAATTCCGCTTTGCTTAATCTCCTAAATTCACCAATGGTATCATCCTTTTTTCGTCTGTATATTCTAGGCAACTCTTTATTTTCGAATACCTTAAGATGTTTTTCATCCTTCAGTGTTAGCAGCCACGTTTCACATCCGTACAGAAGAGTTGGAAGGATGATAGTTTTATAAATTCAGAATTTTATATTTCGGTACAAAATACGGGAGCCGAGACCGAATAATTACAAGTATATCAATGTCAAGGAAGAAGCGAAGTCTTGGAAGGCCGTTTTTTGGGCATTTTCTTTATCATCTTTTTTTATTTCTTAAAAAAATTTCCAAACAACGGAAAAAGTAAAAATCAGTTGGAGAATATGGTGGGTGAGGAAGGACCCAAGACTTCGCTTCTTCCTTGACACCTAATTTCTACAGAGCGGGGATAGAAATGCTTGTTTCACATTGGGAGAAGTGTATTGAAATTGAAGCATCTTATTTTGATTAATAAAAATATTTTTTAATAATTTTTTGCTAATAATTTAAATTTACACCTTCACTGACATTTCATATGTGTATACATTGTCTTATCCGAATTTCACTTCCAACCCTATTTTCTTATATGCATTCATCAACGATTCTGTTTTATAGTTTCCGTGTCTTCACCCAACAGTACTAAATAGTCCACGGATATTTTAATATTGATATTCAAATTCAAACTTTTTCCACTGTGTATCACATTTTTAATACGTAATCAAGTGTTATACTGAATATTACAGGTGAAAGTGAATCACTCTGTTGTATGTAATTTATCACGACGATTTAATCTAAAGAAGGTTTAATCCAAATCTAATAAAGATAGGAATCTTTAGCGATTATCTGACACCGGAGAGGCTCGAGACAACCATTTTACGTCCCTTTAAAAGACGGCATGAGCAAAGATTTTTTATTTCCTTTACAAGATTCTAAACTGTCTGGCGTGCTACGAGCCCGCGACCTTGGGCATAGAAGGTTGTTATTCTAATGACTACATCACAGGCGATGTTATACATTATATTTTAATATAATTTTTATTAATATTTATTATGACCTGGATGCAAAGTGGCACTTCCTGTGGTATAGGAATAATTGTTCTATCGGTTAAATGGGGAAGGCACGCTACGAAGGTACGTATAGAAGCCGCTAAAACTATAAATCAATCAATAATAAATTTACTAACAATAAACAATAATTAAAATGTTAAATAATTTTAATTCAATTTTTAAATAATAATTAACAATAACTGGTATTTACTTTGAGAGATACTAGATCAGAAATGATTATTTAAATATTTTTGTTTTGAAGAGAAAAGATTTGTCTTGGCCAGGATTCGAACCCGGGTCGTCTGCATCTCCGATGCAGTGCTCTAAACCACTAAGCTAGCAGGGGTCGTATCGGTCGGTTATAAAATAATTACCATCAAAATAACAATTAATAAAAATTAATTGTTTATTAATTAAATAGATTATTTAAATATTTTTATTCTGAAGAGAAAAAGTTTGAAGATCACAATAAAATAAAAATAAAATTGATGAACATCAACCAGATCCTAATTAAAGTAATGTTCAATGAACATTCTTCCCCGCATATACATCGCAAAAATTGCAAGTACTGGGGATATAGGATCGGTGAAGAGAATGGATTTGTCTGGCCTGGTTAGGGGCCTGGTAGCTTAGTTGGTAGAGCACCACGCTAGAGTTGCGGAAGACCCGGATTCGTGTCCAGGCCAGGACAAATCTTTTCTCTTCAAAATAGAAAAGAAATGATTCACGATTATAATGCTGACTTTACTGCATACAAGGAAGTAGAAACATATACACATATGCATAAACATAAATTATATCGATCTATGTAGATAAATCATACATTTTTTTAAATACATTCGTTAACTAATTTCATATATTTTCACCATTTTCAAAATAAATAACATTATCTGCTGATATATGTTTAGAAGCATAAATACTTCTTGGTCAAACATTTTGAAATAAGTTCATAATTGGTAAAGCTTGTAATTTTTTTTAAATCATAGTAAGTTAAAAAAATAAATAATATTAAAAATTACTCATCACTTTTCTTCACGATTAACAAAAAGTAGTAACTTTTTTTTTTAACAATTGAAAATAGTAAGCTGCATCTTACTATTGTCAGTACAAAAAACTGCATGTGATTTAAAATATGCTGATATACTCCTGACTGTTCTATATCTCTTTTATTGTATGTAAATCTTCTTAATAAATTTATAATTTTATCCTATGATTTCACTCAAGCACTACTTTTTATATTTTTTCTTAAAACTGTAATGTTTGATCAAGTGTCTATTAATAACCATTTAACTAACACTTTTTTTTTTTTAATACAGCGAATCCTTTACTTTATCTAAGAGTATATGATTTATAACTAATTGTATTATTATCCAAATTGTTGTAGTTTAAGAAACAAAATGCCTCAATTATTAAAATAGATAAAGTTTAAATGTGAATGCAGTTAAATTAGGTAGTTATTTTTTGGTTTCTTTTCATTGAGTATATAAAAAAATAATAAATAAAATGAACAAAACACAAAAAGAGGCATAAACTATAGATTAGAATGCAATAATAAAAAGTCATAAAAATCAAAGCTTTAAGTATCTAACATACTGGAAAAAACTAACCAGTTAGGTCAATTCAGGCATTATCAGGACATACACCAAAATAAAAATTACATCGAAGAAGACAGAGTTCAGCACATCTCACATCAGCTCGTTATAGTAGTAGAAATAG
Source organism: Arma custos (assembly GCA_037127475.1). Taxonomy (NCBI): domain Eukaryota; kingdom Metazoa; phylum Arthropoda; class Insecta; order Hemiptera; family Pentatomidae; genus Arma; species Arma custos. The sequence goes on along the minus strand of CM073765.1, from coordinate 22,312,265 downwards.
AAAGGATTTTCTTTTTGAGACTTATTGCATTATAATTTTTAAAAAATAATAATAAAATAAATGAAAATAGCTAGACCAAATCTAAAATTTATCCATATAATAACTATACACTATACCTACAGTAACATAAAAATAAAGAAATAAAACAAAAATAATAACATAACTTTCACAACTTATATATAATTTAATTAGATAGTATATTCTATTCTATTATTAATATTTTCTTCCCTCCATCATTCTCTTTATCTCAATTCTTCTTTCCCCACAAACAATTATAACAATTAATGTTTATCAAAGTAATTTATAACTCTCACAGAGCTGCATATTTTTTTTAATAATCCTGTTTTAAACTCATTTTGTTTTTAACATGGTATTCATTAAAATTTGTAATAAAATCATTTCTCTTATAATTTTACCATTTTTTATTGTCTACATTTTATTATCTTTATATCTACAGCCCCCCCTCCCCCGTGAACAAGTGATTAAGTAAGATTTTACCCTGAGAGAGTTAACTGCTTTCAGATAACCGGAATGGTATCATTGTCGTAGTTTTTGGCTTAAAAAAAATCTGTAACCACTACGACCCGCGAACGAGTCTGTGGTTCAGTACATGGTAGAGACTGTACTGCTTCATGGACAACACTTCTGCAAGGAGGTGATTTGTCCTAGGTCATGCTCAACTGCCTGGTTTTCCTCCCTTATTTTGGGTACCCTATTTTTATAATAGTTTATAGAGGCTGGGTGAGCCCCAGGAGGGTCCTAGATCCCATATGATCTATCTTCCACCGCAAGCAGACTAAATAAAAGTAACTGCCTGCAGCGGGACATGGCTATTCAGTGCTCTACCATTGAGCCATTCCACTCCCTTTTTGGTTTAAAATGGAGTTGTAATATAAGCAATAACTCGTTTTCAAGCCAATGCCTTACTTAACCCCTTATTCACTACGAAAATAACTCGATTCCGCTTACTTCAGTACAAGAAACTCATTTTGGAGAAATTCAGACTTAACCACTTATTGTAGTGGGGCTTAAGAGCTTTAGGGCCTGTCTTAAACACATTTTTCTTTAACTAAGAGCATGGTAATCGTTATATTTTGTAAAAAAAATCATTTCTCTTGTAATTTGACTATGTTTTATTATTCTTTAAATCTCTTTTCATTCTAATTATTTCACATAAATTATTTCATAATTTATGTTTTACTCTTTGTATTTCTTTTTTTCATTACTATCATTTTTGTTTATATAACCTGTTATATCTTCCTTGGTACTGCATTTATTATCTGTATTGATTTTCTGTTTTATTTTATTCTCAGCCGTGATGCTCAAGGTTGGATCCAGGATTTCTTCTGGGGAGGGAGGGGACAAAACAGGCAGACGGGCAATAAAATCAACAATAACTTAGAAATAAATTTGTAGTACATATTTATAAAAAGATTTCAAATGTTTATTAAAATATCTAAACAATAGTTTCACTCATGTTATTTCTGTTATTTTGACAACTATCATCACATTTGCCTGTAAGTGTAATCTGTAATGGATTCTCCACAGTACACAAAAAACCTTCTGAGGGGCCGTACCCTCCCCCCCCCTGGATCTGTCTATGCTGATGCTGACCTACAAATTAGGCTGAAACATTGGCACAAAAAAAATAAGTTATTCTTTTTTTGCGTAAAATTTGTTGACTACGCCCCCCCCCCCCCCGACCATTTCACACTCATCATAAATAGATACATAAAGATGGCTTAGGACCATCCAGTCCTAAAATCGAAAGGGGACAAAAAATGTAATGGATTGGTCCAAAGAATCATAAATACTATTAAAAAAATAAATGAAATATCAGTCAATATATGTCAACCATTTTTATATTAATAAAAATTTTGGTTATTTTCAATTAATTATTAATAGGGAATGAAAAAAAAATCATTGAGCTACTATGAAAGGAAGATAATTAAATAAACAATTAAATCCCTAAGCAATTTAAAGAAAGAAAAAAACTAATAAAAATAATTATGCTCAATTAAAAATAGCTGATTTCTGATAATATAACGAGATAAAGATAAAACAATTATCAGATAGATAATTAAGATAGTTATAACGAATATAATGACTTTATGTATGGTTTTTTTAAAAGTTTTTAGTAACTGTATTTTAATAATAAATAATTGTTCAACAATATAATTAATTAATCTTTTTATTGGGGCAATGAATGGTACTAAGGAGGGTAGATCAAGGTCAACTAGATAACCAACCAGTAGAATGTCAGCCAGGAGTTCAGTGTAGATATGTGTCTCTGAGTGTGTTATCACCTGTGTATCTTTTTATTAAGTAAGTGTTATCGCAAAAATTATAAAATATTCAACATTAGAATTTTAAAAAAATGTAAAAAAATATTTATTTGTGCTGCACACAGTAGTTGACTATATAGCAAGAGGTAACAAAAATTGACTTTTTAATTAACTTATTATTTAATGTTTATTTTTTTTTACTATAATGTTAAAAAAATATTATTTTTTCTTTGAATGGATATTTTTGAGATTTATACGGTTTTGTTGCAATTTTATAAGTATTAAATTAATAAAACCTTTGATACTGTTTTTAACATAACAGGAAATCAAGATGTAAAATGTTTGTATATTTTTTATTTCTTGATTATTAAATATGAATAAACATATCATATCAATTAATAAAATAACATTTATATCTATTAGAATTGATATTATTAACGTGAGGAAAAAGGTTGTACCATAAACAGCATTGGGCAGGAGATTTTTAACATGCTGGATACAGTCCAAAGTAGCAGCATGTGTGTGACAGGATGGTTTAGACTTTATACGTATATCTTATATCATGTATAATTATTATTACTCAACATGTAATAAAAAAATTCCTTTATGTCAAAAATAAAAATATAAATTATAATAAGATATCTAAATATCAAATAAATAAATATATATAAATAAGTACCTTCATAATAAATGGTAAAGACATTTTTAGAAAGGGCATCAAATTATATTTATATTATAAATAATAAATACTATGTATAATTCATAAATAAATAACAGTAAATTGGTAAAATAGAATATTAATTAGAATAAAATAATAATTTAAGGTAAATAAAAATAACATTTTAAATATAAATAATTTTTCCGCAGTAATTAATATAACCCAATGTGATTAACCGTTTTCAAGAAATTTTTTGATAATTTTAAAATATGTTATTGGCCTAATTCTTTATATTTGTATGCATCAATAAAGGAAAAGAAGATTTCTTTAAAAAGAGGGGTTATCTGTTGAAATTTAATAAATCCAACTGTCAAGATTTTTTTTTACACAAATTAAAAATTCTTCTTCTGAAAATTATTTATTTTATCTAAAATTTTTAAATTATCCTTATTCTTATCTTTGATTTATAGGTGTCTAAAAAGAACCAATATCAATAAATAAATATTAGACTTATCAATAAGAGATTTCTCAAAACATTTTGAAAAGTGGAGGCATTAAATTTTGGCAGAAAACTCCTCAATCATTGTATGACAGATTAGTAATGGTAAATAGTTTTCACGGATAAATTAGAGTTTGCTATTAATTATTACTATTATTAATTTTAAAAAATTGTTTTTAAATTTAATTTTATATATCCTATTTTATTTTTCATTATAGTCTTAACTTTATTCTATAAACCATTAAAAAAATATATAAAAATCAATAGGACCTAATATTTTTCTTTCATCAACTAGAAAAACAAAACAAATTTTGCTAGTGTTTGTAAATACAGATAGAGGTCATTCCTTTTGTGATAACTTGTTATGCAGAGGAATCAAAGTCATTAGTCAGTAGAGTAACAGAGACTCTTGAGAGTAACACAGTCACTTTTGGCATTGCTAAGTTCATTTATATTCATTCATTTCATATTCTAAACAGTAATAAAATAAATTTTAATAATAAAATGTATTAATGTACTATATTTTATATAAATATAATAGCTTGCTTAATTAAAATGTGTAATGTAGAAATAATGTGTATATTATATGTATCATAAAATATAGTTTAATAATCGTAATAAACATTTAACAGTGATATAAATTTATTTTTCAGATATCAAAACCGAAAAAAAATGGGAATAAAGTTCGCTCCATTAAATATACCCTTAAAGAGACGTCTTGAAACATTGAGTGCGTTTCTTTGGTTCGTTACGTTTGGATTCGGAAACTTCATTTGTTTTTGGATCGCCGCATATCTTATTTTCTTTACAAGTTATTGGCCCTTTGTACTGCTCTACATAGCCTGGGCATATTACGATCGAGAAACTCCATATAAAGGTGGGCGAAAGTAAGTATAATTTTATTAATTTTAATTATTAATGCTAATATTAGTTTTTTTTTAATTTATCTCAGTTAAATTTTGTGACAAAAATTGCAGTTATTATTTTTTAACTTTTATTTTTACCAATTCTTTATCACAGTGGTAAAGATGGTAATTCAAAATGTTTAATTGTGCGAAAAATATAATCTAATAAATTAACAAACCTTCACAACACAATATGAAAATGAGAAACTGCCCATCCAGTTCTTAATCAGGTGAGAATGCTGTTGTAGATGATATGAGGCAGGCATCACATTGAATCATGTGAAAAAAATGAAAACAATGACACAGGATAGGTAAAACACGTCAATTAAAACTGTATTTTTATTGCACTTTCATCATAAAACAGAACATGGAGACATTTTATTAACTATTGAAAATAAAAGTAAATAAGTTAGAATAGATTAAAAATTAGAAAATAGTAAAAAAAAATCATTAATTATCAATTTCAGTTGAAGTAAGATATCAGGGATAAAAATAATCCTAAATCTTCAACATTTTCAAAAAAGATTTTAGTTTATCTACGGTATTTATTCATTATAAGTAAAAATTCCCTTTACATAATTTCAATTAGTTTGGAATTATAGAAAGAACGATTTCAAATAAAAAAATTAATAAAGATCATGATTGAATAATCACTTTAAATTTTTAACCATTTCTTTGTAAATATCAACCCGACATTATACAAATGAATTTAACATGAGCTATAATTTCAATATTTATAACTAAAATGCAAATTTTAAATTACGGATTCTTTTATTATTTTTTCCTTATATAGAGGAGAGATTACTTAAAATTCAATCTCAGCTCACAAAAAATAAACAAAAAAAAAATTAATTAATTGGTAATCACACTTTCAAATTGCTTAATTCTTGAATTTTCCATAACAATTTAAACTAATTTCCATTAATAATTTAATAATTTGTAACTGTTTTTTTGCCATATTTGTTTTCAACTTTTTCCTGTTTTAATATAATTTAAAAGTATGGAAGTAATCACTATTATACAAAAAAACAAAACATAAAGTTGAATCGGTGGAATGAGTAACACAGAATCTAAACAGAGAACCTGTATAGAACTGGTTAAAAATACCATCAAGTAGAAATAAATGAAAATATTTATATTTCAAAAATCTCAATTAACAATTAAATCGAATAAATATAATGTACGAACAATAAAAATAAATAATTGTATTTTAATAATGATAATAATATAAAATAATAAATAAATTGTTGTTACATTGAATGGATAGGTACAAAAATTAAAGCAAATGCATGGTAATAAATAATTTACATGAATTATCTTTTTAGGCAATTTAAAATCCTTAAAAACACGATGGATCTAAAATGTTTATTTTTCTTATCATTCAAGGACCATAGAGAATTAACAACCAGCTAACAATAGAACACTAGTCACAATATTTCAATTACATTAAAAAAAATAGTTTCTTAAATATTTTAAGTATTTTTAATTTCAATACTAAATTTCATTTTATTATTAAGTTATATTTTAATGAATAACATTTTAATTGAAAATAATTAGATGAGTATAACAAAACGTCTGATGTATATACAAAATTTAATTCTGCATCTACCATTATGAATGAGGCAACTATAGATGTGTAAAGTTTACCTAATGCATCAGTGAATTACATCAAATTTTTTTAATATCTAAGGAGATTAGTGTAATTTGAACCTCATGATCAGACTTTTTTTAATTTCGGATAAATGTATATCTATTATATGCATCATATTAAAGGGGAAATCTTACAAAAAAAAAGTCACATTGTGACTTCACCTAATGTTTAATGTCCCATATGGAAAGATAGAAAGGTAGAATGAATATTGCAGGAATTAACTAATAATTGTTAAAAATGTGACATAAAAATACAATTATAAATAATGGGAAACAAAACAGATCACATTTTTTAATATAGTAGACTAAAATAAATAAATAAACGTTATTTTTAATAAAAGAATAAATTAAGACATATTAACATAAAATTCTTGATAAAGTAAAAGGTTTTAAAATTCACATTTATTTCCATTACAACTATAAGACAAATAAATAGCCATGAAATGAATCAGAAATTTTCTATTTTTTTGAACGAAGTCAGTGATATATGAGGAAGTTAAAACCATAATAAGAACAGGTAACCAAGGTCAATAAAAATGTCTTAATCATTTTTTTTTTTAAATATTTAAAATTAAATAATCTCATAGCATTTGAACATTAACAGATTAAATACAAAACAAAAAACGAGTCATTTTATAAAGTTATAAAAAAAATTAATGAAACTCATTGTTTGGAATTGGGAGAAATAAAAAAGTGAAGTGTTTTGTGTTCCCTAGAACACAAAGTGTTTTGTGTCCCAGTAGAAACTGTACTGTTTCTAGGACAATGGTTGTGCAGGGAGGGGATTTGTCTCTGATGAAGCTCAATCATCAGTCTTTCCCCTGTCAAGGGTACCCACTTAATAGAGGTTGGGTGAGCTCCAAATCCTACAGTATTCATCCCCAGCTGTTAACAGGCTAAATAAATTATCAACTGCAGCCAGAATACTTAGGCACTGAAACTCAGCACTATACCACTCAGCTATAGCTTCTAATTTAATTGAATTGATAGGTTTAAAGAAATAATTTAAAAATAACACTTATTTAAAGAAAATATTTTTATTTTCAGATTTATGTTCTTGAAAAAGCTGCCTTTCTGGAAGTACTTTAATGACTACTTCCCAATAAATCTTGAGAAAACTGCAGAATTGCCTGACGATAAGAACTATCTATTCTGTTGCCACCCTCATGGGATATTATGCGCTGGCATGTTTGGCAACTTTGGTAGTGGCTACTCCAAAGTCAGCACTTTGTTCCCGGGATTGAATGTATACTCTGCAACCATAGACCTTCATTTCAGGAGTCCATTCTTCAGGGAATATTGCCTCGGCCTAGGTGAGTTGAAAAATTCATTTCTATATCGGTTTTGAGGTAAAAGCATTCAATTCTTTTATGCCATATCTATCACAGTAATACTTTGAACATGTACTAGAGCCAAATTTATGGTTCATTACTGGCAAACTTGTGAAATTATCAAAAATTTTGTCAATAATAAAGCAAAAAATCCCAGCAAGTCTTCCCAAAAATTGCAGTCGATTACTTTTAATTAAAAACTGACGAAATGAGCTAAAATATATTAGATACTGGGGAAAACTTTTTATTGCTGTACCACAAATGACTCCCATTTTACATCCCTTCTGAAGAACAGCATAACGAAATGGTTTACTCCCTCCTCGGCCTTGGTGTCAGTCCTCTCTACTCTGCTGTTTGCCATCGATGGTCATATTAACTGTCTCATAAAGGTGAAGTTCTAGGCCAAGGACATTTCTAAAAGAAGGTCATTACGTATATAAAATACTTAACCAATTGAAACTTATCAAGGTTCAAGCAACCGACACAAATTTTATGTTTGTTTAGAGGTCTCAAAAATTCACAAATCTATGTTTCAAGTTTTCCATTATAATCCTGACAGTTAGAAAAGTTTTCTAGGTGGCATAGGTCTTTCATTGCTTAGTATAATGTTTCCCTATCTTATTTAATTTAATTTTCATAAAATTACTGGACTAAAACTGCACGCCATTTCAGGGTACTTCAACACTAACTAGAAAAATGACTTAAATTCCAAATTAATTACAAAAGACTCATATCTATTACTATTACAAGACCAAACCAACAAAGTCAAATAGTGAACCTTCTATAATGGATTGTTTTAAAGGAATTAAGAATATGTTTAGCACATTCAATTCTAATAAAATTTTAACTAAATTTAAAAGTATTATGTCAGAAGTGAAAAACACTGACAATAGTATGTCAAAAATGTTCATAATAATAGAAGGTTTATTATCATTATTTGATTAATGGACAACTTTAAAATATTTCATAACGTATCCAAACTCGTTTATTTTACTACCAAAAATTATACTAATTAATTTATTTATTTTACTTTTATTTTATTTTGTCTACTTTGTGTAGGTATTTTCACCCTTTTCCTACTGTTATAAATGCATACTGCTTTTTATTTATTATGTTAATCCAACATTCAGAGTATGTTGTTTTATTCAAAACATGTATTAAGTAATATGGTAAAAAATTGTCAATTGTTAAATTCATTGTAATAAAACTTTTTATTATTATCATATTACAAGACCAATTTAGACTTACAGAGTAGAGAGTTTGATTTGTTATTTAAGTACTACCATTGGGCAGTTTCGCTACTTGCCTTAATCTCATACCATTGCGTATCATGCATTCCAATCATTTGTTTTATTAACTATTCTAGGAGCTGTTTCATCAGCAAAAGAAAGTATCCTGTATGTATTAGACGATAAGAAGAAAGGAAACGTAATGGCACTAGCCATTGGAGGAGCTGCAGAATCTTTTTATGCTAAACCTGGTTCATACAAAATACTATTAAAGAAGAGAAAAGGCTTTATAAAAATTGCATTAGAGACTGGGTAAGAAAATTATTTATTATTACTTAAAATAAAAATTTACGATATTAAAACAGGTTAAAACCATTCTATTAGATCAGAATTAGAATTGGTTATTATTTAAGTTTACACATCAACTATAAAAATCAAGTTCTAAATTTAAATAGAGGACACTGTATTCAGATTGAACATTATGCCTACACTACTACTTGTTAATAGTTAAGAATATTCTGTTAAAGTTTGTTATTGTTTAAACTTTATTAAATAAAAAAATACTGACTCTTGGACCTTATGCTAGGATTTTTATATCTTTTGTGATTGCCTCTAACATAAAGATCTGTAGTAAAATTTTAAATTGTGGTAAAGTTTAAAATACTTTAGCTATTTAATAGCTTTATATATGTAATCATTATTGCTTTTTAAGAAAAGTAGTTTGTTTTATTTGCACCTATTTGGGTTGATTAAAAAATGATTAAATGTTAAAAATTAACAATATATTTATTATATATATATATTATGTTTGACAGCTACTGTAATCATAGTATAGAATAGAATAGAAAAATAATTTTATTCTGGGATCAGGTCCATTATTACTTGTATTGCAATGTATTTGTTACATTTACCAAAAATAATGTTATTTTCGATAAAAGAATAAATTAACACATATTAACATAAAATTCTTGATAAAGTAAAAGGTTTTAAAATTCACATTTATTTCCATTGTAACTATAAGACAAATAAATTTTTAAATGTATATAGAAATATTAAATGAATATAGAGTCAAAAAGGTAAACTAAATACTTGACAGAGGGAAAACTGTAATGATTAAGTAACTGTAAAATAATATGTTTTTACTTTTTTTTTTATAATCTTTATTTAACTGATTAATTAAAATGGGTAATTAAAGGAAGTTATGTAAATGAAAAAAAAAATCATGAAATTCAGATAATTATTTTTGAGAAGAAGTTCCTTATTTGCCAAAAAAAACTCAGATTTAATAAATAAAAATTAAATATCTTGAAAAATAAATTCGGGTTAGAAAGTTTTGTAAATTGGTTTAATTGTATTCATTATAGTAATGGAAAACTAGGTAACTACTCTCTATTAATAATCTGGAAAATGCTGAAATAAATATATTATATATCATTCTAACCATGCCACCAAAATTTTTTATCATATTTTATTAATATCATTCTATTAGTTGTTCGTTGGTGCCTGTATTTTCCTTTGGCGAAACTGAACTATACGATCAAGTCTCCAGTCCTCCAGGATCTCTATTAAATAGAATGCAGAACTGGTTGAAAGATCTTATCGGATTCGCACCAATAGTTCCTTTAGGAAGAGGGCTTCTTCAATATTCCTTCGGTATTGTACCGATGAGAACACCAATAACTACTGTCGGTGAGGGCTCTTAAATATATTTTTTAATAATTAATTAATATATTTAATTTTAGTTTTTATGTTATTTTAAATACATCATTCTTAAGCTGTGATTGTTTTTCCTATTCAACGCAATGTTTTTTCAGTTGGAAAGCCGATAGCTGTACCGAAAACTCCTGAACCATCAAATGAGCTTATCCAAAAATATCACACATTATACACAGAGGAACTTGTGAAACTTTTTAATGAGCACAAAATGAAGTATCTAAAAAATCCAGAAAATGTGAGCCTCGTAATCGAATAGAAAGACAATTTTTATTTTTTTAGGCACTTAATAATATAAATAAATATGAAGTAACAATACATTGGGTTGTTTTTAAGATGTTTAAGGCTGTTAGTAAATAAAATTTACTTTTATTTACAAATTATAAATTTATCGATGACAATCAATGATATGTAAATCAAAATAAAAATATATTAAACAATCATTACACTGAAGAATCCTAAAAATATAAAAAATAAAACTTTGGGATTTACAAACTTAAGCGGTCACATATTGATCTCTTTTATATCACCCCATTTAGTATCTTATAAAAATATAGCAATTTTTTATGATTTATTAATAGTAAAATTTTCATTTATCATTATTATATGGTTTAAGGTAATAATGACAATAAATTTATAATAAATAGTTCACAAATATTGTAAGACTGATAAAAATATATTTATTTAAGTATTATATTTGTACTTAAGATGTTTTCTGTAATAAGTGCTTACAGCTCTCAGACAAAATTATCGATCACATCCATACTACATATCAATATTTATATTATCATTGGACAAATCGTCTGCTGTCTTGTTATTTTTAGATAAAAAATAAAAATTCTAATCTCTTTTTTAACTAAATAAATAAAATAAATTAGTATAAGAGTTTAACAGTGATAAGTTGAAAAATAAATGGAAGACAAGGTCAGAAAAGAAGTTGTAAATTTCATAATTTTGTCTCTGAGCTTATGAATATTGTAAGATCGTAGTGTATTTACTTAATACCTATCATATAAAATGGTTTAGCAGGTTTATAATATAACTGTTATTAAAAACCATGAGAAAAATTTTATTTATTCAAAGAAAAAAAATGTATTTGTAATTAATAAAGGATTCTTTTATGTTATTCATTTTTTATTTATTATCTTTAATCAAACAGCTTAGAAAGATTTAAGCTTAGAAAAAGTCTAGTATAAAATGTATTAATATTAACTCCTCACCCAGAGCTTTAATAAGTCTTTTGGAAGAATATTCCAGATTTTTTCCAGTTAAAAAAAAATGAAATTATTTTTAATCTAACAGAATGAATTTATCAATATTGTATGAATATTATAATAATATCCAAAAATTTCCTTCAAAAAACTCACAAACAGGGAGCCATCATTACCATGATGTGAGAATCACTTATATACATATATGATATAGGCAGCGGAGTGGCTCAGTGGTAGAGCGCTGAGTTGACGTGCCGAAGGTCCTGGACTCAAATCCTTTTTTTTTTTCTTTTTTTTTATATTAACACTTTATTGAAATATTACAATCTGCCATTTGTGGGCAATAAGTAATAGTGCTGTGTAGCTTACAGTCATTCCATAACAAAACAATAATATAAACAAAATAAAATAAATAAATATATACATGCGGAAAAATATATACATGCGGTAACAGAAAGAAATTAATGCGGAAATGATAATAAAATAAAGTAAAAAATAATAATAATAAATAAATAATAATAATACTAATAATAAAAAAAATAAAATAAAATGTACACATTCATACCCTATTTACAATTTGCCTGGGGTCCCCGAACTGAGCTTCTTCCCCAGGAATGAGGGCAAAGCAGGAGTCCGGGAAGCCCCAGCCCCCTTTCCCAGCCGCATCACTGGCATTAAACGCCAATGGAAGCTGGTTAATCACATATCACACACGCACAGGTCGTGAGTGGAGAATCTGGCCAGTGCCAGTACTCCAAATAACATTATTACAACAGATCTCGGGGCCATTGCCGGTTTAGACGGCGGGGTGGGTTATATGGATGTGTGGAACTGAATAATGACTGAGCCAGGGGGTTGGGATGACAGGCAAGGTTTTGGTGAAAGTTTGAAAAGACTCAAATCCAGCTGCTGGCATTTTGTTTAATCTATAAGCGCCCAGAGATGGACACTATGGAATCTGGACCCTCCTGGGGCTCACCCAGCCTCTATAGAGGAAAATCTGATGGTTCAGCGTGATCTAGGACAAATCACAGAACCATACAGTACCCCAAGAAACAGTACAGTCTCTACTACTTACTGAACTCAAGACTTTCCATGGGTTGTAGTGGTACAAGGAAAAAATATATTCTCGTAATTGCTTAATTCACAACTTATCAGAGGCTATTCTTCAGTCTTGTTTTAAGTCACTCAAAAGGGTCTTCAGGAACATATGTATCGCAAACATAACAGATTATATCAGGGTGGTATGGAAGGGTGCAACAAATAACAAAAATAGGAACTTTGAAGGGAAGAAGGTATGGAGTAATTAGTACATCTGGAGTTATCAAAGAATTTGGATTTATACTTAACTTAGATTTAATGGGACAAGACACATTACTGATGATTTAATTATGTTTATTAATTTAACATCACATTATGTTACAACGGCTAATCGGAGGATGCTACAGTGGGAGTCCTAAATTTTGCATGTCCAGGTATAATTAGGATAGGGATCTTTAACGAGTACCTGACACTGCATAGGCTCAGGATCGGCGTTTTACGTCTCTTCCGAATATCGTCATAACAAATGATTTTTTACTCCTTTAAAAAATCCAAGGGCCTCCCCCCCCCCGATCTTGTGCATAGCAAGTTGTTTTGTGGCAACCACTAGACCATAGGCGATCAATGCTTACGAGTAATAATAGGGAGTGGTTCATTACTACCATATACTGGTAGGGCTTTTTATACTCCTCTGAGTCTAGTTTGTATAATACTGATATGTTTTGATTTTATTATCGTGATTTTGCGTCCTTATCCTTTTCACAATAAGGCAAAAGAGCGAGTTATTACTACAGAGTGGTGTAAAATGGTCATGGGGTGCATTCAATGACTACACAAAATAAGAATGGATTATTTTATTGGCCTACGTTTAGGCCTAAGATTTAGCTATTACTATAGGTTACTATAACATTACTATAGATTACTATAACATTACTATGGGTTATTAACCTTTCTAAACAGTAATGGGGAGTCAAGATTTATTCCGTGGATCCGCCTGCAGCAGTTGCGAGTTTGTCTTAACATTATCAGTCGTTTAGTGTACATTATATATAACATCGCATTGCTAAGGGAAAGTTCATTGGCTGATGAAGTTGTCCTGGAAGAGGAACGGAAGATAAGATGTATTATCATATCCCTTCGTAACAATCGTCAACCAATCAGATTAACAATCTTGTCAAGTTCTAGAATAAATGAGAAATTCCTATCATAAAGTAACAAGTCCTAATAACGTCATGAACCTTAACAGGTAGGTACTCATAAATGATCCCTATCCTAATTGTAACTGGCCAAATTTAGGGCCCCCATTGTAGCATCGTCCGATTAGCCATAGCACCATAAGGTGGCGTAAAATGAATAAACAACAACAAACTAAAATGACAACTTTAAACCAAATATCCTTGATTAAACATAGGAGACTAAGCTACTTTTATAGTTTGCATCATAGTTCTGCCAATTCTGCAATGATTAGGTACCCTTCTATGATTGTGCATCGGAGCTGTACATAGATCAAGACTGTATTCGAATGCTACTGTGCGCCATTCTTTCGAATGTGTAAGATGAAGATGCAAAGCGTTCTACTCAGTGAATGGATGAAATGTTCCTAACACAGTTCACCATTTTAAAAGAAGTCTTGATCTATTTTGTTTTGATTTCGCCTTCGATGAAAAAGAGAATGAATGATTGATGATTGGTCGACCATGTGAGACATATTTGTACTTTTTACGTGATTAAGGATTCAACTCAATGAGATGTTGATGAAATGTTTCCACTAGATTATACCATCCTTGATGTATTTTCATCTCGTTTGTTTGCTTTTCAGCCTCGATGAGAAAAAGGATGGCGCGGATATATGTTTGGCCACGTGGGGCACTAAATAGCGAAGTATCAGCTGATCTTATAGCAGTATGAGTCTGGATCAGAGAAGCAGTGGAGTGGGGCAGCCTTAAAGATATTAATAGTGAGTAGATCGCCGGAAGAGGCAGTGCGGTGCGTGATGTCTAGGTGGTGGTACCCATGGGTGTCCCTGCTCCTTCTCTCGGCGGTGGCAGGAGGCAAGAAGGAGAAAGAGCCCCTCCCGAAGACAGAGCCGACCATCGAGGAGGTAACTGCCAAGCAGCTCGAGAGGATCTTGAACGAAAACGACTTTGTCGCCGTGTTCTGGTGTAAGTAAACAAAGCTTGAGTGTGCCTTTCCTGACAAGAGTTCGTCCGGGTGGAATGTCAATCGTACCTCCATTCCTTCCATAACAAGCGCAAAGTGATCCATTAACAAGAACAAGCCTAATCAAGGCCAACAAAAGTCCGGAATAATACAATAATACAAGCTTTAACAATTCCATCGAATCATATCGAAACAAAACATAAATTGAAATGGCATATTAGTGATCGGATGGAATTGGCAAGATGTCTCGACGGTGTTTCATGCCAGTTTTCCCTAGCCTATAAGTGGGGCATTCGTATTTTAAAATAACTTCGGCCGCTCGCTGTAGCAGAACAATGATCTATGCCTTTGCATACTTAAAATAGCATATAATAAAATATAAAAACCGAAAAGCATTCTCGATACTTAACCTTAATCGTGGAATCTTAAGTACCTTAATGTAATGTGATACTGAGAAAAGTGTAATGATTTGTTAAATATAACGTTTTAAATCAGAAGTATGTGTTTGAACCTTCCGCAATTATGAGTTCGAAAAATAACATAGAAATAAATTAAATAATGATTTTGAGTTTAGGTAAGTTGAAGATGTTGATCAAGTATCCATATAATAATCACAAGAATATGTAATGCGACTTTATTATTGATTTATATTAATAATAATATAATAAAATTTAAAATTATCCTTTAATCCGATCATGATCGGAGCGCGCATGATGAAAGGCCTGAGACTAGAAGCACTATCGTTGCTTTGAGCCTAGAAGGAGGTGATGTTATAAATAAGATGGCTCTGCTTTCTTTATATATTTCGGGCCTAAGGGTTTTATTGTCGGGGCTCACCCTGCCACCCGACTCTGACCAGCGAGGATAACTTTATCCCGCGATCCTGCCCGGATTGGATCGGGTTACCGTCTTCTTCTCTGTCCCTATGCCAGTCGGGGAATGCCCGCCTTCCCGAACGGGAGCGAAAAGGAGGCGGATGATGGATCGCCTTAAATATACAAGACCCAAATCTTAACTCCCACGTATTGGAATTTATTGTTAAAGACCAATTTTTTTCACACCTCGTACTCAGTCACTTAATTACTAACATTGCATGACTTCAACAAAAAAATAAAAAAGCAATTTTTACAGAAATTAATGAATAAAATAAACATTTTAAAAAACACACTAACGAAGAGTACAGAAATGAGGGTACTTTTATTACTACATACGTATATTTTAGTATAAAATTGTTATATCACCAAGATGTGATAATATTCTAAGACAATATCTATTATTATTTTTTAAATATATGAGTAATTAAATTCAACTGCAAGCCTTGTGAATAACCAAATGTTGGATTAATGTTGTTTTTTTTTGTGACATAACCAAAATAACACTGTACATGTAGTTAAAATTATTTTCATTCCGTCCCATTGTTTGTTTTTTCTGTTAAATTCTCATGTTATCGTTATTAAATCGATTAAAGTGCATAAAAACATTTTCGTATCATACGTAACAATATAAGGTATGTTATGCCAAATCCAGGTAAATCCATTTTTTAAATTCAGTATTTCACGTCAAGTTCTCTTTTTGATGTCCCATATCTAAGCCTAAAACGCTTAGTTTCAAAACCTATTAAAGCCAGGTTAAAAAGCCGAAAAATTCTCTGTTATGCTGAACCCTGGATAGCTCGGATTTGGGAACACAGACTGACACATGAAGTTGAGTAGAAATTATCACTGTGTTCGACAAAAAAGAAACACGGATTAAAAAGGAATTTTTCTAAGTATTTCAATGTCTTTTAAGCTATCGTTATACTAAAATTTAAAATTTCTGAGAACCCAAGAATTCAGACGGGATGACAATAAGACCTCTATTACTTGCTTATACAAACCATAACAATATTTTACAGTTGCCCTAAAAATCATTCTAAGTTTAAAATGTTTCTAATTAAAATATACCAAAGAAATAAAGGCAAGGAACCCATTATTTCCCAGATGAAAATGGAAGAATACACCATAAATTGATAATCGATAAACTGTTTCTACTGAAGTTCACAATTGAATAATTTTAAGTCGGACATCATTTTTTTGTACTTGAGTGGTGTTGATAAATATATAAAGAGAAAAAGAAAAAGTGGAACATAAAAAATTAGTGACGTTTGAGAGGAATGAATTGGCGCCCTTAGTAGCCAGGATTTCAATTCAGAAGGATTGCTGATTTCTCAATCCTAGTCGTGGAAGGCTTTTATTAGATTATCATTCAAAAGTTGTATAAAATAAAATTGAAAACAGAAAAAGCTTTTCAGAAAGGATTGAAACACTCAACATCCAATTCTCATGCTGTTCCAATTTCCAATTGAGTAGTTGTTTATCGGCTTCAAGATCAGCCGCATTTATTTGTGAGTGGGGTCATCTATAGCTAGATATATATGATATATGATTATGATGATGAACGCTCACACACATACGATTCTAGTTGTTTCAACACCTCTGCCAAAGGCTGAACCACTGTTAAAAAACTTTTCAAGAGATGTGACTTCCTCTAAACATCCACTAAGGATGGGACTCACTTTAACCATCTGCCAAAGGATGTAACTCCCTCTAAATCTAATAGTTGTACCATCCTCAATAACTCTGCATAAGAGTGTGAGTTCCTCTAAATCTCTGCTAAAAGTTGTAACACTCTCGGTAACTCTGCAAAAGAATGTGAGTTCCTCTAAACCTTTGCTAAAAGTTGTAACGCCCTCAGCAACTCTGCAATAAGTTGTAACGCCTTTTAGCCTTCAAGAACTCTGCTAAAGATTGTGACGCTATCAGCAGCTCTGCTATAAGTTGTAACGCCTCCAAGAATTCTACTAAAGGTTTTAACGCTCTCAGCAGCTTTGCTTTATGATGTAACGCCTTCAAGATCTCAGATAAAGGTTGTAGCGCGCCTAAAGACTTCTGCTAAAGGATGTGAGTCCCTCTAAATCATTGCTGAAAGTCATAACCCCTTCACTACCTCTGCCAAAGCTACTGACTGGTGGAATGTATACCACTATCGAATCCTTCAACGTAGAACTTAGTTTGGGAGCGTAGTAGTAATGGTGAATGATATGTGAACCGTATATAATTTTCTTAATATTGAATCATTTTGTCTGTATAATATTTAATAATATGAAAGGAAAGGTAGACATTTCGTGACCGATTTGTTATCGATAACTATTCCTAAAATCCTATAAACGTGTATTCTTTTATATAATCCGCATCAGAGAAAAGATTTCGTAAAGCAATGGTATGATTTTAAAACATTTCATGCATCATTAGTGTACTGAAATATACTATACAGATATTTTATTTCATGTAATGAAATATCTGTACGGGATTTCAAAACAAATAGACATTCCATAACACGAGGCAAAGGCTTTGAAGCAATCTTTTGAAGTTTAATGCATTTCTGACTTTTATTCTGTATGCTTTAGACTCAATCTGTTGCTACGATTTGACGTTTTTAATTATTTATGGATTTTTTAAAGGATTCCTTGATTACTTCTTACTCTACTTCAAGCTGTTTACCAACATCATTTAGAAAGTTTATTCTCTACAGTAGAGTTACAAAGCGCACAATTTTAACTAATTATTTAAATGTAATTCACGAAATCAAATATTTATTTGAAGGAAATGGTCCGATAGGAACTCAAAATAAATACAAACAGTAAGAAACTATTTATTAAAATACCCACACTGCAGGTCTTCATCAGCAAATGGCATATGAGAGTCTCCCACAATTGTAACACTGAATCCAAGATGAATATATGCAATGTGGATCGAAACATTGGTTTGCAATAATTCTTTTACTGCTTGAGAATCTATTTTGACCTTCACCAGGACCATCTTATCCACAATATAATTTTATATATAACAACAGCCAACCAATATTTATTCAAGATGTATTAAATACTTACAGGGTTTTTCAAAAGTTAAAGCGACCTGTCTACAAATTCCTTATTTGTTGTTTATTCATTGTCAGTTTATGCTGTGGCTAATTGGGCGATGCTACGGTGGGAGTCATAAACATTGCATCCAAGTATAATTAGAATAGTGATCTTTAGCGAGTAATTGATACCGCTTAAGCTCGGCAAAATTGTTTTCTTCAATATTTTAATGTTATTTTCTTAAAGCGCCTTCATTCTGAAAGAAACTAACCCCATAGTTTGTGCAGTGTGCCAATTATAGTGGGATGGAAAGTTTAGAGGATCTGAGCTTCGCTCTAGAGGTAGCTGAACTTGTAGAAAAAAAATAAAAAATTATTTCGCTTTTATATAATAGTATCAGAAGATCGCGTGCAAAGGAAAGGTTAATAATGTGAAATCCAATAAATTTAAATCATAATTCAATATTTAATAGAATTTTCTTGAATTTCAACACAGTAAGAGTCCATTGCCAGAATAGACAAATTATACCATTTTAAATATTCAATAACTGATACATCAACGTAATACGTTTATAACAATCCGGTTTTGCAGTGTTCACGTTTTATAGATAATCGGGATCCATAAAATGTCTAATCTTATGTTTATTCAAAATCGAAGCGATATGAAGATTTTATGTGTTTTGGATTTCCCTCATTATCCACAATACGGGTTATTTTTATATCAATTTGATTGACCTTGAAATTATGCTGTCTGTTTTATACAATTTTTGTTTAGACAGTCTGGAGGGGGCCACTCCACTTCACGTTGCTTTGAACCATGGTTTTGATGGTACAGAGGCAGGCTGCCCATAACTCCATAACTACGAGTAGTCCCTTTAGGTCCGATCACCAGTGTTCTACCCATCAATGAACAGTCGGGTTCAAGGGCAGTGACAAATAGGTCTGAATCCATGAATTATGGCAGCTCGGGGTCAGCAGGCTAACGAGGACCTATATATTGCAAGCGCCTTAGCCACTCTGCCTACCCGGTCCCATACGAATGAATGAGCAAACGATTAGTAAAATTTATCGGGTCTAATAGTGTTTTGTGTGTGTGTATGAATCTAAATACTTTACATGGCTTTTCTTCTGAAATTGTGCGAAGGGAAAACCTGTGAAGGTGACAAGTCAAAGATATTGACCTTCCGTAAGTGAAAGATATTGATCCGTGATTGAAATTGTGTCATCAAGAGTAAGTTGACGTAATAAATAACAAATGGTTATTAAAAGCGCTTAAAATTCCTTAGATAGATTTATTATATTCTTTAAGGACATGGGGGCGCGGGGAAATTTAGTGTATAGAGCACTGGGTTGCAGTTCAGTTTGAGACTGGTAGCAGAAAGGTCCCGAGTTGCAATCCAGCTGTAACTGAAAAGCATTTGAACTGTTGACAGCCGTGGTATCTGAAGGCCCTAAATCTTGAAGTAAACTCTACCACTAGCATTTACTGAAACCAAGAAAATTCAAAGGGTTGTAACGGTACAGTTATTTTTTTTTTCTAGAACATGTACCATTTATTGGAGATAATTGTGTCACAGTATGATGGCCTCAGATCGCTTTAATGTATAAACGATTCTGGCAAGAGAGAGGACCAGGGATCATGTATTGGAAGATATGTGAGAAACTCCCAGGTCCACTCGAGGGCTGACCGCTTTAGAGTTCAATATTTATTCTGTCACAGCGAAAAACCGCATTTGACTCATTTTCAATGTAAGGAATTATCCTACCAATGTTTTAAAATTTTTATATAAGTTGAAATAAAATAAAACAAAATATTAAAAAAAAAAACGCATTTTACAGAGGCAAAAGAAGAATCATAGAATACAATTAAATAAATTATTTTGGTTTAAATTTGCAGTTTTAGTCTTATTTCCCCATTAAAAATTGCACTATTGCTTAGACCAGCGGTTCCCAACCTTTTTAGTTGTGCAGACCACCTTTTTGAAAGGAAATCTTCGACGCCCACTAAAAATATACAAAATATAAAATAATTAAATAAATAAATCAATCAACAAATAATTGATGGGAAACACTAATCACTGCTTATTAGGTTATAATTAGGATCAAAGTAACTGCCTGGATTCATTCCTGGACTAATCTATACAGCCACAAGTTACTAGCAACTGAGTGACTAAGATTATTTTTTATAAACACTGTGGGACCAAGTCCTATGAAGTTGGTGACCCACTAGTTGGGAACCGCTGGCTTAGATTATTGTACTAGGCGGTAAGTCGAGAAGGGTCCATAAATTAAATAAAAAATCGCCATTAAAAAAAAATAGAAAAAAATATGTTCTCAATGAAACGAATAGCAATAATGTAACACGAGAAATTATTTTTGAATGATAATTGTTGACCTTGATAATATATGTGGAAGAAATTGGTGCGGGTAGAGGTCACTGAATGAATTTCTCGTGTAATTTAAGAAAAACTTTATTGATAGCCAAAGTTTCGACCTACGTTGTAGGTCTTCTTCAGGGCTATAAGCAAAATACAGACAATATAAGAAAAATGGTACAAATATATTAAAACATTTTAAATATAAATAAACCAAAAGTAAGGTGAATACAGGAAATAAAAAAGCTAAAGATGTACAGTAAGGTAATTATGAAGATTAAAATGTATGAGTGTATAGTATAAACAACGAAGTGCCAAAAAAGGCAGTAATCCACATCATGAAGAAAATAATAATAAAACAGAAAGTGTTGAATGGTAAAAAAATAAGGTAATACAGATAAAAAATAAAAACTGAATATAAAATAGGAAGGTGAAATGATAAAAATGATATGGGTAAATGTAGAAAATGATAAGAATTACGCACTAAAAATTGTAGGTAATAAAAAAGTAAGAAATAAAAATTGTAAAATTATAAAAATCTAGAAACCAAATTATATAAAATAAAATAAAAATGAAAATAAATTTTTTTTTTTAAAAGAAATTATTTTGGTTGGTGTGATTAAGTTTATTACAATATAAAATTCTATAAATATCTTAAACCGTGCGCATAATTAGTTATATATTATATTAATAATACATATTATAATATACAGATGGGGTGGAGAGAGCGGGTAGACCTTGCCAGATAGAAGAGCTATTCAAATTTCAGAGTGGGCGGTCCCATTTTATCTTCCCTTCCTTGGCCTCTCCCGCATCCACGTTCGCGTTCTCCGCTAAGCTAATAGCGATGGGAAAAGTTCACATATTTTATTATTTTACTTTATTATTATTTTATTATTAGTGTGTGCGTTTGTATAAACTGTAATTTTAATAAAGAAGTTTGTGTAAAAAATATATTCCGCTTTAACAACCATATCTCATTAAAACATATTTAAAATAAATTTTTAAAAAAATCCGTACTGCTATGTCAACTCATGAAGAGTCTTGGGTTCAGCAGATAGTACAGACTGCAATGTGTCTTGGACAACGGTTGTTCCGGGAGGTGATTTGCCCTAGATCACGTTCGCCCCATTTTAAGAGGCTGAGTGAGCCCCAGAAGGGTCCCAGATCCCAAAGGATCCACTCTGGGCTGATAACACATCAAATAAAATCAGTCACAGGATTTGAGCCGTACTCCCAATCAATCTTATAAACTGGCTATACATGTTTAGATAATGCATAGCAAATATATCCGATATAAATATTATATTAATAATTTACTTTCAGAAATTTAAAGTTTTTAAAAATAATATTTCTTTTTGCCAAATATAAAAGAAGGCTGTTTTTTAATTTTATTTATTTATACTTTATGATTATATTTATCGAATTATTGTCTCCAGTTTTTTATTTATTTATAGTTTTTAAATACATTTATTTAGTTATCGTTGTTTTAAATTATGTTTTCATTTATATTTATGATTATATGTATTCAGTTATGGTTGTTTTCAGTTCTTTTTTTTTTAATTTATAGTTTAAGATTGCATTTATTGAATTATCGTTGCCTTTAGCCTTAAAATAGTTTTCAGTAATTGAGAATAACATCCTAGTGCGTAAGCAAACAGTAAAAACAATCCTTCAATTCTGTTTCTTCGCGTGCCAGAAAAAGGATTTGAATAAAGAAATGGAGGGTAGACCGGAATAGAACTCAAAAGCGTTTCTTTTTCTTGATCATCGCTGTCAATCTAATGAATAATTATGTTTTAACGTTTGAAAATCATTAATTCTTGAATATACATACTCAAAAAAAAAAGAACATAGGTAGGAACCCTTTTAAAGTTAGTACAACTAATAAAATAATACAACTAAATCGCTCTTTGTTGTCTTTGAGACAGTACTTGCAGTCCAGAGCAGTGGTTCCCAACCTTACCGAACCCCCCCCCCCCGTTGAAAATATTTATTTTCTACTGGTCTCGCGCCCCCTCGCTTGCATTCTCGCCCCCCAGATTGGGAACCATTGGTCTAGATGAAAAGATAAAAAAAAACTGTCAACGTCTCATTTGTCTGAAATGAAAACCTTCCACCTCCCCTATTCAAATGAAAAACTCCAACACCCCTTCCCCATTGAAAAATAAATTGTATGAGCATTTGAAAAAAATGTATTACATTAAAAACAAAACATTTATTTTTACCTTCACAACATACAATATTATAAGTTTCCTAACTAAAATAAAAAGAGAATTTTTATTTTCAACTGGTCTCGCGCCCCCTTGCTTGCATTCTCGCCCTCCCCCCAGATTGGAAACCATTGGTCTAGATGAAAAGATAAAAAAAAACTGTCAACGCCTCATTTGTCTTTATAAAAGGAGCCAATGATATTGCGGACAGAAATTTTACTAGAAAAATCATGACTGAGCTAGGTGTAGCAGGAAAGCATGTGATATTGAAAGGCAAACTAACGTTTCGAAACCAGCGTTTGCGTAAGGAAGTGATTCGGCAGACACGATCCTTGGCTGGGTCAGACCAAATTGGAATCCAAATAAATAGAATAAGTAAATACCTGCCGATTTCAAACCTATGACCTTGAGATTATAACAATAATAAACATTTTTATCCATTCATCACGTGTTCCTTCTGGTTTCGACAGTGCCAAGTTCTTTAATGACGTTTCACTAGACGTACCGCTAGCTTTACCAGGACCTAATCTGTCTCAGATCAAAGATCCCCTAAAGGACTTTGTTCAAGCTTAAGAAACTTAAGACTTTCTATTATTTTCTTTATATGATTCCTTAGAATTAATCTTTTTCAATGAACTTGCATTTTAACCTGATGGAATTCTCCACTTCTGATCCAATACGGTTTCCAAAAATAATCTTAAAAAAACACGTGTAGATGAAGAGACCTCGCATTAACCAGTGACTCTGAGTCAAGTCGCTAAGATTGTATATTTTTAGACTCACTCCCTAGTTTAGAGATTCCGACACAAGTTCAAACTGATTCAGCAAAATATTTCTAGATATTGGTTAAAATTACAATAACTTAATTAACATAATGGACAAAGGAAATGGCGTTTTTAATAAAAAAGTTAAAAATATTGTAAGAATAATTCAATTATTATACGAATTAATTTTTAAATACAAAAGTCTATACCAATAAAATCAATGAAGGGTCTTGGGCTCAGTACTTGATAGAGACTGTACTGTTTTTAGGACAACGGTTGTGCAAGGAGGTGATTTGACCGTGTCTTGTGATTTGTGTACTATAAAGAGGCTGGGCGAATCCCAGAAGGGTAATTCGAATTCTAATATAAGTTGAACCATAGTTCAGAGAATACCCGTACTTCTAGTTTGATTATAAAACTCGGCTTACGTTACAATAAAGAAAAACGCAAATTTTAATTAATTGTTCACAACTTTTACGAAATAATTATTTGTTGTGAATTGGCTAAAGAATCGAACAGTTGTAAATAATATATCAAGACATGGTGAAGCTACTAAATCGGTAGTCACAACTTGAACAAAAGCGAGTTGGAATTGTTCCTAGACGGGTACCGTCAGGTGCAGCCTTGAACTCCCTTAATCTTCTGCAGAGATTTCATATCCTTATAAAATTTATCTTATATTTTAATATGCAAATATAAACAGTTTTCATCAATAATAATATTAATGAATACATATTTTGAAAAAAAAATAAAGGTCGAGTTTATGTCAAATATCAAGATCAAAGGGATGAATATAGCCCGAATGGAGGTCAGAGAAAGAATTTCTTAAATAGAGATGAACTATTTATTTGAACGGACGTTTCGGCCCAACAGCATACTTTGTAATGTAATTAGAATGTACTTTGTAATTACTGTTTCTTGTCGTTTCAGTCTAGTGTGACTATTCCAAGTTAAGCGTTTCTGAAGGTGTAGTCCCAAGTGGGATGTTATTAAATGATACAAGAGGACAGGAAGTCGTTGGTTGACGACAGAGCGTAAAGGTGATTTAATGGGATTCGTGGGAATTTATTTCAATCCTCCAGTTTTGACACCATTTTTCAAGATTGAGCTGAGGATACTGCCTTGAGAAACACCATCAGATTGAGAAAAGCGGGATAACAATACATTATTGTGATTTACTTAAAATGACCCAGGGTGAGATAGGATTAAGTAGTAAGAAAATATGTAGGAGTAGGAATTGGCGGAGTTTGTAAAGCAATCCTTTTTCTTTTTGCAAGACTCGGTCAAATAAAATAATAAAAAGCCTGTAAAATATAAATTCTTGAAATAAATTACGTCATTCAACTACATTATGATGCATTTTATTATAAACTTTGTAACGATGGGATCCAAAAAGATATTTTTAAAATACATATCTGTTATTATATGAAAAGGTACAGCGGGGTCTTCAGAAAAAATATATTCTTAAGTAGTAACAAATAAATATATTTGTAGCCCAATAATTAAAAACTAAAATCCAATATGGATATAATTAATTACCTAAAAAATGTTATGGTTTGTTTATTTATTGATTTAACCCCTCCTTATGCTGCTGCTAATGATAAAATCCTATAGTGGGAGTCCTAAATTGTAAATTGTGTCTCTCTAGGTATAGTTAGAATAGAGATCTTTAACGAATATTTGACACCGTACAGGGTCGGGGCCGCCATTTTCGTCCCCTCTGAAGAAAGGCATAACCAAGAATTTTTAAAAGTTTATAGAATTAGACAATATCGTTCTCGGAAGATGGAGAAACTGCCCAAAAACTTAGCCATTTTTATAATGCACGTGTATAATTAAAAACTTCGCACTAGGAGTCATTTCAACAGTTTTTTTCTAGCCGTAAGTATTCATATATTCCACAAGGATTTCCCAAATAAGAAAAGAACAATTTTCTTCTATTTGTAATGAAGTGTCTTGGATTCAGTACATGGTAGAGGCTGCACTGTTTATAGGGCAACAGTTGTTAAGGGATGTAATTTATCATTTCTGGGGGAGGGGTCTGTAGTCTGGAAGACCCCCAGAGGGTCTTCCTTTCCTCTTGTGGTCTCTTGGTACACATTCAGTTGCAATTTTTGACCATCTTTTTTGTATAGAGTCTGGCAACATGTCCGGCCCACCTCCACTTCAGTTGCTGTGCTTCATTCATCAGGCTTTTAACTTATCCTAGCCTGTACATTTCTGTTGCTGGTGTGGTCTTTTCTTCTGATTCCCTTCTTGAAAATTGTATTTGTGTCCTCTCTAATTTTTTGCAATAGCTTTCTATTGCTGATCCTGTCTGCGAACCATACAATATTACCAGGTAAACACATGATTCCAATACCTTTGCCTTTAATCCTGTAGGTAATTGACTTTTAAAAATGTGTTTCAAGCACCAGTATTTTTTCCAGCCCAGGCAGGGGATGAAACCGATATATTTATATTTTTGCTGCTCTGAATGAAACCATTATTTAAGGTAGAAAGAATAACGTTCTTTCCGAAAATGCTCTATTTCGAATCCTATCCGCAAAAGATGCTTTATTCTGCTCCAAGTTTGATTCAATCCCGACCGGAGCGAAATTTTTCTATCCTTTGAGGATTCGATCTGGGCCGGAGCAATAAATATCAATCCTTCGATTTTATTTTCTCATCCTTCGAATGAAGAAAGTATTGAAATCGCCAAAAAATTTGACTTCGATATTTGAATGTTTCTTGACGTTTCATAGGGTGTAGAATCCAAAAAACATAAAATCTCTGTGGTGTCGGTCCGTCCGTCCGGAAATGTTTGTTCCAACCAATGCTCGGAAACTACAATTCGGATTTCAACCAGGTTTTTCCCTAAATGTTTGGCTTATGATCTAGTTGATCCTAAAGAAGACCCGATAAGGATCGGTTAAGTTTAAGGTAGTAAAAAAATATATATTTTAGTTCTCAGAATTTTTTTTTTAAGGATGAGAAAGTACTATGCCTCTCTAGGCACAATTTTTTGATTCCGGTTTAGTATTTTCGTGTGTAGATAGGTCAGTGAGAAGGCAAAAATCAAGGTTCAGAAAGAAACATGTGGGATCGATACTTTTTTGCTCCGCGGGATCAAATCCTCAAGGGATCCAAAAATATCCTGGCGGATACTGTTCCGTTCGGGAGCGATTGTTTTATAAAAAAATGATATCGTTCCAGTTCAGATCGGAACGATTTTCCTTATAAAATATTGCTCTTGCTCCGAACGATTTGAATGAGATCGATTAGTAACGATTCTTTGGGAACGAATTAACCCTGATCCCAGGTTAATCATTTTTTTTTTTTGGCTCACGAGTTCACGATGTTCAAGGAGTTGGTTCATCATTTGTTCCGCCTCAGTTAATGAATTGGCAAAAATAACTATATCGTCAGCAAACCTCAAATTTGATAGCTTGTACCCATATATATATATACCCATATATATATATATACTTATACCCTCTTCTTCCCAGTTTAGCTTATTAAACAAGTAATTTAGTGGGCAATATAATTAACACAATTAAATAAAATTGTGGATAGTGGACAGCCCTGTTTAACACCTCTTCGTTTTTACCTCCTTATTATAAACTATTCAAATAGTTCAAAATATGATTGATAAAATACTACTATATAAGAAGAAAAACTATTAGAAATATTGAAAAATTATAAGTTGACATTCTACATCTAAATGGCCAGCGGTTAGGGACCTTACTTAGGCTACTCTCAGCCAATTTATATTACTAATATTAATGAAATAAAATGAATACCTCTTGTATTTTTACTCTTTTGTTTTGCGAATGCTCTGCGCTCATTTCCCACGCATTCTTCTTACATAATGAAATTAATAGTTGGCTAGAGATACCTTGGCACCTGGCCCGAAACATAGGGAAAATAAGAATATGCTAATTACCGCTATGTAGGTTTAGCGACACTATACAGCACATTTTATCAATAATTCGCTGTAAATAATATAATTATCACGTTTTTACTTATGATGTTTTATGTTAGGTCCTGTAATTTTTGAGATAAAAACAAAAAAAAAATGCATTCTTCCATTTCTCTCTCCTTGATTTTGCCTCTAGATCCACGGAGTTGTAGTTTGTTAGCCTATTACATAACAAATAATAAAAAATCAAGAAAATCTAGCCTGTAGTTCACTTTTTATATGCTTTTATTAGCTTCGCCTGTATGTGCATTTGTATAAAAGGAATCTTTGAATTCTATTTTCGAACACTTCGAAAAACTTTGCAAAACATCTAATTCATTGAAATTTTGCACACTTCTCAAGGACCGATGACAATGCAATAATTTAAAAAGTTTGTTCCAATATCCTAAAAAGGTATCCTCAGCTTTAGCGATTTTTCATATCCGAAAGAACGGTGCTGTATTGTTCTACGGCATAAATGGCTTAATCTCTGAGGCAAGCATATGACTACCGGCAGGATTAGCTGAAGAGTGTCATATTTTGCAGCACAAAAATAATAGTTTAAAAAAACTAAAAAGACACGTAACCAACCGAGTGAAAAAGTAGAAAATAAATGATAGAGATAAAAGTAAAAAAACACGCTTTAACAGAAAATAGAACTCATAGGATTGATATGATTTTCAATGAGTTTAAAATAAAGAATTTAGTGATGAAAGAAAAAAATCATTTTATCGTAAAAAAACAAGTGCTTTTTAAGATATTTTCATAATAATTCTACTTTTAGCAATAAAATTACTTACAACAATTAACATCAAGTTACCTACGCTTTTTTATGATCACACAATTTTTTTTGTTCATTACTTTATTTTAATTTTAAGCTTATTGAAAACTAGGCTTTTTAGTTTTGTTTCCTGTTAAAGCTAGTTTTTTTAATTATTATTTATTTTATAATTTTTAGTTTTCAGGCTGTCAACGCGTATTCTTTAGATTTTTTAAAAACTAATATCGATTTCCTACTTTCTATTTCGGCTAACTAAAAAAGAGAGCTTTTATTTTTTTAACTATTTTTTTTTGTTGCAATGTATACGATACCCCCCCTGGTTGATATAGCCAATAGTCATATGCTTGTCTCAAAGATTAAGATGTATGGCTTAGTATATTTGGCCTTAGTGTTTGGTACAAGAGACTACCGTGTCTTCGGATATGAAAAATCGCTAATCCTGAAGAACCTGGTCACGATAATGAGCTAAACTTATTAAATTATTTTAATATCATCAGCCCTTGATAAGTATAGAAAGTTAAAATTGAATTCGATGTTTTAAAGTGCCCGAAAATCGAACTCTAAGATTCCGAAGGATACGTAAGTATGGATGCTTATTAACAGGGGAAGTTAATATAAGCGTGATAAAAACATCGAATTTGGGTAATTTTCTAATCCTAATTATCAAGCTATGAATTAATTATTCGCAAATAGATTTTGATAAAAAAACGTCATACACCACTCTTCTTCCAAATAATAATTATTTCATTGGAAAGATCGTGGGTTCCAAGTTAACTGTAAAAGTTAATTGGAAGTGAGAGAGCAATAGGTCTGTTTGATAATAGGCCACGGAATAGAAGTAATTTAATGTGTAATAATTGAATCACCTTTGAAATTGGACCAGATCCAGCAAACTCTGGCAGCGCCCATACCAAGGCAAGGCATTTCTGTCTCTTATTCATACGGCGGTTGGTTTCAGTTAAATAGCGAAAACATACAATAAATAACAATAATAATATACATTCCAAAATAAAATCCTATCGGATCGCTGTAAACGCCCCTTGGTTTGTACGAAACAGTCAACTCCACCGAGAGCTAAAACTAGAGACGATTGAAGAATTCATTAAAAAGCGTTACACCAGATTTAAGACCGGATTACCAGCAGTCAAAGGTGCTGTAGCATTCAACATACGCGAACCTATTTCATCCTCAAGACTAAAACCGAGACTCTTGAAAGATATTCTGATGTGAACTCTATTACCTTTCTCACCAATCGTTTTAACAAATTGAAATATAATCCTGTTTCCTTTTAGTTTTCCGTTTTATAGTACTATAGTTCTGTTTATTATTACATTATAATTCTTTTATATGAATAAAACTATTATATATTTATATCTTCTCCTCTAAATAATCTGATAATGTACAGTTAGGGGTGTCTCTTGCATGAGACGAAACACTTTTACCTTAAGTTAAAGTTTAAAATTCATTATTAAAAAAAAACATCTAAGGCTAGGAATAGTCGATCTGCAAATAGAGAATATATAAAAAAATAGAAAAATTAGACAGAACGCTACCCAACAGCGGACCAAAAGCTATTTCTCAAATTAAACAACTGTATACTGGTATTATTATTATTAATTGTACCACAGTAGGTACTTTTAGTTTTTGTTTGTTGTTGTGCAGGAATCACAATAACCCTGACTAAGTCACACCCGAATGTAAGTCCCCCCCCAATTGATAGAGTAAGGAAGCATATAGAGTTTAGAATATAAAATAATTTATCTATTACAGCCATATTCGAACATGGAACCTCCAGCATAGCAACTCAGGTCTCTGCGTGCTGAGTTAGAACAACCCCGCTATCTAAAAAGCTATTAAATTACACTTAAATTAGTTATTCACACCTTTTTTTCGCGATATTCTCTCGATTTATTTACAGTGTAATGTGCTCACACATTATATATCACACTCTCTAAAATTCTTAATATAAAAACAAGTTCTTTCATGT
Organism: Arma custos; assembly: GCA_037127475.1. NCBI lineage: Eukaryota > Metazoa > Arthropoda > Insecta > Hemiptera > Pentatomidae > Arma > Arma custos. The sequence goes on along the minus strand of CM073765.1, from coordinate 22,281,626 downwards.
ATATTAAGCAGTATAGGAAGAAAAATATTCTAACAAGTAGAATTTGTTTATTTATGACGTATTTTTTTATTTCCTGAGAACTAAATGAAAATATACTAAACATTTAAACGTAAGCATTAAAATTTAGTTGTTTAAAATAGACAATATTCCATAGAAACCCGCTAGATGATGCTATTTTTGTGTTGTACACTTTTCCTGTTAGCAATTAATGTGTAGTTACTATTTCGTAAATATAATTTTTAAAATACCTCAAATGGAATTTCCATGGCCAAATCATTGAAGATCTTATGAAATTAATACCTTCGCATTACTGGTAACTATCGATAAATTATAAATTAAACTGCTGTAAATTATTAATGAACGGTACTTCAACAGGTTCATTTCGAACCTGTTGAATAGTTGTTGGCGTATACTATGCCCAAGGTTGCGGGTTCGTAACCCGTCAATCATACTCCTGTACGATATCAGGTATTCTTTTAAGATCTCAATACTAATTATACCTGGATAGCAAAAATTTAGAGCTGCCATTGTAGCATCGTCTGATTAGACTCAACAGCATAAAGTGACATTAAATAAATAAACAGGTTAAACAATCTTTAAAGGACAAGGATCGGATTTTTAATACGCAATATATTTTACTAATATTATAAACGTGAAAGTTTGTATGCTTGTCTCTCTTTCACGCATAAACTACTGAACGGATTTGGATGAAACTTGACAGTAATATAGGTAATACATCAGAATAACACATAGGCTATAGCAAGCGCGGATATAGCGGGGGGAGCCCACGTGCCCCCCCTAATATAGGTTATACATCAGAATAGCAGGTAGGCTACAGCAAGGGTGTATTTCGGGAGGGGTGTCACGGGGGCACATGCCCCCCTTAACACGCTCTCCAGACAGTGTTTTAGGTACTGCGGAGAATCCATTTTAGTACGTAATTAAAGGCACATTATATATGCGAAAGATTTAGAGGGCACGGGGGCACGTGCCAGATAGTTTGTTGTGTTCTGTGGAGAATCCATTATGGTACATAATTAAAGGTAAATCAGGAACTTAGCATTTTGAAATTTGCTGATAGGTTCTTTGTATAATTTTAGAAAGAAATTTGGATAATTCCACACTCGAGGGTTTCCCCTTTAATATAATAGGGTTCAAAGATTGTATGGAATCCGTCAGTTTTGAAGTTAGGCATCTGAAATTTTGGATGTACGTGTAACTTATAGTTTAAAAAATATTAAATTATTTATAAAATGATCTGTCACGAAACTTCATGTGGCAGAACAAATTCCACGCGAGCGAGGCCGCGGGCAAAAGCTAAGAGTATGAATAAAAATTATTGTTTTTCGAGTATCGAATTTCAAGTCACTAATCCAACTTAAAGACACTGTTGACGAAAAGATTACTCAACGCCTTCTATATTAAGAATGATCGGATAAACAGAAGGAGCAGCCACTATTTCAATAGATCGTCCTAAATATAACTCAAGATACACCGAAATATCTAGAACACTCAGCAAGAATACCAGTTTACCTTCACCTCATTGCAATGTTTCATCTCCAGAAGAAAAAAAAATATAAGTTTAGTTTCTTCGGTTGGCAAACCGAGTATATATTGTATAACGTGTCAACATCTACCTTCTCCCTATAATCACGAAAATATTTCAATCTAATGGTTCACTAAAGCAATGTGTTTACTTTTCTTTATGATCTATTGATTCAGAATGTATACATACTGTACCACTACAACCCATGATGGGTATTGGGTTCAATACATGGTGGCGACTGCACTGTTCCAAGGACAAAGTTTGTGCAAGGAGATGATTTGACCTTTATCACGTTCTACCATCAGGTTTTTCCACGAATGCGGAGTACCCATTTTATTGAGACTGGGTGTACATATGTATGTAAAAAGAAGTTTAATTTCCAATCCCTAATAATTTATACCAACTGCCCCGGTTAATAAGTGGTTAAGTCGAACATTGTCTAGAGTGGATGTGTAATCGTGTCATTCTCCTTATTTTTGGCTTGAAATGGAGTTGTAATAAAAGCAAGAAGTAATTTTCAAGCCAATGCCTGATTTGAGCCGTTATTCACAAGGAAAATAACACGATTCGCTTCTCTAAGTACAAGAAACTAATTTTGAGGAAAACTCGACTTGACCACTTATTCACCGGGGCTTTATATATAATCTATGACGTTTGTATTTTTACTTTAAGTCCATGTTCTAGGCCAAATACTTAAAAGAGTTTAAAGACAGTATGTGCTTCAAGTAAGACGGGTAGAATGCGTTTATGCTACATGTACTGCGGCCGGAATGAAAACAGGGCAAACAACAATAATAATATTAAGGCTTAGAGAACCTAAAGGCTCGATGCCGATGCCACCAATCTCAGTTCAGAAATTTTCGTCCACGGACCATTACCCTAACCCAAATCCGCCAGATCACTCTTAATCCAATCCTCCCATCTACGCCTCGGTCTACCCCTTAGGCGCTTCCCAGTCGGAACAGTATTAACATCTAAGGAAATCGTCCGTCCCAAGTACCAGCAACTTTATTGTGCTTAGTAAAATCTTAATCTCCGTGACGCTATCTTCTTAATAATATTTACTCGGTGCATGTTCCACAATTCCGCGTTGTGTAAAAATCCTAAATTCTCCTGTGGTCTCATCCTGTTTTGGTCCGAATATTCTAAGCAGAAACTTATTTTCTAATACCTTAAGACATCATTCATCCTCCAGAGTTAGTGGCCACGCTACCCATCCGTAAAGAAGAGTTAGAAGGATTTATTATGTATTAGTATAAATTCTGATATTTAGATTTCGGAACAAAAGACGCGAATTTAGTAATATGGAGACCGATTAATAACAAGCATTTCCTTTAATCGCTCCTTTATTGCCTCATTGATTTCATTTTTCCTAAGTAATATTTTACGGATATTTTACTATTGATATTCAAATTCAAACCTTTTTCGGTGTGTATCACATTTTTAATAGCGCACTCAAGTATAGGTGAAAATGTAAGAATAGTGTAGGTGAAAGTGAATCACCTTGCTTTAAACCTGAACGAACCTCAAACTTCTCCGAAAAATGACTTCCAATTCTACTCTTTAGAACATATAACATTTAATATTATTAAAAATATAATAAGTGAAAGGTTTGTTGTTAAATTAAAACAATTAAAAACTGAAAAACTGAGCGGGACTATGGGAGAGCTAGCCAAGGCCGAATTACTAAAGTTGGCACTACCGTAAGCTGATCCACTTCGCCCTTTCTCGCCCATAGCACAAATTCTTTACTTCCACTATTCTCGCTATTAATTAAACAAATCAACATACATTTTTTCACTAATAAATATCCCTACATTCGAGTTTAATTATGTGCAATATAAGTTATAAATAAAAAAATAAAAAATGGGTGGTTTTATGAAACCACGATGCAAGTGAAACTTTTTCGGTTTGTAGGCACTTAACTAAAAAAAATTGGAAAATTATTCGATTTAGGTTATTAAAATTGTTTTTTTTAATCGTAACTTAATTAATTAATAGTAGACAAAATATTCAATTATAAATTTTCATTTCAATTTGCGTATTAGAGTATGGAATACATTCTCTGTATAATCTTACTCTTAAATATTATAAATGTGAAAGTTTGTATGTTTGTCTCTCTTTCACACAAAAACTACTGAACAGATTTGGATGAAACTTTGCAGTAATATAGACTATACGTCAGAATAACACATGGGCTACAACAAGGGAGAATTTATGAGGGGGGGGGGACACGGGGGCACGCCCCCCCGACAGTTTTTTAGGTACTGTTGAGGATCCATTATAGTACATAATTAAAGGGCAAATCACATGATAAAAGTTGTTAAAATAACAGAAAGAAGAACATGAGAGGAACTATTGTTTTGATATCCTACAAATCCTACTAATATTATAAATGCGAAAGTCTGTATGTTTGTCTCTCTTTCACACAAAAACTGTTGAGCGGATTTGGATAAAACTTTACAGAAATATAGACTATACATCAGAATAACACATGGGCTATAACAAAGATGAATTTAGGGGGGCAAGGGGGCACATGACCCCCCTCCCTCCTCAGACAGTTTTTTAGGTACTGTGGAGAATATATTATGGTATGATTGTATAGAATCCGTCAGTTTTCAAGTTGGACACCTGAAATTTTGGATGTACGAGTAACTTAAAAAAATTAAATTATTTATATAATTAATTAAACAACTTAAAAAATTAAAATATTTATTTTTTTTAAATTATTGCTAAAATTACTTATTTAAAATGATCTGTCATGAAACTTTATGTGGCAGACCAAATTCCATGCGAGCGAAGCAGCGGGCAAAAGCTGGTAGTTAATATAATCATTTAGATTATAAACGCAAATTGAAAAGTAAGAGCAATATTTATTTAAACCATTGAAGCGTTGTCAACTTCAATTATTCTATCAATAACTTCATCTTCGCTTCGAGCCCACATTTATTCACAAAATTAATAAACCATTACTATTGAGAATAAATGTGTGTCTACATATATACTCAAATTATAAATAGGTAAGGGATGTAAGAGTAATAATAAAACTTACTCCTAATAATGTAATATGAAGAATAATAATGTAATAAAACCATTAGGGAAGACCTGTGGTCTAGTGGTAGCGTAACATACTACTAAGCCCAAGGTAGTGAGATCGTAATCAGTCAGACAAAACCCTTAGTTATGCCGTCCTTTGAAAGGGACGTTAAACGGGAGTCCCGAGCCTGTACGATGTCAGGTAGGCACTTGTTAAAAATCCCTACACAAATAAAACCTGGATAGGCAAAGCTTAGGACTCTCGCTGTAGCATCATTCGATTAGCCATAGCAGCATAAAGTGACGTTAAATAAACAAACAAGACAACTGTAACAGATGTTTATTCAGGTACTTATATCCATTTCTGTTCCACAATTAATTCGTGTTACTTGTTTTTGTTTTTGTTATTTTTTTTTAAGATTAATTTATTGATATTTACAACAGTAATAATATTACATGAAGTAAATTTGCTGATATGAACAAAGGACATGAAAACAAAAAACACTTGTGGAGAAACTACCCATTGGTAGCACTACAACCTCTTTACTTGTTTAATAAATTTATCAGATATCGGAATATATTTACCTTTAAGAATACAGAATTACATAAACTGAATTTACGATTCTTCTTTATAATATTATTATTCAATACAATAAAATAATATAACAATGGTTATTAAACATCTTTTAAAGGTTTTTATACTTAACTTGTAGGTAATTAAAAGGTGTAGGTTACATTATCACTCATACATAACCTTCCTATAGATAGAGTATTTTACATACATACTGAATGATAGGCGAAAGTAACTTGAAGATCTTTTTAAATAAATTTACAATACTAAGCTCACTATAAAGGTATCTGTGCTGCCACAAATATTTTCTAGTTTATTGGAAGAGGTATACAATTTATTGTTGTTTGAAGAGTTTCTAAATTCACAATCTAGGTTTAAATCTAGATTTGACAGTTATCTGAATGGCCTAGAAATATAAATAACCAGCTTTGTTTCACTCCTTTATTTTAAAAACTGCGTAGGTTTTCAACATCGTGGCTATCTGATAGATGAAGTTCCAGATTTATTTTTACTTTAATTTATAACATAAGATAAACAGTTATTCTATTATCGAAAGCACTTGAATAACAGAAAAAGAAAGCTGAAATTTTGCTATGGCTTTTTTAACCACCAGCAAGTTTTTGAACCTATTCTTAACAAGTGCGTCAATGTATTTTTTGCTTATATCATTATACATAAATCTAATGTGTATCCTCTAACAGATTAATAATAATAAAATAAACAAATAATAATACATAAAAAATTAAATTAAAGTCGCTTCAATAAATTTACAACGCGTGGCCTTCACTTAATATAACTCAGATTAATAAATTAATAAGAATTACGAGAGGTAGCTTTGCTAATGGATGCATAAACATGAAACCTAGAAAATATAAAATTAAATTTCCATAGTTTTATAATTTCGAGTGATATAATATGTTTTCAATAGTATTTTTTATTTTTAAGTTCATTAATATGTGTACTTAATATTTGTCAGCGGGTATTCTAAGATTATCAAATAATAAGCTGTTGCTGTTTGTCAGTACTTTTTTTTTTCTACTATTCTATTCTTCATACTTCCTCCTTTATTTGGAGACAGAAACGGAAGATATACATAGGAATAACATAATTGGTAAGTTAAGTCTAAGTTCGAATCCCCACTAACATGTTTGTGTAGCGAAACTGGAGTTTTGTCAAAATGGCGGAGATAAAAGAGAAAACTGGGAAGCAAACAAAAAGGACCTTTCTTTCACCAACTATCGCCAAAAAGTAATGTATGCTGTAATAATTTTCTAAATAATTACTCCCGATTCTTTTATTTTATTATAAAATTATAAATGCCGTGGATCACCTGTGGTGTAGTGGTAGGCATAAACTTCTATGCATAATATCACACGTTCGCAGCCCGGCAGGATGTCTCCCTTGATCGGAGAGTAGGCAGAGTGGTGGTCCGAGCCAGTGCTGTCAGGTACTCGTTAAAGACCTGTTCCTAAACCGAACCGACACACGAATGAACTAATTAAATAGTTTAATATTGCCTTGACTGGCGTTCATCGGAGACATTCCTTACATCTCGGAGACGACAAAGCCTTCAACGGCACATGAAATAATTCAAGTCCCACACACCTAATTGTATGTCAAAGGGTTAATTCATAGAAATCTAATAAATTTCAAATTCAATAAGCCTCTTATTATTATTTAAGGCGAAGTAATATTACAATAAGGTACTTGCCTATTGATATTTATATAACTATCTATTAATTAAATATACAACACCATTTCAAACATTAACACTGTTCACATATAATAGGGAGCGGGGCAGCCCAGTTTGTTGAGTGCTGAGATTCCGAATTTAAATCAGTTTATGGCAAATACATTATTTAATCTTTTAACTATTGATAGACCCTGTGTGATCTACAGAATTTCCTATGGCTCACCCAGGCTCTATAAAGTGGATACCCTTAATTGGTGGGGGGATCTCGTGATTGAGCATGATCTCGGATAAATAACCTCCCTGTTCATCCGATTGCATAGAAACAGTACAGTCTCTACCTTGTACAGTGAACCCAAGTCCCCCATTGGATGTAATGGTAGTTGTTTATTTTAAGAGCTTTATATAGCTTCATACTTGATTTAAAAATCAATTAATATCAATTTAATAAATTAAATTGTTGCTACTACAACAGATTCATTTTTAAATTTCATTTGTTCACTTTATGTGAGTGGTTTCAGGTAGCGCTTTTATTAAAGATATTGTAAAGAATACAGAAATAATGCTATTTGAGTAAACCAAAAACAAAAATAGGGATTATTTAAATTATAAAATAAAATAAAGATATTATTTTATAATTTAAATAATCCCTATTTTTGTATTTGGTTTACTCAAATAGCATTATTTCTGTAGTCTTTACGATTTTTTTTTTACATATCACTTTAATTTGTTTCTATCCGTGCTATCCAGCCCTGAAGAGCTGCAATGTGGGCCGAAACGTCCGTTCAAATAAATAGTTCATCCCTATTTAAGAAATTCTTTCTCTGACCTCCATTCGGGCTATCATCCCTTTGATCTTGATATTTGACATAAACTCGACCTTTATTTATTCTCAAAATATGTAATTCATTAATATCATTATTGTCGAAAACTGTTTGTATTTGCATCTTTCAAATATAAGATAAATTTTATAAGGATATGAAAGCACTGCATAAGATTGAGGGAGTTCAAGGCTGCACCTGACGGTACCCGTCTCGGAACAATTCCAACTCGCTTTTGTTCAAGTTGTGACTACCGATTTAGTAGCTTCGCCATGCCTTGATATGTTATTTACAACTGTTTGATTCTTTAGCCAATTCACAACGAATAATTATTTCGTAAAAGTTGTGAACAATTAATTAATATTTGCGTTTTTCTTTATTGTAACGTAAGTCGAATTTTATAATCAAACGAGAAGTACACTCTGACTATGGTTCAACTTATATTACAATTCAAATTAGTTATGTTTGGATTCGAACAAGAGATATTTGGGACTACAAGATAAATTACCACAAATTCCATCTAATCATCTTTACCCTTCGTCGTAAACCAATGACTTCCTGTCCCTCCTATATTCCATATAACATCCTACTGATTCCTCTAGAATGGACCCGGTACAAAGGACTACACCTTGACAAACATTTAACTTTAAATCCTCTTACTAAACCGAAAGGACAATAAACAGCTCGCCGTTTCAGGCTTCTGCAACACTTACTAGACAACAGCACTAAGCTCGCAATTAATTACCAAAGACTCTCTAGACTTACGGAGTAAAATCAACAAATTCCTATCGTGTTCAATCCAAAATCCTTCATAAAAACCTCAAAGCTCCTTACTTTGTTGCGTACAAAGTCATCCATAATGACATTAATATCCCATTTGTTGCTTATTTGGCCCGAATCCGACATCAGTCTTTTCATGACAAACTTTATTCACACTCAAACCCACTAGTTTGATACCAAACATCCCTTCAATTCCTGATAATCCTCCGAGGCGCCTGAAAAGAATATGGTCTCGTGACCTTCTAAGTTGAATTTATTATTCGAGTAATATCATTGGGTATTTTCTCTACTAGCCTTTATCTAATGTCATTATATATCTTTCATTATATTTACTCGATGTATTACTATAATAGAGTTGTAGATTTCATTAAATAAATTAAAAAATATATATATTTGAGACAATAAAATAGAGTCAAATACTCAAAAAGAAACACTATTATTTATTATAATGCAATTGGGAAAACCACAATGCAAAGCCTTATGTTTCAAATCTAGTAATACACCCACTTACCAGTCGACGTTTCGCCTATTCAGGCATTATCAAGACACAAAAACAAAAAGGGTTATGTGAATCACATCTCGAAGAAGAAGGTGCAATACATCCCAACGATCAACAGCCCAAACAGGCTCTAAACATGAGATAGCACCCCACCACCAAGACGTTCAACATACAACTTTTTTTTGTGTCTTGATAATGCCTGAATAGGCGAAACGTCGACTGGTAACTGTATGTATTTGAGACTTTTATGGAACTTCATATTTATTTTAGTTTCTACTCGAGGAAAAACCTGTATCATTCAACCCACGAAGACTGTAGGGCTCAAAAAATTATGGAGTCTATACACTACTACGAGGGTTCCCAGATCCAACATAGTCGGTACATCGCTGATAACAAAATAATTCGACTGGATTCAAACCCAGGCCTTCAGATCAGTAGAACACTATTTATCTTAATGATTTACCACGCACAAAGTGCATTAATAAAATATTCGGAAGTTAACATTTCGATTATAAAACTATAACAGGTTGGCGAATAACAAAAACCTGTATCACTACAGTCTATGGAGGCTATTGGGTTCTGCAAATGGTATAGTCTGTACTGTTTCTGAGTTGACGGTTGTGCAGTGGGGTGGTGATTCGGTCGAGATCAAACTCAACCACCGAGTTTTCCCCAATTAAGAGTACTTCATTGAGGCTGGGTGAACCCCAGGAGAGTCTGGTAGATCCCACAAGATCAATATAAGGCCGTATCAGATTAATTGATTTTATAATAATTTATCTTCCACAGCCAGATCCAAATCCAGGATCTTCAAGACAGCAACCCAGTGCTCTACGTACTAAGCTACCCCCATCCCCCAGCTTTCGTGAAGGGATGAAGGGATAAGACTCTGTGCCCTTGATTATACATTTTTTTTAACAACTTTTCCATTTCCTTGATAAATTGAAGCCTATGAATTTTTGCCGCCTTTATAGCCTAAACCTAAAAATTCCAAGTTTTAGAACTGGACAAAAGCTTGACGGCGCTGGAGCGATAAAGACCTCCACACACAATTCAACAATGTAATGCGGGTCAAACTATATAAGATTTTTTTGTTTAAGGTTATGTTAGGTTTTAGTTTTTAAAGACTCACATCTATGGTCTTCAGCTTCCTTCTTCTTTTGGTTTAATATTTATTTTTATTTTACATATAAATATTATATCTTATTGAAGATATTATTATGTTTAAGAAAAGTTAGTATTTTATCTATATTTGTGGTGTTATCACCCAGGATAGTCGGGGTTTTTCTATCAATTCCCAAGCCATGAAAATATGTTTCATACAGGAGACAGTCCTCCAAGATGTGGGTGATAGTTAATTGCACCCTACAACTTTCGCACTTTGGTGGTGCATCTCTCTCAATCAGATATCGGTGGGTCAGAGGATTATGGCCGATTCTCGTATGGGGTGAACTAATTATCTTTCACTTGTAACCATTTACTATCATATCTAAGATTTGGTTTGCGCCTCATAAAATGGTATTAAATAATGTTGATGTACTATGCCGAATAAAAGTGGATTTAAAATTTGGACGATATAAAATATATCGTATATAATAATACAAAATATTATTTTCTATCTGATCATCATACAATCAAAGAAAAAAAATAGGGGGGGGGGGAGAAAGTTGTTAAACTCAAACATTATAGAAAATAATGAAAGTTCAAATTTTATTGCGAACAAACAATATATATATATATATGTGAAAGCTAGGCCAGCGGAGTGGCTCAGTGGTAGAGCACAGAGTTGCCATGCCGGAAATCCTGGTTCAAATCCCGCTGCGGGCAAGACTTTTATTTAGTCTGTTTGAAGCCGGAGATGGATCATAAAGAATCTAGGACCCTCCTGGGGCTCACCCAACCTCTATAAAATATTATGAAAATAGGGTACCCAAAATAAGGAGGAGAAATCTGGCGGTTGAGCGTGACCTATGACAAGTCACCTCCTTGCAGAACCGTTGTCCATGAAACAGTACCGTCTCTACAGGTTTTTTATTTATTTATTTTTTTATATGTGATAGGTCAATAATGTCGGTTACTTTCATTTATAAAATATTTTCATTTACTACTTCAATCAAAGCTTAACTGTAACCTTATTTTTGTATTTGGTTACACCAAAAAATATCAAACTGAATTAGAAATTTGTTTAAAGAAATAACGAAAGTGGTGGAAAATTATTGAAGAATAATGGGCGAAGTGTGTTTTAAAGTTTAAATATAATAACGTTAAATAACGAAGTAGTCATATTTCAGCCTGGCACATAGTTCAGGTCTCCTATGCCCAAGGTCGCGGGTTCGCAGCCCGGCAGGTGGTCTCAGCATTTTTTAAAGGGAGTGAAAAATCCTTCATTATGACGTTCTTGGAAGGGGCGTAAAATTGGGTTCCCTAACCTGTGCGGTGTCAGGCACTCGTTAAAAATCCCTATACTAATTATACCTGGATAGGCAAGAGTTAGGATTCCCACTTTTAATTAGAAATCTGTAAAAAAAATTTTTGAAGTAATCTCCTCTGGAAGAGTTCGCCAATTCTTATAATTTGCAAAACATAAACTCTAAAGTTCGTATTTTACCCCGAATCTAAGCATTCCTCTTAAGTACGAAAAATTCACTGGGTATTATCCAACTAAGATAATCCCATAACTGGATGTTAAGTCACTGAGAGGGGAGTGATTTATTAGATACTAAATAATCGAAATTGAATTAATTTTTTGGAATTGTTTCGATGTATCGATTATCATTAGCCGACATTGATAGGAACCTTAAACAAAGGTTTCAGCTATTTGTTAAAATAAATAATGTTCACACGGAGTCAGATTGTAACTGTCAATAAATAGATTTGTTACCTAAATCATTGCTTTATTAATAAAATAGTTTTACATACTTAAAAATGTATATACATAATTATATATTATTACACATATTATATATATATATATTTTTTTTTTATCACTAAGGTGAAGAAATTACACTGTTCGTAATTCCTGTAAGCAATGTTGACACCTTAGATTGGCAAAATTACCTAAATATTCGATAAAAGATGCAAGAAAAAGCGAATTCAGATTTTAAGGCGAACTATACAGTCCAAAGATTAGTTTAGTTTTGAAATCATAAATAAGGTTCAAACACAGAAAACTGAGATATTAGGAAAATAATTGCAACTTGTATAATGGATGGGGCACCGAGCTATCTCAACATAAGCGGTATCAGAATTCCCAACCTGAGTAAACTGTAACATGCCAAACCGAAATGCGAAATGCGAAACTAAAATACCGACTATTTTCAAATTAGTGCTTTACTCTTTTAATTTTGTTGGCATAAGTTTAAGGGCGAGTTCCAGGTAGATTTGTCTGTTAAAAAAAATTAAATTATACGTCAAGATTAATGGCAATATTTTATTGAAATCAATGTCTTGATCGTCATCGTATATATGAATTTTTAACATCGAGACAAAGATATAGCTTGTTTCTGTACCATTCATGTCACTGAATTCCTCCTAAAAGATTGGACCGATTTTGATGAAATTTTTTCTGTGTTCAAGTGGATTCGAGAATAGTTTAGATTCACAATTCCATCCGACATATATTGTTTTTTTTTATCCATCCATCCTGCTACTAACGTTTGAACACAATCAGACTGTTCGCGGAATCGAAATTTTTTTTCTATTCCAGTTCAACCCCAAAAAAATATACCTATATGTTTTTTTAGTTTTTTAATGATTATGTCTATACCAGACATAAGAATAAATTTTTTTTCTTTTCATTAATTAAAACACTAATAAAAATATCGTCGACTGGAATGGGTTAAAGCTTATAGTACACAGGTATAGTCGCGTAATTGTTAGGTCAATTTATTTTAATGATTTTTTTTTAGTTGCACCAAAATAAATTATTGCTCATTCTTATAATTTTTTCCTTTTTTCAAAACTGGATTTATTTGAATTTCATCTTCAAGAAAAAAATAAAATCGGCTTCCAGTCAAATTCTTTTATTGTTTTATATGATAAAACGTTTCGACACTATGGTGTCATTTTCAATCATTTATTCCTCTGCATTCCTCAACTGGAAAGTCAATCTTTTTTAAAAATCATTTTTAAGGAGGTCTTTTTTCCTCCATAGTCAAACTTATATTCCATTACATAAAAAAAATATTCCATTTTTTATGTAATGGAATATAAGTTTGACTATGGAGGAAAAAAAGACCTCCTTAAAAATGATTTTTAAAAAAGATTGACTTTCCAGTTGAGGAATGCAGAGGAATAAATGATTGAAAATGACACCATAGTGTCGAAACGTTTTATCATATAAAACAATAAAAGAATTTGACTGGAAGCCGATTTTATTTTTTTTCTTGAAGATAAATTATTGCTTTTTTTTATTTTAAATATCTTGTTTTTGTAACTGGAGTGCATCTTTATTAGTCAATCATTCACATGAGTAAAATTAAAAACCTTTTCCAGTCATTATTATTTTTCTTTATTCTAAAAAACGTTTCGACAAATCCATGTCATTTTCAATTTACATCATTTTTTTTTTTTTTTTTTATAAATCTTTCAACACTATTTAATTTTAAAAATATTTTCTAAAAAATTTTTTAATTTAATTTTGTACATTTTCAACCTTTTTGGTTAATTGTCATATAATTTAAAAATAAAGCTTAGAGTTATAGTGTACTCCATGGTCAATTACTAATTTTTGTCTTAAATTAGTCTTTAATTAGTAATTGACCATGGAGTACACTATAACTCTAAGCTTTATTTTTAAATTATATGACAATTAACCAAAAAGGTTGAAAATGTACAAAATTAAATTAAAAAATTTTTTAGAAAATATTTTTAAAATTAAATAGTGTTGAAAGATTTATAAAAAAAAAAAAAAAAAAATGATGTAAATTGAAAATGACATGGATTTGTCGAAACGTTTTTTAGAATAAAGAAAAATAATAATGACTGGAAAAGGTTTTTAATTTTACTCATGTGAATGATTGACTAATAAATTATTGCTTAAAATAACCAATGAAAAATCTATAATTTATCCCCAGATCAACCTGTCTGAGAGTTCCCTCCTGACTTCTGGGCCACCCTTAACTTGGCATTTATCCTGGCATTATGGGTGGCGAATAAATGTGGTCAGCAACTGCAAATGTCCAAACAGCAACAGAAACCTTATATACACATACACACACACACACATATATTTTAGCTACCTATATATGCTGTACACAATTAGAGGTATACCATAAATCATTCAATTTTTTTATTTTTTAACAAAAATGTCAATTTAGATAAAACTTATAAATGGGGTTTCAATTAAACTTAAACAAACAACAATAATTTATTTGGTATCTTTTCCACAAGTTGACGCTTCGAGTTGAGTTATAAAATGTTTTAAATGTTTATTCGTTTCATTTTTAATATTATCAAAAAATACAACTTATCGTGAACTTTAGTAATGGAAAAGAAAATGTAAGTATTAGTAATAAGTAGATTTCAGCAATCATTTCATCAAGAAATAAAAGTTTCAACTGACATTTCAAATTATAGATGATATATGATTGTTGTAACATACATTTCTAGATGAAATGATTACCGAATTATCCACATTTCCCATAATTACATTTCATTTTCCATACTAAACCTCATGATAACTTGTATTTTGGGAAAATATTAATAGGATAACGAACAAAGTTAAAACTTGTGACTCAACTCGAAGCGACAACCTGCGGAATAATTACCATTTATTGTCAAGAACAAAAAAACTATTCACAATAACTAAAAGCTATCAAAAATTTGTCAACCTAGTATTTGCACATACCACAGCAATCTTAGTTAGTATGGACATATCACTTCAGAATAAACTAGATTTATACTTATTTTTAAATATCTAGATTTGAATAATAATATATTGAAGATTTATATAATTTTAGATTTATATCTAATTTTTAAAAATATCTTACTTTTCTCCCTATCTAATTTATCTTTATATGAGACATTAAGTAACCGGTACTACTTTTATGTTTTAAAAAGAAAGATGAGTTTCATAGAGTACCTAAAGCATTTATTTATTTAATTATACAGAAAAACCTAATCACAATGCGATAAAGTCACAATATAATTTGGTTTGGTTTATTTTAGGTTCAGTTAAAAAATCAATGGTTCCGAATCCGTATGGGTCTGTAAACCAATAAGACAAAATTAAACCGAGTGTGATCCACTGTTTCCTCAAATTGGAAATTAGGATGCTTATAAGTCCATTTTGGGGAATTTATATAATGTTTTAACCATTACAGCCAAGATTTCAGAAAATAAAATAAACTAGAACAGTTCTAAAAATAGGTTCTAACAAAGAAGATACTGTAGGAGGTTGTCAGAACCTCCCAAAGATGGCAATGCACTCATAAGCCACTGTATTTCATGTTTATTAGAAAAAAATCGCATCGCTTTTCAAGATCAAGAAACACTAAAATATTTAAAACTTAATGATAGATATTTATATATAATTAATCCTAGTTATGTGTAATGAATTTTTTATTGCCAGATGGCGCTAATACATAAAAATCAGTCAGTGTTTTGTTTAAAATAAGTGTTCCAATATGGTGGAATCAATATGGACTTGGAACTACCAACTATTTTTTCCAGAAATAGAAAAAAACTCATTTTAGTACTGCCGGAAAAAAAGGTTTTTCAAACTATAAGATATTTTCATAATTACTCCGCAGGTTGTCGCTTCGAGTTGAGTCTCAACAAGTTTTAACTTTTCATTCGTTTTCTTTTTAATATTTTTATTTTTCAAAAATAAAATTTATCATAAGCGTCAGTATGGAAAAAAAAATGTAATTATGGTAAATGTCTATACTTCGTTAATCATATCATCTAGAAATGAACGTTTCAACAAACATATATCATCTACGTGGAACAAAATGGCCTGGGTGGAGGTAAAAAAATTTCTCCTAAGTAAGGAGAACTGTTTATTAAAGAGCCAACGTTTCAACCTACATTGCAGGTCTTTTTCAGGGCTGCCAGGAAGAGGGGGCTGGTGTAGCTTTGTCACTAACTACTCACATAACTAACTACTAGACTAACTACTAATTACTAACTACTAATTACTAACTACTAATAATAGACTAACTACTAACTACTAATAATAGACTAACTACTAACTACTAATAATAGACTAACTACTAGTGAGTAGTTAGTGACGAAGCTACACTGTGCCCTCCCCCCTCCCTCAACAGCCATGAAGAAGACTTGCAATGTGTGTCGAAACCTTGGCTCTTTAATAAACAGTTCTCCCAACTTAAGAGAAATTTTTTTACCTCCTTAAGGACCATTTTCTTCCACATAGATGATATATATTTGTTGAAATGTTTATTTCTAGATGAAATGATTACCGAAATCTACTCATTAATTCTATACTGTACTAAACTAGCTCACAATAACTTGTATTTTTGGAAAATATAAAAAATGAAAGGAATAAACAGTTAAAACTTGTAGTAACTCAAGTCAAGGCAACAACCTGTGGAACATATACTAAGATTTAGAAGTCTATCAGAACATTGTTACAGCAACTTTAGTAGAACACACCATTAGCAAAGAATTCAGAACAATTCTCAAAACATCTTCCTTCAATCATAAAATAAACAAAATAAATTTCCTGGCATCTCTATTATATTTAAACCGCCAATTATGTTAAGAAAAAGATAATGAAAATGTAAAAATTAAAATCTTAAGGGTATATATTAAACAAGAAAACTCCATTTGTCGTTCCTTCCTTTCTAGAGTAACAAATAAGTTTAGATACTATACCATGGTCCAATTCCACACAGAAAAACAGACAATTTAAAATTAGTATCAGTTTTTTAAAAGTACAATCGATGATGATTTGGAAACCGATTAAGTCTTAAAATTACCATCATTTGGAATTAATTTAATTCTGTTTGTTTCCGATCAATGAGATAAGAATAAAAACTTAAAAATAATAATAATAAGGCTTAGTAAACCCAAAGGCTCAATGCCGATACCACCAATCTTTGGTCAAAAACTTCTGTCCATGGACCACTCTTAACGCGATCCTCCCTCCTATTCCTTGGTCTACCCCTGACGCTTCCCAGCACAGCCCTTATCAACATCTTAGGAATTTGTTCCTTACTAAGCCCAGCAACTTTAAAGGCCCATTTTAATGTTTGAAGAATAATAGCTTAATTTTTAAAAATAAAAAAAAGCCTGTAAACAATATGAAATGGATATGTACCTGAAAATAAAATAATTATTATATTATAAATAATATAAAAATTACCAAAGCATTGATAATATACAAAGCATTCTTAAAACAAAAATGTCTTTGTTAAAATAAATATTCTAAAAGGCTTGAAAGTACTCAACATGCTCCAGACCCTGTTTAAAACAATGCCTGCTTTATCCTTCATAGATATAAATAAATATATATTTATACTACTGCATTTAATATTTCCATTTATTATTTACTGTGTATTTCATAATTTAAAGTTAAACTAATCATGTTTTATTTTAATTGAGCTTATTTTTTTATTTCATATAATGTTACCAAACGAAATTATATATCTAAATATTAAATTATTCAATTTATTATAAGATATTATAATATCTTTATCTTATTAAATTTTATGGGTTAATTGCTAAAAAACAAATTGTTAAGAAATACTAGAAGGGCTCGAGATAAGAATGTAACAAAAAATAGTTATTTAAATAAGAAAATGAATATTTTGTGCAAAATGCTACAATGTTTCTATGTGCAATTTTTTAATATATTGGTTTTAGTACTTTTTAATAAATAAAGTTAATATTTCTAGGAATGAATCAATGCAGACATAATAAAAAGAAAAAAAAACAGTTTTATTACAAGTTTCCCTCAAGCTCTTCAATCATTTTCGCAATATTGAAGTTGTAATTAGAACTGAGTACATTTAGTAAAATTTGTTAATCTTAAGTTAAAAGTTCTCTTTAACATGAATAATGAAATATTAAAAATAAAAATTGATGTTTGTTTTCGTTAAATTAACTGGCCAATTATATTTATCTTACAATCCTATATTCTGCATGGATAAAAAGGCTATATGCTTGAAACAGGGTTAAAAAAGTATATATTTCAGACCTGCTGTAATTTTTCTCCATGACAGTGAATTTATTTTAGCTTAAGATTCTTTTCCCTCTCAAGTCACTTGTTTACATATATATTAATACAAATCACTATTTTAAACATAAATTAACACAAATCACTTATATACACTATTTGAAATTCACTTAAACTAACTTTACATAACTATGATAAAATATGAATTATAATATTCATTTTACCTTAATAGCCCTTCCCTCTACTAACTAGTTACAGTACTACCAACAATCATCCAAGTAAAAAAAAAAAGTTGGAAAGTATATCTAGAGAAATCATTGCACTAAAATTAATTAATAATTCAATTTTTTTTTAAATAAGTACATTTGTAGAAAACAATCGCTTTTAATTTGTTTTTTCTTATTGTAAAATATGACAAAATATTAAGCATTATTCCAGGTTTCAAATGAAATTTATAATAAAACAAACCACATTTTTTTGGGCGGGGGGTTGAATTCCAATAAAAATAAGTTTGAGTCATTGAACATGTATGTCCCATAGGCTTTAAATATAATAATATAACATTAGTATGTTGTTAAGAATCGAATAAATAATATCTTTAGTCCCGACTTTCATCTTCGACGAGAGAGCCAACCCGTGGGTTTGTTCTGGATCTATTTCTGTACTGAACAACAGTAGACATTTTTTCAGCCGCTTTTAAATTATTTCTATATTTAATTATGCCTAACCTGCCAATGACTGATGGCGGCATTAAATTGGAAATGTTAGGAATGAGAGACGACAAGAAGGTGGTGGGGGGGAGCATGTTCTCAGGACAACTAGTAGCCCAGCCTGTGTCTATTCATGTACGCGCGTTCCAAAAATGGCTTTGGCCTGCTGACATCCCGCACTTCTCACACCCTATTAGTAGATCGTTCTCCTCGTCTTCTCTGCTCGCCCTTCGGTTTGGGAGGTCCTGGGAAGACATCGAGTTAATAAGAAACGATAAAGATACTCATAAAATATGTTAATCAACAAAAACAGACGGAGCAACCAGTGAAAGAAATTTTTATGGCATTAGTTTTCTCTATATATTTAATTCACTACTTATTTTACAATCAACGCATAACATTCATGCCGCTAGTCAACAGCCTGTTCCATTCTTAAATTCTCATGATAATATTAAAATATCTTCAACTTCTGAATTTCAGTACACTTAAATAAAACCATAACCTCCGCAGCTTTGAAGCTCTGACCCCAGATAAGATTTTACCTAATATTGAAATCCTGAAATCTATATCTGATATTCAATCGATTCCATCTCGAATAACACCAGTATTTACCATATCCGTACCCAATTCAAATCCTTTACCTTCCAAAGGAAACATACTTCTTGGATATGTCCAGAAATTGGGAATCTACAAAAGAGGCGTGATGCGTGCAAGATTAACCGAGGATTACCATGTATTTTGGCACTGGAACCAATCAGACAAGCAGAATACGACTACTAGAACGAAGCCCTTTCCTCTGCTCCTAATTCTAAACTAAAATGGCAAACATTCCCTTTACAAACCTTTTACCTCATCATTCTTCTTAGTAGCACACAAAAAATTAAATAGACCCTCTCTTTCCGTTTAGACTCAAACAGTCTCGATTTCTTATCAAACTGTACACTTCCTTCTTTGTCCCGTCCTCAGGAGTAGCTCTAAGTTCGAAAATTTTACTTTTCTTATTCAATTACTCTACCAATGATCTCCCAAATTCACGCACCACTTTTCTCAACACATGTATGCCGATTACTACCAAATCTATCAATTCTTACCCCATTTTGACGACTTTTGAGTGGAATAATATGGCTCTTCAATTTTGTTCATTGACTGACAGATTGAAGAAAATGATTCAAGTGCATTATTAGAACTGCCATCCTTCAATTCAAACCCTCACTACATTGAGAAAAAAATTCCCAGACACTGTTAAGCCTAATACTGTATATTAGAATTTATTATTATCAAGTGGCCTGCATAAGAAATTTTTTTTATCTGTCTTTAAAAAATATGCCTTTAGACACCTGTAGCAACATGTAATAATTTCAATTAACGATTTTATATGTTCTTTGCTAATCATTTAAAAACTTTTTAAACATTAAAGTAACGGTCACCTGTGGTCTAGTGGTTAGCGTAATAAACTACTAAGCCCAAGACCGTGGGTTCGTAGCCCGGCAGATGGCCCTAGCATTTTTTTAAGGGAGTAAAAAATCCTTAGTTACGCCGTCCTTCGGAAGGGACGTTAAAAGGGATTCCCGAGCCTGTACGATGTCAGGTACTCGTTATAACCTGGATACGCAAAGTTTAGAGCTCCCACTGTAGCCTCGTCCGATTAGCCATAACAGCATAAAGTAACTTTGTTTTTTGTTTGTTCATTTAACGTCACTTTATGCTGCTATGGCTAATCGGACGATACTACAATGGGAGCTCTAAATTTTGCCTATCCAGGTTTAATTAGGATAGGGATTTTTAACGAGTACCTGACATCGTACAGGCTCGGGACCCCCGTTTAACGTCCCTTCCGAAGGACGGCGTAACTAAGGATTTTTTACTCCCTTTAAAAAATCCTAGGGCCACCTGCCGGGCTACGAACCCGTGACGTTAGGCTTAGTAGTTTGTTACGCTAACCACTAGACCACAGGTGACCATAAAGTGACGTTAAATGAACAAACAAACAAACATTAAAGTAGATTGAAATCGATCTAAACCCTTTATCGATCAACAATCTAAGATTGTTGGCCTGCGGTTTTAGAAGTTCACTCTTAAGACTTAAGAGAGCGAATTTGTTCTGATAACCTTCGTTTCTTACCTTTATAAATATTTATAAAACATGTAATTGATTTGGAAGTTTGGCCTTATTACAAACCTTAACCTGGTGCATTAGTTAAACAAGTAAATATAAAGCAAACAATTAAACTACTTATGACGATTTTTTTTAATTTTTGATCACGAAACTATTTTAAGTACTTGGCTCTTCTAGAACCAAATTTACATTATACTATTAGTTTGTTATTTAATGATGACTCCTTTATTTCGCTGTTTTGAAAGTCGGTGGATCGTTTATTTTTCCATCAACCTATATTTGACACTTTATAGCGACAGTTTGACCTGTCTTGTTCAATGCCAAAATAAACTGTCTGCATTTGTTTCTTCTCCCAGTCTACCATTAGAGATTGTCACCAGTTGTGATATAATTATTTTTTCCATATGTAGTATGAATGGCATAGATCTTGAGGCTTTACCTTGGAATATCATCAGTATTAGAATGCCTCTGCATATTAAACTTACTATTAATTTTTTTACTTAGATATATCGCTTGGGAGTTTTGGTAATTATTCCACAGGTTGAAACCTCGAGTTGAGTCACAAGTTTTAAATTTTCATTCGTTTCCCTTCTAATATTTTCCAAAAATACAATTTGTCATGAGCTTTAATATGAAAAAGAGATTGTAATTATGGGAAATGTTTATACTTCGGTAATCATTTCATCTAGAAATGAACGTTTCAACAAACACCTATCACCTATGTGGGAGAAAATGGTCCGGGTGGAGATCAACAAATTTCTCTCAAGTAGGAAGAACTGTTTATTAAAGAGCCAATGTTTCAACCCACATTGCATGTCTTCTTCAGGGTCATTCAGGAGGGGCCCGGTGTAGCTTCGTCACTAACTACTCACATAAGTAAATACTAACTACTAGTGAGTAATTACAAACTACTAGAACTAGACTAACTACTAGTGAGTAATAACAAACTACTAATACTAGACTAACTACTCGTGAGTAGTTAGTGACGAAGCTACATCGGGCCCTCCCCCTTCGACAGCCCTGAAGAAGACCTGCAATGGTTCAACAAACATGTATCAGCTAAACTTCGAAACTTTAGTTGGAACTTTTATTCTTGATGAAATTATTGCCGAAATCTAATCATTACCTGCAATTACATTGTCTTTTCCATACTTAAGCTCACAATAACTTGTATTTTTTGAAAATATTAAAAATTAAAGGAATAAACGGTTAAAACTTGTAGAAGTCTTCTTAAATTTTTCAAAATTGATTTAACTTTCAGTGTATTTTTCTTTATATCTTACAACTTATTTTATCAACAAGTTAACTGAATGAGAGTCAAGGATGTGCCACTATCATTTTTACTGCAATGACTTTTATCCTTAATAATTTGTTTCTTTAAATTAAATTTTTTTAAATACCTTAAAAATCATCTTTAACAATGTAGGTGGGTTATTATTATTGATGGCCTAGTAGGTATATTTATTCTATTTATGTAACAGATTCTATATATTTTTATTTACATGTTTAACAAAATAAATCTTTTAAAATGTACTATTTTTTTTTATTTTCTCAGATGCCAGAAGTTGTGTTACCTGCGACAAGGTCTTGCAGGAATTGGAAAAGATCGACGATGACACCGACACGTTTGGAGTGGATTTCGTTAAGATCAATGATAAAAGACTTGCTAAGCAATATGGCATCAAAACATTCCCCGCACTCACCTACTTCCGAGAAAAAGAACCCATTATATACGAAGGTATATATTATTATCTCACTATATAATATAGTAAATATCTAAATAAATTATTGATAAACTTGATCATTAAAATAAAATTATAAATATAAAAAATGTTTGTTTTTAAGATACCTAAACATTGTTTTGTATACAAAAATTCTTTGATTGATTCTGAATATGTACAATCTCTATTTTTTCAAAATGAAAATAAATAAAAATGTTAGAACTTAATAATTATTTTAGCTGAGAATTCAATGTCCATTTCTGTTTGGACTGTGATCTATACGTTGAATGAATAGTGAGGGTGAAGTCAGAAATACAATAAGGTTTTTAGAAAAGTAAAAAAAAAAAAAAAAAAAAATAGTTTTGACATATTCCTCTTGGCATATCACTATAAAAGTTATTTTTATATTTGACATTTTAATATTAACAGATACATATTTTTAGAAAAAGAAAAAAAAGGAGGTTTTTATCAACGAAATTCAAAATTTTGAATTAAATATATATCTAGTTTGAAGTTCATTTGTCATATATTCTTAGAACTAATATAAGAATGCACACACCAAATTTTGTAAAGATTGTCTCACAAAGGGATTAAAAAAGAATTGCTTTATGTAAACTCATACAATAATTAACAGTGGATTAGTATAATTAGTGTAGTTAGTGAAATTTACATAAAACCTCGACAAATTATATACCTAAACCTTCCTGGTGAATCACTCTATCTACTGGTGAAAACCGCATGAAAATCCGTGCAGTAGTTATTGAGTTTACCGCGAACAAACACAGCCGAGGAGTTTGTTTTGTAATATGTATAGATGTTTAAACAATGATTGAATGAACAATGAATAAATATGACATAGGTACCATGCATGTCCATTTCAGTTTGAAAATATGTTCTCATAAAAATACAAGGTTTTATTTATTTTTAAATAATCCTCAAAAGTCTCAGTTTGAATTTTACTCATAAATTCTTGCAATAAATCTATGCAATGTATTTTTATTTTTTTTAAATTAAAACTTCTGATTTGGAGTTTAAAAAAAGAAAATTCTTAAACATTTAAGAAATTTGATTGGTTAGATTTTAAATTATATCCGAGAAATCTTTCTGAGCTTCTTTAAAAAATTGTTTTGAAAATCACCTTAGCAGATGCTGATTTTACATTTTCTATTATAGGAGACCTTATGGATGAGGAAAATGTTCTGGATTTCCTGACGAGTTTAGAAGCGATGGATTTGCCTGATAGGATAGAAGATGTCAATTCAAAAATTCTTCAAAAAATAATAGAGGATACTGAGTATGTCGCCGTCCTTTTCTGTAAGCCCATGTTACATTTATAAAAAGCTGAAATCTGTAACTGTTTACATATTTCAGACAAAACAAAAAAAAAAAAGAAAGAAAGAAATCAATAATAATAATATCACAAATAATTTTTAAAAAATATATGTTTTACAAGCTTCTGTCACTTATTTTGTTTTTTGTTAATTTTTTTTTCTTGTGTTTAAGAAGTCATACTGTTAATTTTTAATGTAAATTCTAACATTTTTTGTTTGATGAAAATATATTTTAATTTAAGAGAATCAGTTTAATTACAGTCTGATCCTCTTTTTTTTTTTTAATATATATTTTACACAGAATAACTTTGTGAAATGAGCTATAATTAAAAAAATTAATCAAATATTAGATATGTTCAATCAAGTATAACTATATAATTGGACATATATATATTTATTTGAAAATATGTCTGTTTTTTTTATATGATGACTTTAATTTAAAGTGATGATAAAATAACGTGAAATAACTTGAACAGCATGTGCTTTACCGCTTATATCTGTGTTTCAATTTTTTTTTTCATGTTTTTAATGAGTTAAAATGTATTTAGGGTTTGAGCGAGTAAACTCATATCATTAGAAATATTAAGGCAAATAAATTATGAACAATTATATTTTATAAGCTGTTATGTTATCATATTGTCAGTAGAAAAATCCAAACCCAGTCTTATAAATTGGTGATTAAATTGATGTGATGCGCCTTTCTTTCTCGTAAGAAGCATTAAATGCCTTTAACCTTATAATTGATTATCCATTGGTATAGATTACTATGACAAATCACCTCTCTGCTCAATAGTTGTTCTAGAAACCGTACAGTCTCTAACACAAACTGAACCTAAGACCCTTCATGAGTTGAAGTGGTACAGCTTTTTTTAAATGAGCTAATTGTTCATTGAAAATTATTTTTCTGTTTCGACAAAGAGACTCTAATATTATAACAATAGTTAAGTAGAAGTGTTGTTAAGAAAATATTGTTTATTTAAATTATATTTAGGTTCTAATTTCATTTTGACTATTGGACTAATATAATACACTTTGAAGCCTGTGTAAGTACTGATTTCAGTACCGTATTTGCCTATCTCCACTTGTTCTTAATTCATTTAATATTACCTTATGCTGCTATGGCTAATCGGACGATGCTACAGTGGGAGCTCTAAATTTTGTGTATCCTGGTAAATTAGGACAGGGATCTTTTATGCCTACATGACATCGCACAGGTACGGAACCACCATTTTGAAATGAAAGAGGATTTCCCTTATAGATATTTGTATGTTTATAATAATTGTTGTATTTCTCAACCATAATATGCCTTATGATTTATTTTGCCTAGTAAATATTTAGAAAAAAAAAATTATGATTATTACATTATCTCGCTCAATCACTAAATACTGTTTATAAATTGTTATTTATGTTATTTTAAATTGTTTTTACAAATGTGTTTTGGGATACGAATAGAGAATATACAAATATAGTAAGCTGTTTCAGACATCCGTTGCAGACACAGCATGCACATTTTCAACGAAATAAGGAAAAGCCAACGAGGATTTCATTAATACAAATATGCTTATAACAATTGATTTAATTTTTGTGATTAAAATATTTGAATGATGACATATTTGAAGTTTGTAATTTTTTTGCATTCTTTATGTGTCATTAACAAATGCTTTGAAAAAAACAAAAAACCAAAAGGGAATACATGTTTGTTAATGTAAATTTTGTTGCTATATGTTGTTTGATTTAATGAAGAAATTGCTTTAGGCCCGGACCAAAGCAAATGCACAGGAGTCAACTCCAGTAAGTAAAACGACCAAAAAAATTGGTATTTTATGTATTTATAAATAATATTCTTTTCATAACTATTACAAAATTAATAGTAGTAATTATTGTTAATCTCTCTCTTCCTGTCTAGGATAATATTATAGTTGTGGGCCTTAGTACGTCTGTACATGTAGATAAATAAGCATGAAGTTTCGCAATGTATTTATGTATTAACTGTTCTCTCTTCTCTATTAAAAGAAAATCTTTAAAAGTCTACTTAGTGACTTTACTAACTATTGTTTTTAGGCTTACAAGTGAATTACATTATTCAAAAGTTTAGAGTGAGATTTTGATTATCCAATTGAGACAGTTTAACAAACAATGCTAAATTATTTGGCTTGTTAGCTCAGAAAAAACGTTTTAATTTATCTTTTTTTTTAAAACAATTATTCAGAACATATATATATATATATATATATATATATATATATATATATATATATATATATATATATATATATATATATCTTATTATTTAAATGATCAATGGTGTAATAAATAATTTTCACATGTAAATAGCACATCTAAAAATTTCACATCATATCATTCAATTACTATTAGGTAAATACAATTATATACAGAATACGCACTGCATCTATTATAATGATTTAAAAAGTAGTAAATATGATTGTTTATTGGCCAATTATAAATTTATATCAAGATTTATCCAAACGAATTAGATAATAGTTCAACACACTTCAAAATTAGTTTTATGGCATAATGTTTTTCTCTTGTAAGCTAATAATTTTTGTAATCGAGCATCTATGTTTGTGATTAATATAAGTTTTCTAAAGTAAGTTAATTTTCTCTTAAATTTAAAACAATACTGTCCATTTTATCTATCAGCTCTATTAAATAAATCTAAACAATTATTTCTATTTCCCACTGTTTTAGAATACTATCAATGTTGTTATATTATGAACTATGGATAATTAGTACTTCTTTCATAAATATAATTATCTTTTAACTCTTTCAGTCTTAGGAGCACGATTAAATTTATATTGCTGTTTCACAAGAGTCCCTTATTTATAAACGTAATAACAAGTAAATAATAAAATTGGTCACCCTGAATTATCAGCTGATCGTTAATAAACTTTTATTATAACATATTTTGCTTCAGTTCTTTGAAATCATTTATTGTTCTTTGATTGAAAGTTCAAAGTTCTAATAATTTTACTTGGTACTTAGATTGTAATCATGTTACTTTGTTTTATATTTGAGGCATAGAGATGTAGAAGGAGAAAAATCCATGATTTGTCATTTTTTTTTTTTGTAGTATATTTTCTATACTTAGCATTTTTATTAAGGTAAGTATATATTCATTCTATCAAAAATTTGGTTTTACTCCTTTCTGCATCTTATGCTACATTTATCATCCTGTTTTTTTATAAACTGAGAAAATAGTTTCAATTAATGCATACATATAATCACATACATATTTATATTGATTTGTACAAATTAATATAAATATTCTGCACTATAATTAAACATTTTTTTTTTTTAAATGAATTATTTACACAGTTTTCATGGTCAAATACTTCACTGGCAGAGGAATAACTATTTTGTATGATAGTTTATGACTGAATTATTATTTTAATTATTATTAAATTATTTTATTAACAAATTATTTTTTTCTAAATTTCTAGGGACTATTTAGTCTGATCGTAATAAAAGTTAAAAAATACAGAGCTCAGCTATTTAAAATATTTCCTGTTTCAACAGTATATATTGATATTAATGTCATTTTTTAATATACCTATTTAATTATCTGCCAATGCCAACCTGAGTAAAAAACATTGTGTGTATATATAAATATAAAATTATATACATTATATATTTTATTTGAAACATTATACTTTGTTTTCCGTATAACAACTTGCTATTAATGTTTTGCCACAAGATATTGAGATTTCTGCTGTATGACATTTAAAAATTCCATTATATTAGGGTTATTCATGTATATGGTATTATAAATTAGAGTTTTTTAAATAATTTTTATTGTGTAAGTGTGGTCAGAAGCCAATAAGTGCAAGTACTAATTTAATAATTTTGTAAATATTTCATTTTAATTTTAAAACATTTTATTATATATATTACCAAATTACTTATATAACCATTGTATTGTATAACTCTTCTGTTTTAAGTGATATTACTTTTAAAAAATGTTTTATATGATTTTTATTATAGTTAAAAACAAAAATCACTTGTATCCTTTGGCTTCTCATCCTCTTATATATTCTTTCTTATAATTCCTGCTGTATGAGGCGAGAGTAAGTTTAGAGTATAAACCTTTTTGTTGAAACTTTTTTATTTTCAATGAAGAAGTTAAATAAAGCTATAACCTTATTACGCTTAATTTTGAAAAAAAAATATTCGAAGACAGGATAAAAACGAGGTAACTTGATTTTTTTTCCCAAAAATTTGTAATAGTGGTTAAAAACAAGCTTTCGAGTCAGGCAATCTCAAACGTCCTGTTCAATGCCAGATTTACAGAACCAGCAATGGGCACAGATTTTAACAGAAATAATAAAATAAAATACACACATTATTTTAATGTTATTTATGCTCTCCTTAACATCTAATTCTAAATTTACTCTCCCAGTTTGCTTGTAACAGTTGGAATTTGCTATTGCTTCATAAAAGAATAAAGAAACAATAGTTAGTCCATTTTTATGATAATGCTAATCTTATACTGTGTTGTAATATCTTTTGAATTTAAACAGACAAGCCGCAATGTAAAAAGTGTGCAAAAGCCCTACAAGAACTGGAAAATATAGATGACGAAGCTGATCAACTCGGAATTGGTTTTGTAAAGATATCAGATGAAGAACTAGCCGATGAATACAACTTGGGAGAATTACCTAAATTAGTTTACTACAGGCATCAAATACCTATCATTTACGAAAGTCAGTTAGAGTCCAAGTATAGCTATTTATTTGCTATTCGAGTATTTACCTTTTTCAAAAGGATTTTGTTAATTTAATTTGTCCCTTTGTTATATAGACGAATTAACACGCGAAGAGGATGTGTTAGAATGGCTTGTCCAAAATAAGTCTACCGGCGATGAGGACGATGTGATTGAAGATGTCACTGCCAAAACTCTTAGCACTCTCATTAGCTCGATAGACAATTTAGTTGTCCTCTTTTGTAAGTAATGATCCCTTATAATACAGAAAACAATAATATAACAATAAATATAATACAATAAACTTAATGTTCTTCTAAATGTTCCAGACGATAACGATGACGAAGATTCTATGCAGGTACTTGAGGAACTTGAAACGATTGACGATGATTGTGATAAACATGGAATACAGTTTGTAAAGATAGATGACGCGGATGTTGCCAAGGAATTCGGAATCGATGAAATACCCTCAATCGTTTACTTTGAGAAGCAGATACCTAATTTGTATGATGGTATATAAAATTTATTTATTAAATTATAATGTACTATTTAATTTACTTGTTTGAATGTATATTACTATAACTTCTTTTACCTTTAGGAAATATTGAGAATGAAGATGAGATTCTTGAATGGTTAATAGCGCAGCTTGAGAAAGATGAAATCGAAGATGTAACAGATGAGATGCTGGACAAGTTGGTAAAAGATGGCAAAACATTGGCTGTTCTATTTTGTAAGTGAATTGCGTATTAAAAATCAATCTCAATTTAAAATATTTATTATGAAAGGGCTTTGTTATTTTAATTAAGGAATACTCTTTTTTCTTAATTAATAAAACATTGTGATTAATAAAATCTGGTATTTTGTAATTTACAAAATTATTATTTGGTAAACAGTTGCAACTATTTATTTAATACTTTATGAGTAAATAAATGTTTGGTCTTACATTATCATATTATCTTTTTTAGGGACTATATTCAGCTGGTGAATTATGAATTTCTTTGGAAGTGGTGGTCAATTAGCACAATAAATCTTAAACATAGTCAGACTTGGGTCTATCCAGTATATGTTATTATGCTACTTGATCATTATCTTGATTTAAAACCATTCTAAACAGTAATACAGTAAAAATATTTAAAACAGTAAAAAAATAATCATCAAATTTTCACTTAAATTATGAATGAAGAAAATAGTTATTGACTGTACAAAAATTAAATTATTACCATTCATAATGTTCGATATGAAAAGTAAAAATTGGGAAAGGGGCATTATTTTTTTTTTCAAAATATTAAAACAACTTTGATTATTTGATGATATGCCATCAACATCATCAACTTTATATAAAGTAATTTCTAACCTTGATTTTTTAAAATTAATTAATGATTTTATTTATAGATGACAACAATGACAGAAAGTCGCAAAAAGTTCTTAATGAATTAGAGAACATTGATGATGAATGCGATACCCTCGGTATAACATTTGTCAAATTAGATAATGCTGATGAAGCCAAGGAATATGGTATTGAAAAGATTCCCTCTCTCATGTACTTTGAAAATGGTATTCCGACTATTTATGAAGGTAACTGGTTGTATCTGTATATTTTATCATATTTTTATTTTATTTGGTAGTTAATTTTCCTATTCATTTTTTCCAACTGTAAATGTTTAAGGTGAAAATAGGAACATGGGGTTTGATACGTATGTGCCAAAAATTGTACCCTAAAATTTTTGGTTTATTACTTTAATAATGATCACCTCGATTTAAAACCATTCTTTAACAATAAAAAAATTATCATCGACTTTTGATTTAAATTATGATTGAAGGAAAAACTAATTGACTTAACTAATTGGTTCTACAAAAATGAAAAAATTATTAATTTAATTTTTCATTAAAGCGTTACGATTGAATCATAATGATTGATAAAGTAAAATTCGAAAAATAAAATACCATGTTTTTTCTGTTATAATTTCAAAATTCTAGTCTTTGATTGACTAATGAAGCCAAATGATTCTAAACTATAATTTTTAAATGATTGTGTTATTAAATATCATTTTTATTTTATTTTTTTTAATACTTCATGTCTGTTTATATTAGTATATAGAATTGAATAATAGATTCAATATAGAATTAAAAATTGAAGAAACATTATTCCCACTTGATAATTAATATGAATATTTATAAATAATTCAAGGGGACATTCCTTTAGGTCTAGCTGATTCCTCAGTTTTATCAAACAAATTATCTGGCTACTCTTCTTTTGGATGGCTTTAAAAAATAAATAATAAAACAAAAGAATATGTTTTTAGTAGTATTTTTTCTTTTTAGGCAATTTGGAAGATGAAGAAAAAGTACTTGCATGGCTTGAAAAACAAATTAAGAGTGATGAAATTGAAGAAATAACAGATGAGATGCTCGACATGATCATTACAAAAATGTCTCACGTAGCTGTTCTTTTTTGTAAGATCAATTTGTTTCCTCATTTCATTTATTTTTTTTAATTAATAGTACAATAATTAAAAAATTGTATTTGTTGTTTTAATTACGATATTTTTTTTAGACGATAAAGACCAAAAAAAAAGTCAAAAAGTTCTTCAGGAATTGGAAAATATTGATGATGAATGTGATCAGAATAATATCGCGTTTGTGAAAATAGATAACGATGAAGAGGCTAAAGAGTATGGAATAGATTCTTTACCCGCCTTGATATTTTTCGAGAAGCGTATACCACACGTATATGATGGTATGGCAGCTTTCAGAACTGAGTGTTGTGAGTTAATGATAAATAATCTGAAAATTATTTCGATACATTATGTTGATTTAATATTTTAGGTGATTTGATGAAGGAAGATGAATTGCTCAATTGGCTCGTTCACCAAAAGAGACACAGTGAAATTCCAGAAGTCACAGATGAAATGATAGACAAATTGATTGAATCGGAACCTTACTTAGCTGTGATATTTTGTAAGTTAGCATTTATCATATAGGGTGACAAGAACAAGGTGATAGTTGCCTTGGGTGGAAAATATTGAATGAAATTGATTTTAATTTCAGATTAATCCAAAAAAATATTTGTTTCTGCTTCTTTTTTATTGTTTTGGCAGTAATACAATCTGTAAACAAACTGCAGATGGACCCTGGGGGTCCTCAGATCATCCTGAAGCTTTCTCAGGATATAGTGAGATACCCATTATTGGAGTAAAACCTGGCGGTTGAGCGTATTACCGGACTAATTACCTCCCTTTACATCCATTGTCTTGGATACAGTACAGTCTCTACCATAGATCACATCTAATGCCCTACATGGGTTGTAGTGGTACAATTGTTTTTTTTTAAACATAATTCAGTCGCTAAAATGAGTTAATGTTCTGTGATGACAATATCAAGTTTTCCACCCCTGGCAATCGTTGCCATAGCATAATGTCTAGATTTTATTTTAAGAGGTATACTTGTGTTAAAAATATAAGAATATTACCTATTTAGCTAACAATTTTAACTTCAATATAAATAAATAATGATTGATTGATTGAGAAACTGAAATAAAAATGGAACTCATTCCCTCATTATTAATTGCGCTTTGTTCTTTAAATTAAATGATGTTGATTAGTGTCATTTAATTACAAATGGTATTCAATTTGAGAAACATTATAGGATTTATTTTTATTGTGATTGTTTATTCTTCAGAAAATGTTTATCCCTACTTTGATTATTTTATTTTATTTATTTTTTATCAGATAATTCAAGAGAAAGGATTACAAATTAATTTGAACTAATCTTTTCCTCCTTTAAAAAAATATCTTTTTCAGGTTGTTTGGGCATTGTATTGTTCTTGTTTTATTATGTTTTTTTTTTTTTACTTTCCAGATGACAAAGACGATAATCAAGATATCAGAGTTCTTAATGAACTTGAAAATATAGACGATGACTTGGATAAAGAAGGCATTGTCATCGTAAGAATTGACAATGATGCTGAAGCGAAAGAATTAGGAATAGATCATCTTCCTACCCTCGTCTATTTCGAAAACAAAATTCCAGCTATTTATGAAGGTGCAACAAATATGATACTTTTTTCACTTACTTTTACCTTGCAAACCACAACTCTCTTTGGGTGCTAAGTAGTTAGATTTTTTTTTAAATTTTCCACATTTCTGTAAGAACAGATTATCAGTGAAAGTTTTGTGCAGTAGGCAGTATCAACAAATAAAAACATGTCACATTAATGTTTAATAGTGATTTTTATTACTCTTTAGAATACTGTTAATCATATTTTTTTCAGTAAAATATTTTAAGTTCTCTTCAGTAAGCTTAAATTTGTTATTATACCTCATAAAAATATTAATTATACCTCTGTTAAACCTAACACTTTAATAGTCTCGTCTACCAATACTGGTATAGGGCCAGATTAGTGTGATCTTACTGTACTATATCAATTTAAATTGTTAAAACTATTTTATTTATTATTAATTTATTGGGTTTTTTTTGTTGTACAGGTGAATTGCTTAATGAAGAAGAGGTTTTGAAATGGCTGATAGAACAGAAAGAATCTGCAACAATTGAAGAAGTCACAGATGAAATTTTGAAAGAGCTAATAAATGAGCACGAATATGTTGTTGTTTATTTTAGTAAGTTGATGGATTATGTTGGTTTATAATTTATGTCATTAGAATAAAGTGATTGATTGAAACTGGAATATTTGCCCTTGTAATACTCTTTATGTATTCATATATTTATAATAAGTTTAAAGTACCTGATGTATATATTATATTATCTATTTGATTTGATTATTAACATTTTTTTAGATGTGTATTTAAAATTAAGTTAGTTGCCTACTTTATTTACTTAATGTTCACATCATTTCACTTGATCATTCTATCTTAATGTAAATACTTTTACAACTGACATTCTTATTTTATCTAAACTTTAGGTGGTAGGTGCGAGGAAGGAGAAAAGTGTGATGACATTCTCGAAGAGCTTGAAAACATTGATGATGAGCTTGACGAATCTGGAATGGTGTTTGTTACAACCGAGGACACAGCATTTGCAAAGAAACAAGGCATCAAATCTTTCCCATCTCTTATACTCTTCAGGAATAAGGAACCGATTCAGTTCAAAGGTGAATTCTTTAATATTTTATACTTCAAGATCCCTATCTTAATTATACCTGGATAGGAAAAATTTAGGACTCCTACTGTACCATCGTTTGATTAGCCAAAGTAGCAAAAGTGATGTTAAATAAATAACCATAGTGCAAAAAAAGTGTTTACTAGAAAAAAAGAGTTACTTATATCTCGTTTTGCACAATTAATTTGTTTCCCTAAATCAAAAACAGAAGAAAAAAAAATCAAATAGAAATTATGGCAAATGAATAAATGGTACTTGTTTATTAGCCAGTCTCCATTAGATCTACATCTTTCTCTCATGAAACTTCTCATTATCGCTCGTCTCATTTGAGCCATTTTTGCGTGTTTTTGTCTTGTTAGTTTTGTTTATTGTCCATTTAAATTTATATATTGTCTATTTAACCGAATTTCGTGGGGGTTTTCTCATTCGTTTTGTTATTTCCTATTTAATATGGGAATAACACTATTATATGGGCTATAATAACACTATGGGAATAGCCGTCTTTAAAAGAGGAAGCTGTTAAGTACTTCTAGAAATTCGGAATAATTCCAAAGACAAAATTATGTGAAAAAGGTCATCAAATGGATTTTGACAAGGATAGAAATGGAGATATTTTTGTCAAAAATATAGTGAAAGCCTTTATATAAGAATAGGAATGTGGCTAGAAGAGTATAGAATTAGAATTTTATCATTACATTTTGTATATTTCAATTTTCATTAATATGAATAATAAGGTAGATGTTATCAGTACCAGAATTATCAATGTTCAGGTTATAAACAATGACAAATATCAGTTGCTGAAGACCGGCTAATACAAAAGTATCGAATAAATATATTTTTTTTCTTAAAAAACTAAGGCTAGCAAGCTATAGACTTTGCTTCTCTTTATTTTTGAAAACCACATAAAATGAAGGAACAATTCTACATATTATTTCGGTTAAAATATGATTCATTTCTTTTTTGTCAAATGTATTAATATTTATCCTTTTTCTCCTTTTAGGTGATATCCAAGATGAGGATGAAGTACTTACTTGGTTAACAGATGATGATACTCTTGAGATTCCTGGGAAAATTGAAGAAGTTAATGCCAGGATGTTGGACAAAATATTAAATGAAAATGAGCATGTTGTAGTTTTCTTTTGTGAGTATTTTCTTTTTCTTTCATTTAAAATAAATAAGGGAATAACGATGCCTTTTGTCATCTAAATTTTTCCAACTGTATAAATAAAATTGTTTATACTCGTAAGGAAGGTTGGTTTATAGGTAATTGTGACTGATTTTTGTGAAAATAAGGTTTATATCTTTCATCCATCTGCCTGAGCCAGATTTACGTTTATTTCTGACATTAAGAAATAATTATTTATAATTCCAACATATTGTCTATTCTGCGGCATAAATATGTATAGGAAGAACATTATAAATCTAACTTTGCAGTTTATCACTTTTACCTCTTAGCTAATAATAAGGTTAGCTATTACAATAGAAAAACATATCTATCATGTATTTGATCCGATAAGATATCAATAATTAAACAGATTTCAGTTATAGAAATGACTTGGTATCTTAATTATACCAAAGGAATCTTTAGAAACTTTAATATATACATTATCAGAAATGTGAATTTTTACAATAATTATTATGTTGTCTAGTTTATTTATTATATTAAATTGTTTTATTTAATAGTTATTGTTTCCGATGAAAATTTTGAATAATAAGCTAATAATTATTAATAATTCCACATAATCAATTATGCAGTATAATCAAATATGTCTCAGGTATATTTATAATATAACTAATTTCATCTTTGCAATTTATCACTTTAACCCTATGCTGATGGTATAGCTATAAGAATTTTAAATAGGAAACATATATATCAATTGAGTCTCAATTAAGCCATGAGAAAGTCAGCAGCATGTCTGGCGAAACGGCAGAAAATTCACCGACACAGTCTAAACCAGAAGAAACAACTGAAGTTTTTTTTATATCTATCATGTTGTCATAAATAAAATATCAATAACTAACTGTATTGGAAACATCATGATTAAGGAATCTTGTAAAAATAATTTACTAATTGTAATTATCGTGAATGTGAATAACATCCATTATTATGTTCTCTGCAATATTTTTAATTTTTATATGTTATGTCAAATTTTTGAAGTTAATAGTTTTTAATAATTTTCAGATAAGGAAGGTGACAAAAAGAGTCAGAAAATTATAAACGAGTTAGAAAATATTGATGATGAGTGTGAAGAAAAGGATATAGACTTTGTTAAAACTTCCGATAGTGGCATTGACAAGGAATATGACCTACCTTCCCTTCCGACGTTGGTTTATTACAGAAACAAATTTAGGAAAATTTACAGCGGTACATTTTATATTTTATATTATATATTATATGTTACATAATAATAATGATAATCTAGAAATGTAAATGTTTTTCTTGTTAGAGAGGAAAATAGTTGACTGGATGATATAATGGAGATAGTCAAGACTAATTTGGTGTTTTTATTTTTACTGCACCCCCCAACTATCTCCATTCTCCATAAATGGTTTTCTCTTCATTTAGTAACGTTTTACAACTAATTTTCTTATTCCAGGAGACCTGATGCAGGAAGAAGCCATCTTAGATTGGGTATTAGATTTGCATACATCAACTCCTGATGTCATTGAAAGTGTAGACAGAAAAACCCTTCAGGTCTTAATAAATGATGTCGAACATTTAGCAGTGTTTTTCTGTAAGTAACTGAAATAAT
The DNA here is from genome assembly GCA_037127475.1 of Arma custos. Classification (NCBI taxonomy): domain Eukaryota; kingdom Metazoa; phylum Arthropoda; class Insecta; order Hemiptera; family Pentatomidae; genus Arma; species Arma custos. Next base: position 22,245,075 of record CM073765.1, on the reverse strand, counting down.
TTGTAACAAAGAATTTTTTAATCATAAAATTATTTACTATCAATTATTAAAGGATCAGGGTAGCTCAGTGGGTAGAGAGCCGAGCTGCCATTCTGAAGGCTCTGGTTTCTATTCCGTTTGTGGCAAATAAATTATTTAATCTGTTTACAATCAAGATCTGATGATCCTGGAACTCTAGCCTCTATAAAGTGGGTACCCGTATATAGGGGAAAAACCTGGCGGTTGAAGGTTATCTCGGATAAATCACCTTCCTGCACAACCGCTGTCCTAGAAACTGTATAGTCTGTACTGTGTACTGAACCCAATAATGGATTCTAGTTGAACAGGTTTTTTTTTAATCATTTATTATGATTATATTGTAATCTTTTAAGACATAAAAGATGAAAAATGTATATCTGTATTTATCTATGTATTTCTATCATACTTTTATGTTTATATTTGTATTTTTATCTTATATAAGGAGACTCTTTTCCTATTTTGTGCCTAACCTTTGATATTAATAAAGATTCAAATAATTTTTTTTGGTAATTATTCCACAGGTTGTTGCTTCGAGTTGAGTCACAAATTTAACTGATTATTCGTTTCATTTCTTCATCGTTTCATATATCATCTAAACTTCAAAATGTTTGTTGAAACGTTTATATATTCATGGAACGATTACCGAAATCTACTCATTTCCCTTAATTACATTCTCTTTTCAATACTAAAACCCAGAATAACTTGTATTTTTGGAAAATATAATAAATGAAACAAATAAACAGTTATAACTTGTTGTAACTTAACTCAAAATCAGATCAGATCAGACAACCTGCTGAACAGATGCCTTCTTTATTTATTATGTTTCGCTTCAAATTAAAGCATTTTTTTAAAAATTATCTTTTTCATTTTTCAGACAGTGATAACTGCCCCAAGTGCAATGACATTCTTGATAAACTAGAAACAATAGACGATGATACGGATAAACATGGTATACAGTTTGTGAAATCAAAGGATTCTAAATTAGCATCAGAAATAGGGATATTCAGCTTCCCAGCTTTGGTATATTATGAAACTGGAGTACCTATTATGTTTGACGGTAAGCCAATTAATTAAACAATAAAGAAAGAGTTTTAATATTTTCGAGAAGCAGAAAGGTAACGAGAAAAGTGTTTTTTCTATTAATATTTTTTATATTTCATTGACTGCCTAATCATTTCATAAGTAATTGAATTAATTTTTTAAGAAGCATGTATGGCCACTTCAATCTTTACACGTTCAGACAAGTCCTTACCTTCTAATGAGAGCGGAGTGGCTCAGTGGTAGAGCACTGAATTGCCATGCCGAAGGTCCTCGCTATATACAGATATATAATATACAGATTCTATTGAGTGTGAATTTAATACCACCTTCATCTTCTTACCTGACCCTGACTTAAAATGTAATGTAGGAATGTAAATTTTGTTGCTTTTATTTTTGTTCTTTTCACTAACCATTCTCAAGAAAAGAAAAAAATAAACATTTTGTAAGTCATGACATTCAGATAAGAATATGTCCATAATTTTCTCACAAACATTATTCTTAGAATATCTCGACCTGATGTATTTTATTGATAATGATTTGGCAGTCATTTCATTATTAATTTTATTTATTTAATTTGTTTATTTATTTATTAATTTTTGCTAGAATTCATTTTGTTATTAATGTACATTTATGGCATTTTATAGGTAATCTTAAGAATGAGAAAAAGGTACTGGACTGGCTTATTGAACAAAAAAGTAAGAGTCACAAATTTTAACAATAAAAATTAGCCCAATGTTACGGTTATAAATAATTTGTATTGTCAATACTAGTGCCCATATTGTTTGCGCATTAATTAGCCTTTCTTTTCTATCCTCATGTGTAATATGTATTTTTAACTCTCGAAAGCTGTAAGAGAAAAGTGTGATCGTCCAAAATTTTGCATGCAATGTACCTAAAAAAAAAAATATGTTGTCCAACTTGAAAAAAGGTATTTTTTAATAATTATTAAAAAATTCAAGTTAGACAACCATACCTATTAATTGTACACGACAATATTTAAATCAGTGTCCTTAATACAAAAAAAAGTTGTTCATTCATATCAGAGAGCTCTAAAGTATGCAACCTAGTAGTATTACAAAATAGAAGAACGAGTGATTGAAATTTAGGTAATGATGACGATGACGATGATGATGATGATGACGACGACGACGACGACGATGATGATGATGATGACGACGACGACGAAGATGATGATGACGACGAAGATGAAGATGATGACGAAGATGATGATGAAGATAATCACGATGGTAGTTTGATTCATAAGGCCTCAGGTATTTTTTTTGCTAGGTCAAGAAAATTACCTGAGTTTTCAATGTTTTGTTAAATGTATATTTTTATAAAAGGTGGTAACATTTGGTTGTAGATTATTCTTCATAGTTTATTCTAATTTAAATTAAATTGCTGAAGAAGTTTTTAGAAAAATGTATGGATTGAAAAAGTAGATATGTTGTTCGCTATCTTTTATTATCTCATTTATGATGAATGAATTACAAGTTTGTTATGAGGGTCTCCTATGGTGTAGTGGTTAGCCTAACAAACATATATATATATATGTCCTAGGTCGCGGTTTCGCAGCCCAGGAGTTGGCCCTAGGATTTTTTAAAGGGAGGAAAGAAATTCCTAATTATGCCGTCCTAGGGGACGTGAAACGGCGGTCTCGAGTCTATGTGGGGTCAGGTACTCGTTAAAGATCCCTGTTTCATTAATACCTGGATAGATAAAATTTAGGACTCCCACTATATCATAATCCAATAAGCCATAGCAGCATAAAGTGATTCTAAGTGAATAAACAAACAGACTAAATACATAAATGAGTTTTTTTAACTATATCATACTTAGCCATTCACTTTTCAAAATATAAATCATAATTTTATATCATCCATCTCTGCCAAAATTCAAGTATTCCTGAATGAAACATTCCAATATAGTTATTATGACTAAGTATCACATAAAATCAGAAACAATTATAACAAAGGGGTGTTCTTCTCAAGCCAAAATTACATGCCCTGAAATATTATTTCAAAAAGATAAATATTGTGATATTTACGCCTTCAGATGAGCTGTAACTTTTCATGGAAAATACCTACTATTAATAAAAATAATCAAGTAATTCTAATTTTTTAAGTGTAGTTTAAACAATTACACTTTTTGGACTTGGTTATAGTTATTTGTAAACATATTATTTAATAGTAATAATAATTTACTATTTTCATCAAGCAGTTTCAATGGTGGCAGTTAAGTTTTAATATTTTAGTAATCGCTAATCTATTATGCCAACTGTAATATCTTGTAGTTGAGTATAATAATGTTCTATAACATGATATCTTCTTTTAGTTGGTGGTTCACAATTCAACCAGTTTAATGTTTAATAAACTGCCAAATTAGGGATCTTCCTAACAATTTTACTATATATACAAAAAACTTCAGTTGTTTCTTCTGGTTTAGACTGTGTCGGTGAATTTTCTGCCAACGTTTCACCAGACATGCTGCTGACTTCCTCAATGCTTAATTGAGACAAGCCTTGAGGAAGTCAGCAGCATGTCTGGCGAAACGTTGGCAGAAAATTCACTTACAGGGTCTAAACCAGAAGAAACAACTGAAGTTTTTTATAGAAATAGTGGCCGTGGAAAAATGAAAGAGTAGTTAATTTTGCTATTGTTAAGCAAAACGGATGTTTATGATTGTAAGCAAAAAGGATGACTTCTTAAGTCTAGTAACCAACTTTTACCACCAAATTTCAATTTGTTTCCAATTTTTGCTTCTAGTAGATAATTGTAGTTATAAAACTCAGTAAGACAGAGTTGCTCAATGTGCATTCCTGTTTTCTTGTTTTTTTTTGTTTTTTTATTGTAATCGAATCATGATTGAAAAATCATTATTGGAAAAATAAAATCATGTAGTTATTGAAATATGTTAATAAAATTACTGAGAAATATCAGCATCACTTCAACAAATTATATTTAAATTGAATAGTTTTCTAAAATATAGATCCAAATTATGATTGTAGAAAAATGCAATGAAAGTGCTTTCGTATTTTTGTGATTGTGTAAAATTTCGCATCACATGGAAATCTTTGTATTACTATAATTTATGTTTTTTATATATTACAAACTGATATTGTCAATTAAATGTTTTGTCCTATTATTATTTAGAAACTCTAATTTAACCCACGAATCCTTTAACTTTTTCTGGCTTGTTTACTTCACTTTTCAGACAAAATTCATATAAACCATATCATTCATCTCATTAGCCATCACTCCATTATTTAAAGATTTTGTTTATAATATTATAGTTAATTAATGTATTTTGATATTAAAAATAAATACTGTGGAATATAGGAATTCTACTATTAAATAAAATAACACTATGTCTAAAATAGTTAAATTTTGCCTGTTTAGATATAGTTATACTTTAAATGATGTTTATCAAAATGCTATGACATCAATAAAATATTATTATAAAACCTTATATTTCCAATTATGGGAGCGGAGTGGCTCAGTGGTAGAGCACTGACCTGCCATACAGGAAATCCTGGTTCAAATCCCGCTACAGGCCATGACTGTTTGCAGTGGGAGATGGATCATATAGGATCTAGGACCCTCCTGAGGCCCACCCAGCCTCTATAAGATATTATAAAAATAGGGTACCCAAAATGAGGGGGGGGGAATCTGGCGGTTGAGCCTCCTTGTAGAACCGTTTTCCATGAAACAGTACAGTCTCTACCATGTACTGAACCCCAGACCCTTCATGGGTTGTAGTGGTACAGGTTTTTTTTTTTAATATATTTTCAATTAGTTATTATACATACATAAACAAATATATAACATTTTATATAAAACTCACCAAACAGTAGCAGGCCACTTAGAACAAAATCTTTGGTTGCCATGGTGACCTTTTGTTCAGATTATGGTCAGATGAACACAGGGTGAAAACTTCTACTTCTTGTTATAGTTGATACCATATTTACACCCTGTACTATGGCTTTGTATGCTATATCATGCTACCTGTTATCTTGGTTTTCCTCTGCATACTGGTCAAAGAAGTACCTGTGTCAATATTCTTATTGGAACATTTTAAGCATGGATTAGTGCACTCACTCCTCTTTTCAAACCAATTTAAATTTTAATTATCTACTTTAAATTTTGAAAAGCAAGTTGCTTCTCATAAATCTCTAAGATCATTGTGAGTTTCTTTTCATCTTAGAATCAACATATTTTTTTAAAAAGATAAACTGGATTATTATTAATTTCTTTTGTGATGCATGGGATTCATGTATAGGTTAAGAAAAAATTATTGCCATTTTATATTAAAAGGTTTTTGTAGCTTACCCTCCAAACTCTAAACATTATCATACATTGTGCTTCCGTTCAAATTGCGATGGAACATCACATCAATATAAGAAATGTATTTATTTTTGTTTATCATTTTTATTAAAAATTTCATAAATAAGTGTAATTAAACTAAGAAGTCTGATCAGCTATTAAATATAAGTCTATTTGTTATAAGTATTTTTATTTTCATGATAGTTTAGAATTAAAATATGAATGTAACTTATTGGAGCTCTTTTGTATCCTTCAAACCATTATTGTTATGTGCTTATAAATGTTTTTTTTTTTTTGTTTTTTATACCTATAATAATTAAGAGAAAGAAAGTTGTAATTATATTTTATTAATTTTTGTTTTATTTCATTAGGGAGAAGAAAACAGAAAAAACACTAGCAAAAGCGATGTTGATTTTTTTCTTTTTTGCTCAATATTCAATTTTAAATTAATTATTTCACTGGATTCAGAAAACAATCCAAACAAAATGCTCCATTTAATTATATTCGTAAGTTTTAATTTTTTAATATAGGTTTTATAGGAATTGTTGTTATCTAATTTTGCTTTTAGGCATTTTAAACTCAGTGCTAAAGCTATAGATAGGGCAAGGGAATAGTTCTCTAACTGATAGGACAATTACTGCACCTTAAACAATGGAAAATTATAATGACTTTAATTTAAAATTAATATTTGTTGTATAAATTTAGTATATGTTTTAATTCACCAATTTACAATGTTGTTAATGGGATGAATGATCTGTTCTGCCAAGTGAGTCTGTATTATGATTTGTGGTAAAGAAATTATTTATTTTTTCTTTAGAATGTTATCGCAAGTTGTTAGTTGTTGTAACCCTTAAGCCCCCCTTGTATGGCCAATATTATCGTAAGGATAACTAAATGGTCTTATGGCTGCCACTGGATGAAGTTGATAGTTATGAAATGAAGGTTGGGACTGTTTCAGAGAAGTTTTTTCAGTTAATATAACCAATCTGGAATTTATAAATTACTACACAATGTCGAAAGAGATCATACATCTCATTAAATTAAAATAATTTAAATACAATCAAGTATCACACAAGTACTAAAGCACTCTATTGCATTGTTTATTTATACATTTTTCAAAAGGGAGTTGTCTTTGTCTAGAAATTAATTGATTGTTTTTTTTTGCATGTGATTTAGTGATCATATTATGTATTTATGAAATAGAAGTTAAAAAATAATCTTGTTAACAAACCACTACCATATGTATACGTCTTTTAATGTTTATTAATTCATATGCTTTACGTTTGCATGCCTTTTAATACTAACACCCAGTCAGTCGTCTGCAGCAAAAGTTGTTATAAAAGTATATTTTTTATTTCTTTTTTTCATGATTAGTTCAAAAATATTTAACAATTTTTTTTATAAGCACAAAGCTTCCTGCCTCTACAGTTAAATTTAAAGCATGCTAACTTCTACCTCTCCTTTTCCCCCTAAAAATAAATAAATTTTTATATTTCGTAATCAATTAGTTTTATATATCTTTCTTTTTGAAAAATGAAAAGTAGATTAAAAAAAAATTATAGTAAATTTAAAGTTAATAGAGTATTTAATCATTAAAATCTGGCTAATATTGAGTATAAATTATTGTGAATGTGTTTTTTTTTATTTCTATTAAGTTTTTCTTTATGGTTTGCTGCAGGCGATGGCTGCTTCATGATCGGTCTCGGAGGCAAGCAAAATCTACCCAATTCCCCATACGAGCCATACCAATGCTGCCCAGCCGTAGCGAAGAAGGGGACGAAAGTGCCCAAAGTGACATCCACTAAAGACAATAAGAAACAAAAAGCGGCTAAAGAACCTGAACCCAAGAAATTGCCAGCGAGCAAAGCCCAAACGAAAATATCATCCAACGTAATAGAAAAACCTGTAAAAGGGAAAAAAGGTCTTTTCGGAAGCGGTAAATACATTTGGTGGTGGTAAAAAAAACATTTTTCTAAAAACAGACTTTCAAAAAATTGTATAGCAATTTCCTGATCTCATTCATTTTCTTGCCGACTTGAATGATCATGTTATATAATATTTGTTTCAATATTATTCTCTATAAAACAAATGTACATTTATTTATTTTCATCTTTCATCTATGAAAAAAATGTTTATTCTGTACATTATCATAGATTTATAAAATATTTAATGAATAAAACTTTTTGATCATCTGAAACTAATCTGTATTACGATTTTTTTTTTTTACTTCCCCTTAAAAAAATAAAATAAAAAAAAAAACCTTTAGATTAAAATAGATATTATAGTTAGCTTACTCGAAACCTAAAAAACTACTAAGTTTGCCTGTATTCACATAATTTATAATTTAAGTGAAATACTTCAGATTTTCTATAATAATAAAATTAAGGCGAAATAGCTGCTCTATTATAGGCTTTAATCTTATGTTACTAGCTGTTAATTTTGCATTTCAAAATCTGTTATAATATAAGTTTATATATAAGCCTATTTATTATAATTTACTTCGTTAAGACTGTTTCATTTAAATGTTTCGAGTACTGATAATTTTAATTTGGTTGTAATGTTATTCACAAGGTTTATTTTTAACGTTTAACTGATCACTGCTTGTTGATTAAAATAATCTTAGTTTTATTATTATATTTGTAACATATAGTCGAATTACTACTTTATATTAATTAATAAAAATAAAAGTTATTTTAAAAAATGAACTAATTAGTAATATTATTTAAGTTCCTGTTGGAAATGGGGAGAATTAAACTGTTCGAAGGGTTAATAAAAATATCCTCCATATGATTAAACAATGTTCTAATTTTTACAATCTTAAATAACGTATATCAATATTTATTTTTTCATTGATTAAATTTTCTCTCCTCATTTCCTCAAAAAAGTGTTATTTTGATGATCAATTAACTTAACTTATTGTGCAAAATTATTTTTCTTGCATAGAAGTTGTTTAAAAAAAAATTATAAATGTCAAAAAATGGACAATTCTAATGATTAATGTCTTAATATTTAAAATTTGTTTTGTTTTTGTGACATTTTATAAAGGCTTAGTAAAAAAGCAACATGTAAACATGTTAAAGAAATGTTTAAAAAATATATGCATAATCTTAGAGTAAACAGAGTATTATTATATCATTGAAACATATGAAAACAATAGTCAGTATACCAATGTGCTTTATTAAAAAAAATATATATATACATATTACAAACTGCTGGGTAAAAGTATCGAGAAAAAAATGTTTCCAAATTTAATTATAAACTTTTGTCATATCTTATAATAATTTATATTTCTGTCTCAGTGTTAAAGGAGCTCGGTTCAAATTCTGGTTTTCTGCACTGAAGTTTCTCTTGAATGACATTCACATAGGTATTTTAAGATGAGAACTGTGATTTGACGTTATTTCGGTCCAAACTATTCACAAAAAAGTACATGGCATTAGTCTCACTATCAATCAGAGTATTTGACTGCAAAAAGAATCGTTTAAACTAAGTTAATTAGTTTTAATTAACATTTTATTTGTAGTTTAAATTTTAAATAATTCATTAATTGAAACCATATCATCATTATTTTGTTTTTTAGCAACATCAATAAAGTGGCTCCTTTTCCATGGGGAACTTTATTTATACAGAACAAAATTATAATTATTTCTGCCAAATTTCATAAAAATAATAATAACAATTTATGCACAAATTATACAAAAGATTTATTATTATTAAAAAAAAATTTGTATTTCATAATTTTTTCCTACTACTTTGTGAAAGACCTAACCCACCTGTAACAAAATAAATGTGTTGAGAACGCTAATCTATTTTATTCAGATATCATTTATACTTGATTTTTAAAATTAGTTAGTTAAATTTTATCGAATTCTTTTGTACAGCAGTTTACACATTACAGTGTTATTATCCTTAGCTAACTAAAGGCTGTATTTATATAAAGTGTACTCATATGTACTATTTATTCTTTGTGCTTTCCTAAAAATTATATAATCGTGAAAACATGGTTATGGTTCTGCAATAGCCACAAGTAATAAATATAAATAATTAAAATTCAGAATGATGTAAATATATTTGTGTTTCATTTTGACAATTTTCATTTGTTATTATAATGATGCTAGCAAATATTTGTTCATATATGTACAGTGAATAAAATAGTAGATATTTACTGTTTTATTCACAAATATAAGCAGCCTAGTTATATTATTAACTTAAATATTGTAAAATATGTTTATATCTTAGAATAACGATTGTATAATACTCCCCAATACAAATTAGTCCCTCTGCGAATTGTAGGTGTAATAAAATCCTTTGAATTGTTTATTATTATAAATAAACTAATTTACTATTTTTTCTTTCAACTTTTTTTTTTTTCAATCAGCCATTCCAGTTTAATAACCCTCTAATTAAATTTACCAATCAACTTAGAAGAAAAGTATAAGTTAAGTTGATAACTTAACTTATAAGTCACTTGTTCAGTTTGATAAGGAACCAAGTCTCAAGATTTCGAGAACTGCTATTTTTTTTTGTTTTCATATTCATTTAAATTTATAATATTTATGACAGGAGATTTATCTAATGACAAAAAAGTATTGGATTGGATGGTACAGCAAAAAACAGATGAGAGTATAGAAGACATCGATCGAGAAAAATTATTTGAATATATCGAGAAAAAAGAGTTTCTAGCCGTCGTGTTCTGTAAGTTAAACTCATATAATATTTCATATGTTTATCACATCATGTCTAATAATGAAAAATATTGAAATATTTTAATTTCAGACATCGAAGATGATGCAGAAGTCGCTAAAATTTTAAGGCATATAGAATTGATTGATGATGAAGCGGGAGAATATGGCATAAAAGTGGTCAAATGCAAGGACAGGCTCATGGCAAAAAAGTATGGCTTTAGGAATCCACCTGGAGTTTCTTACTTCAGGAAAGGAAAAGTTCTTAATTATGATGGTGAGTTTTTTATTTTAAAACTCATAAATTATTTATGGCAATGGTATTACATTTTTGTTTATTTATATTTGTAGGAGACATTGACGATGAAGAAGAACTGCTCGACTGGTTGACGGATCCTGCCAACATGGAACTAACTGAGCAGATTGAGAGAGTTAATGTAAAAATGTTTAACAAAATAAGGCAGGCTTCTGACTACTTAGCTGTATTCTTCTGTGAGTCTTGAAATTAACATACTTAATTTACGAATAAATTTTAATAAATGTTGAAAAAGGTCGGGTCGATTCAATAAATTTTATACAACTAATTGTATTTGTGCCAACGTTTTGGCCTTATTTTTAGATGTAGGGTCCAAGAAACAATAAAATAAGTGGTACTTATTTGTATAAGATTTATTGACAGGACCCGCCTAAACCTTTTTTAAGATTTCTCAAGATTCATCCAGTCAATCATTGCCTCGTCAAATTTTAATGTAAAATGACATCTATAGCCCCTAGCATTTAAAAGTCCTCCAAGGCATCTGAAAAGAAGATGGCCTCGTGACCATCTACTTCTAAGTTGAACCTGTTGAGTACTATCACTGGGTAGTTTCTCTACTTATCTTTATTCATGACAACATGTATCATTCATGCCATTTACTTGTTTTGTTGTAATACAGTTGTAAATTTCTAAATAAATTATTTAAAAAAACAAAAACATTTAAAGTAATCGAATAAGGAAAAATTGCATTTTTCATTTTGTCATTTTTAAAACACACTATGTTAACAGGATACAGGGACAAAGTCTCAAATATCTAACTCCCAATAGACACGAAGTATCAAAACTGGAGGCATAGTAATGTTACTATAAGAAAATACTTTTTTTTTCACTTTCAATTGTTAAACATGGTCAAGACATTATAATGTTAAACATTCATGAAATAATTAAAATAATAAGGCTTAGCGAACCCAAATGCTTGATGCCAATATCACCAATCACTAATGAACAAATTTAGAATAAAAAAAAAACAAAATTAGAATCATAGAAATAACAAATAGAATAGTTTATCTGGTTTTATAAATTCTGCGATTCGATCAAAAACTTCTATTATTTTATTGTTAGATGTTATAATTTTTTTAATATTTTTAAATATTTTATTTGAAAAGAAAAGATATGACAAGGACTGGGACTCGAAGTACTGGAGGAAGTGGACTCGAAGTACCACGATGGATATGTGGGAGACCCAGGTTTGAGTCCCGATCCTGGTCATATCTTTTCTTTTCAAATATAATATTTAAAAATATTAAAAAAATTATAACATCTAACAATAAAATAAAAGAAATAAATTATAATACTATATAATGACATAAGTCAACAAGATCCAAAATATATATATAAAGTTATAAAATAGTAAAATAAATTGAATAATTAATCTGCAGATTTTTGATTTTTTTTTAGCTAGATTAAATATTCTATAGCTATTAATTTATTAATATTATAAAATAATATAATAATAATATTTAATGGCTTTATTTACCCTTTTTAAATTGAATTATTTATTGTTCCTGTTTATATGACTAGACAGTGATGACTGCAAGCAATGTAGTAGAGTCCTCGCTGAGATTGAACATATCGACGACGAAGCAGACGGCGCTGGTATCGACTTTGTCAAAATTAATGACAAACAACTAGCTAAGGAACTCGGTGTCTTTGCTTTACCGGCTGTTCTCTTCTTCAAAATGGGATCGAAGGAGCCAGTCATTTATGCAGGTATATTTTCTTACGGTTGAAGCTAATATCCTAAGTCGATTATCTTCAATGTTTTCTTATACAGGGTTTGGTAAAAATAACTGATATAATTAAGAGTTTTCTCTCTTTTTCTACTCCCCTCTCTCACACACAAATTTCCTCTTCAACAATGGATTTATTTTATTTATGATTCACTGAATGATCTTACCGTTTGATCATATTTGTTCAACAGGAGACCTGTACGATGAAAATGAAATTCTACAGTGGTTACTAACACAGAAGGACCCATCCGGAGACGTTATTGAAGAACTTGAAGGCGAAGGTTTATTAAAAGCTATACATACTTCGGATTCTCTCGCCATATATTTTTGTGAGTATACAAAATCATTTTAAAAGTATTTGAAAATGGGGACAAGATGAAAGTTTTGCGATTCATTTTTTATTGAATGTGTAAATTAAAATTGTTGATAACTTTGAAATGGTAATTATGAAAACAAATGATAACTTGTATATTAAATTATAGCTTAATTCATTTCACCTTCACATTGCATAGTAAATTTATTCATGCTTTTTAACAGCTTATTAACAATTCACAAATTGTAATCTGGTACTTATTTATCGATTGATTAATTATGACATTAAATATTTATTTTTTATACCAATGTTTAAAAACTTTCCTACCACATAATGATTAATAAATCTGTAAAAATGGCAGTTTTTATATCGACAGTACCTAAACTTCTTAAGTGACACTGAAATAAATAGAAACATGCAAGGTTTTGCATATAAGCTGTCAAATCTCTTATATTTACACAAATTATAATGAAATATAAATATTTATTATTGATAGGAAGTTAATGAATAAATAGGAAGGTGATTTTAAATTAAATTTATAAAATAATAAAAAAATTTCGAAGTATTTATTCTTCAGAAACTAGTTTAACTGCAATCCCAGAGTAAATTGTACATAATAGAAGTTTTATCCATCAATATATGTTTTATAACCAAAGAAATAATTATTTAGACAAATGCAATTCATTCCAATGAGAGCATTTAGAATTACATATAATAGATATTGGTAAACTGAGTATTTGAAGCCTGGTTTTCGTTAATTTTTCTTCGTCTTATGCGGACTTTTTGTGTCGATTTTCGTCTATCAACAGTTTCTTTTTTTTAATCAAAGTCAAAGGATTCATTTTTCACAATTCTTTTATTAATTTTCTCCCAATAAGCATATGATACCTTATTAAATTAATCAATTCACGATTTAAATTGGGAGGAGGTAGTGTTCTTTCATATTTTACAGGATTTTAAAATAATTCCGATCTGTTTAGTCAACAATTTTTTTACAAATTCCTGCTGTAGATATTAAATATGAACCTCATATAAAACCAGCACTAAAATATTTTAACGTTTTATAAACCTCAAGTTTTACTCATTGCCTTAAAAAGGTGAAGCTAGGTGGATATTGGTATAATAAATAAATATGTGTAATTTTAATTATAAATAAGAGATAATAGTAATATTAGAGAACCTTTTAAAAAAATTCTTAATATTGTTTTAATATTTGTTTTCTTGAGACTTCTTCAATGATTTGCAAATTATTGACTTACAATACTGAATCTTTAGAAGATTAAAAAGGATTTACTCTATCACATTTAGGGAACAAGACCTTGTGTGATCTTTGCAATACCAAAGCGTACCGAAAGAAGATGAGTAAACTCGCCGAAGACGACTCCCATGATGATAGCGATGGTATTTATGTCCAGTGCTCATTCAGCCAGTAGACTAGATAGTTATCGAAAGCTATTACTTCATATTAAAGTCAATTTATGAATTTAGATTAAAGTTTTAGAAATCCAACCAAATTATGACAGTTTGGATTAAGTTTGATTATTTTTTATGTATAAAGTCAGTGCTAACAATACAATATATAACAAATGTTTTTAAATTTATGGTCTTATCACATGTAATGTCGGTTTTTGGTTCATCATTTTTAATCCTACAGTTAATACATTAATAATTTATTAATAAAAAAAAAAACCTGTACCACTACAATCCGTGAACGGATCTGGGGTTCAGTAGATGGTAGAGACTGTACTGTTTCATGGACAACGGTTCTGCAAGGAGGTGACTTGTCCTAGATCACGCTCAACCGCCAGATTTTCCCCCTTAATTTGGGTACCCTATTTAACCCTTTTATTACATTTTATAGAGGCTGGGTGAGCCCCAGGAAACTCCTAGATCCCGTATGATCCATCTCCGGCTGCAAACAGACTAAATAAAAGTCTTGGCCTGCAGCGGGATTTCCAGCATGGGTTGCCATAGAAAGTATCTTCATATAAAGACTATGAAGACCAGGAGTTCAATAAGGACAAGCATATTTCTCGAAACATTTCATCGTGAAAATGTTACGATGATGCATCAAGTTAGGTAAAGGACAAAAAAAAAATATTTGCTTTCAGAGATTTTTAAACTATGATTAGGAAGGGGAAAAAAAAACCTTGTTGCACTTGACAATTTTACATTAACCTGCTATATGTGACACTATCTGGAACATTAGGAGTACCTAGATAAATAGGGTAAGGGACATACAACAGGTAGTGTCCCTTAAGGTTTATTACTTTTACTCTCAAGATAAGAGCGGGAGTTGTTCGGAAGGAGCGGTCAACTCAAGATGCAAGGAACTGGATGAAGCAATGGTCGAGAAGTAGCAAGTTAGATATAGCGCCCCCCTTACTTTGTAAGTAGTTTTATAAGTTATCTTTGTGACCATGATCATCACAAATAAATATATTGCTATTCAATAATTATTATTATTTAATAAACCACTCCTGGTCAGTCAACCACGTCAACCTTTGGAGAAGAGAGGGATATGTCTCTTATTCATTAATGATATAGAATTAATATTTATTAAGTATAACAATCTCAGAGTGCGGCATCCCACTTTATTATTCAAATATTATTCAGATCACAGGATCTGACTATTCCTTGAGATCATAGCTTGGGCAGTGAAGCCAACATAGCAAACAGATCACTTTGTTGCAATTTATTCATTCTGGTTACATTGATGTTACTCCAAAAAAATACATTACATGTGATATAGATACTAATAACCACCAAAAATCTTTATATATTTTATTTTACTTGTGGGTTTATTTCGGTGTGAATTAATTTTATTGTAAATACAACTGAATTAGTATCAGTGAAAAATGGGTCTAAAACAAGAGATAGAAGTACAGCAACAACGTGCTTTCTACAATGTATAAATAAAAGCCGCATTTGAACGATTCGGCTTGTTTAATTTAAATTAGACTAGTCACTGATTGTTTAGATATTTTACAAAAAACTTGACTGACTTACATATTAAAATGTATTTTATCGCAGATTAACTGCTGTATTGCATGATAATTGGTAAATTTTTGTGAATAAATAAATATGAGAGTTGAGTGACACATCATATTATTTACCCATATCAAAACAATACCATTGTTTAACTGTTTGATAAAACAGTGCTATTTTAAATATTATAATCTATTTTGAAGTTATGCTTAGTGATTTGTCGACTAAATGCATGTTAAATGGATAGAAACAACAGGTTTCTGAGGTATATTGCCAATATTATCTTTTAGTTATAAGTTTTAGATAATATCTGTTATGATGAGAGGTTAGTATGATTTTCAATTAATTCATCAATACATTCCGACAGTTTTTTATTATTTTAAAATCCTTTCTAAATTAGAATAATCATAATCAAGGGCGCAGTTTATTGCTCAGGCAAAAATTACTAAGGAAATTTTTAAAAAATGTAGGAAAAAATATTTTTAGATATAAAATATATATTGTTTTTAAACAGATCTACATAAGTACAATTTTAAAAATTGTTCAAGAAGGGATATTCATTTTTTTTTATTTATAAATAAAATAAAATAATTACAAATTGGACAGACATCTAGTAGCGGTGTCTTGTTCTGTTCTGTTCCAGAAAATCAGGACTTAAAATTTGAAATACTTTAGTGATCGTGTAAGTATAAATTTTGTTTTACATAGCAGTAGAGAGCAGTATTATTAGTCAGTTTAGTTGATTAAAAGTCCTTGAATGGGACAATATTTCATTTGTTTGTTGTCTAGTTTATTTCTTGCATACGTCGGAGTCAAAAGGTTGAGCTATATTTTTATGTCAGGAAATAAAAATCAATCCTCGCAGACCAGATTCGAACAAGTGCCACTTCTAAATAGTTACTTTATGTTGTTATTTGATTAAAGTTAATAACAAAATTAAAATGCTGGTTTTCCATAAATTGTTTTATGATTTTAAGAATTTCTTTAACTGGCAACTGCCCCAATAAATTATCTCCACATAATTTATAAGGCAAATTTCAAATCAGAGACACTCTTTAATTTTTATTGTCTTCACAATAAGCAGCAACAAAAAAAATATATAAAAGAGGAAAGCACATACCAATCGACACAATTTTTCTTACTATTTAAAATTTGCTTCTACAAGAAATATGCTATAAGCAAAAGAAATATGAAAAAGTTGGTTTTTGGAAAAAAATAAACTGATTATTATTGATTACAAAATTTTATATACTGTGAAAAAACCATTCTTAAATATACTAAAGAACGTGATTAATAATTACTTAACAATTAAAAATTGTTTCTTAAACTTAGTTCACTGATATAATCAATAGTCAACTGCAACAAATCAAACTGATAGTCACTTTAAATTTCCTAAATTAAATGGCTGAGAGAAATCATTTTTCATTTACAGATCGCTTAGAGGAATGTCATCAATGTAAGGAAATTTTGGAAGAACTTGAAAATATCGACGATGATTGTGATAGGCATGGAATAACATTTATTAAAACCCAGGTATATTTTTAATAATGTATATAAACTGTATTTTATATAATACATGTGTATGTACATTACAAATGTATTTTATACAACACATTTTGTCACTACAAAATTTTACTTTTCCTTCCTAAAATTAAATATTTAATGTAATTTCAGGATTTCACAGTTGCATCACATTTTGGCGTAACTGAATTTCCATCACTGGTTTATTTTGAAGACCAAGTTCCTAATGTGTTTGAAGGTAATGTTCTCTAAGCATCTTGCCGGTTAATTTATTTTTATGTTTTCCTATTATTCTAAAATTGATTCTGTCAATATTTGGCCATTTTCAATATTTGTCATATAACCAGTCAATCATTTCTTCATCATATAAATATTCATATTCAAGCATCTATAAATTAATAATTAATTTATTAACTAAATTGGATTGAGATAAGGCAATAGAACACACATTTTTTGTTGAAATTAATTACAGGTTACAGCATATTATCTAATGACTAATTTATATCAAATAACCCAAATGTAATTAATATACAACCATAATAATATATTTATTAATAAAAATAAAAAGATATTTTATTTTTTATTCTTATAATAAATAATCCATTAATAATTTTCTCCATTAATAATTCTTATAAATAATAATCCATCAATACCAAAGTATAATTATTAATATTTAAAAATGTATATATTAATGAAAAACTTATATCAACATAATTAACATATAATTATTTTAATACTAATTATATATCTTTCAAAGAGAGGTTAAAATGTTAATTGATAAGTCTAACTTGGATGAAATTTTTCAGGCGATATTGCAGAGGAAGAAGAAGTACTTCAGTGGTTAATAACACAGAAAACAGAAGACCGAATTGAATTGATTACTCGTCGAATGCTGGAAACAATGGTCGATGAAACTCAATATCTAGCTGTTTATTTCTGTTAGTTATTAAATATTATTAAAAATATCATTTTAAGTTAACCATTGGATATTCATTAACTAATTTTCCGTTCTAAAAGCTATATTTTTGCATTTAAATATTGCAAAATTAAATATACTCAACTACAATTATTAATGACAATTACTCCCAATCAATATATTGAAGACATTGATTATCAGTCCAATAATTTAGACTTGATAGAAACTCATTTCATGATGTTTTCGACATCAGTAAAATAAGGTTTTGTTTTCTTCCTTAGATAAGCCTAATTGCCACATCTGCGATGAAATCTTGGAAGAACTTGAAAACATTGATGACGAAACTGATGTTTTTGGAATACACATGGTAAAAATCATGGATCCTCAGCTCGCTAAACGATACTCCATAAAAACTTACCCTGCTTTAGTCTACTTTAGAAATGGAAATCCATTACTGTTTGAAGGTAAAGAATAGATTCTGTCTAACTTAAATACTCATTTCATATCTATTCGAGCATAACTACTTTTCTGTTTTATATATATATTTTTTTTTCAATTTGAAGGAGATCTACAGAACGAAGAATCAGTTCTGGAATGGTTGATAGATGACGAGAACCGAGAACTGGCTGATGAAATTGAAGAAGTTAACGGAAGGATGCTGGAAAGGCTTCTGGATGAATCGTTATTCCTTGCTGTATTTTTTTGTAATATTTTTTTTTTTTAACCTATTGACTGTTATTGTTTATTAATGTGATCCCTATACACACTGCCTTATTTTCTAAAGAACATGTTAATAATTTTAATTTGAAAACATTAAGACTTTTTTTTAAAATAATTATTACAAGTAAATAAGAGTAAAACTACTATTAAATAGTTATATAAATAAAGAACATTGAGTGAGGTCATGAAAGACAAATATATCTTCTTTTTTTCTTCATAAATTAAAAGTATTTTGAGAAGATATTTCTATACATCCCATCCTAGATCAGTCATGGGGCTACCCAAAGGGTAACTGAACATACCACTTCCTGTTAGGAGGGAACTCCTAGGGAAGGTTGCTGAAGGGTGTGTACTGTAAATGTCCTTGTGTTTAGAATATGTGTACAGTTTAATGTTATGGTGTGTATGCATGGTGTACTGAACTATGGTAACCCGTGGGGGTGTTATTCCCCAAGTAACTGCATGCAACAGTTACCCCTTGCGGGAACATTAATTATAGATTAATTTGGGCCGAATGTCGAAGTTCATTTATTAATTATAACTACAAATAAATAAAAGTTGAAACAGTGACATTAGGGATAAAAGGGAAGTAAATTAAAAAGACATCTTTATTTTACTACCATGGGATGCATCGTAAAAGGACTAGTAAAAATCAAAGCACTCGTCTCACAAGCTTGTTGTTTGACAGATCAACAATTCAAAGTTTCGCAATTGATATATTTTTTCTATTTCCTAAGTCATGCTGTACTCGATTTACAGGAAATTAAATTTATACAATTTTAAAAATATCAGTAGTTTTTATTATCAAATACTTTGTGTTTTTCAGATGATGACAACTGCCCCGAATGTGAAGAATTATTGGAAGTTCTTGAAATAATAGATGGCGAAGCTGATATGTATGGTATGTAAGTAATGAGCTTAAAGTGTATGAACTTATGAAGCAGAACTGAGTTACAATTAACAATTTAATTGATTTTTTAAAGGCATTGACATGGTCAAAATATGCGATCCTGATGCATCAAAGAAGTACAACATTATCAACAGTCCTTCGCTTGTCTACTTCAGGAAGAAGATGCCTTTGATATACGATGGTTATTTATCATACATTTTAATAGGATTAGTTAATATCTTACAAAATGGCTTGAAGCAAGTCTCTGATCAGATCATTAATATTTGAAGATTTTATTGTTCCCTATTTCAGGGACAGGGTCTTTTCTACTTAACAACTGTCAGTAGCATTTATTATCTCCTAGGTTATTTTGCATTAATCACTATCAACTAACATTAAAAGAAGATATTAAATCAGGTTTATACAATACTTATTTTAATGCAATATAAAATAAATTCTGAATATGTAGCAAATAACATTTTAAATAGGAATCAGCCAAACCCCTCAAGATTTGTTCTAATAAATCATTGTTCTTATTCCTCTGAGCTTACAAAAATGTACACTTCCTTGAAAAAAAAATTTTGGTTGTATATTTCTGAAACTAATAATAAATATAAATAAAAGGGCCTTATTCCGAGACATTCTTGCTCGTGCAAACTAAACTATGTATTCGAGCAAAACTCCTTCGAATCTAGGCAGATTTATTTGTAACAGATAATTTAAAAATAACTAATCTATCCACATATATTCGTCATAATTGTGACATAATTATTCAGTTAATGAAAAATAATGTAGTTGGTAGACATTACTAAAAAGTAATTGGCTGCCCTGAAGTAGGAAAGACCCAAGGGACATTCACTAATATATATATGTTTTTAAATATATTTATTTAGTTCATTCCAATTATAATCTTTGAATACTGAACATTACGTAATTATTAATTTAGTACATTGATTTTTATTATAATTGGTTTGATTTAGACTTTATTTCGAATTACCTCTTTTTTTAAAAACAGGAGATCTTTCGGATGAGGATAAAGTGCTAAGTTGGTTGACGTCTCAGGATATCTTTGAGTTAAGGAACGAAATAGAAGAAGTCAACAGAAAAATGGTTGATAAACTGTTGGATGAAAACGAATATCTAGCCATCTATTTTTGTAAGTTGTTGATATTCAAAAATATCACTGTATTTTAAAATTAATTTTGTTTTGCTTTTCAACTTTTATTTCTCTTAAACTAGTTTGTAAATGTTGTGTATCACTAAGCATTTTGAAATGAATTAATTTAATTCTCATATTATTTTCTAATTATTACAACAGTTTGTGATGCTTTTACCATAGATGATGAAGCAAGTACCGAACCCGATGAAGTTTTAGAGCTATTGGAGAAAATTGACGGTGAAACAGAAAATATGGATATCACTTTTGTCAAAATGGGTGACGCTCGTTATGCAAGAAAATGGGGAGTTATTAAATTACCAGCAGTTGTATACTTTCGCCATAGGTTCCCCAGCATTTATAGAGGTATGATTGCTCTAGTTATTAACCATGAAATATCAGTATTTTTAGTTTATTTTAATCGATCAATTTAAACTAATTGGGTTGAAATCCAAGGAACAATTGTGCGGAAATTCCTTTATTCAAACATTTTTTGAATCATCAATTTTCTTTAGAAAGAGTACCTGTGGGTTGAAGTGTTAACTCATAAGTTGCAATTTTTTTTTTTTTTTTGCCATCCTTTTGTCCAATAGAGTTTAACCAAAATAGAATAAAGATAAACATTTTATTACTTTTATGAACATGAATTCTTGCATACTCTTTTTCCTTTAAAACTGAAATGATACAATAATATCTGATAATTACTTGAAGAATTACTTACTAAATTTTCTATAACATTAATACATATATATGTTTTAGGTGAATTCACAAATGAGGAAGTCGTTTTAGAATGGCTGAAGAAAAACAGATTTAGACAACCCGAACTTAATTTATTTATGTATGCTCTTCTAGCAATAATTTTGGCATTTGTACTTTACACTGCATTCTTAATGTACGGTTTCCCACAGATCAGGCACACAACTAGTTCCTCATAGCAGTGAAATATGTAAATTTTGTGTAAATATTCGTTACGTTGTACAAACGTTTACATTAAGCGTTGTAATAAAATTGTCTATATGTTACATCATATAGGGACCATAATTATTATTTTTTTTTTTATAAAAACATCTATCAAATTTTCGTATGTCCTTGTTCTAAGTGAGCAATTAATTTTGCTGGAAAAAGCTCATTATTTACACGGAAAAAAAAAACGCACACGGTTTTGTACAGTAATAGCATTTGTGTGTGGTTGTTATTCAACATCTAAACAATATTATTCTTTTTATTTATTTTAAGTGTCATAACTTTGTTTTTTTAAGGATTATTCCAAGTTATTTGTTAAAGTTATCATTTAAATATGATTATATAAAAAACTTTTGTGTCCATTAGTTTTATTTTGCTTTAACTATTACAAAACTTTCATTAATTCATCTGTTATTCCATACATTCAATTCTTTTGTAAAGTATTCCTTTTAAACATTTAGCCATCAAATTTTTTTTTTAATTAATAATACTTTGTCACCTTTGGCTACATGCATTGAGATGTGAGACCAGCTAGCTTTCTCATTATATCGATAAATTTTTACGTTAATTTTACTCTGTTTTTTAATTTTTGGGGAGCCATATGACAGAAAATACAAGATTACTGAGCTTAAATACATGTTTATTAAATCCAAATTTAATTTTAAATCATTTTTCATCAACAATTTTAATTCATTTTTTATCAACACTTTTTTAAACTTATCTTGCACATTATACCAATCTTTCCTACTTGCCACCATCATTTTAATTTTTTTTTTTTTACGTATTAACTCATATTTTTACAGAATGGCTTTAATACACCGTGTATTCAACTATTTTAAGAGATAGTATCGATATCGTTTGGGTCATAGAAAATTTTAAACATTCCAGGAGATAGAAAAATGTGTTATACATAAATTAAATGTATCTAAATAATCTCTGCCATACAAAAATTAACCAAATAAACTAGACTAAAAGTAATGAGACATAATGTTTTCAATGATTTCTAAGAGATGTACATTTTCTAGATCTAATCAGAAAACGAGGAATGTTATGAGGAATGAATAGGTGAAGCTGGATCTCACAGATTAATTGCATGTGTTTGATGGTTAATTTAATTTTTATTAGTGTATACACAATAACAAAAATTTTATCTAAATTATTTATTTATTAAAAATTGTAATGACATTTTACTCTCTATATAGAGGTTATATGATTGTTAATATTGAAAATAGCCAATACACAATTTTATATATTCTTAAAACTGCATAAGTATACCTCACTTATTTTTATGATTTTTCAATCCCCCCTCTCCCCTTAATTAATTTTTAAAAAATAAGGCTAAAAGATTATCAAAACAATTCACAAATAACATATTTATTTATTTATAACTTTATAGGAATTCAAGAAGAAAATAAAACAAGTAAATGTGATGTTATAATGTAAAACTTGATACCTTGCTTGGAGAGGAGCTGTGTGGACTATACATTTGTAGTAACATTTGGTATTGATTTTTGTATGAAGTGGATCATCATTATGCAGTGGCTCAATGGTAGAGCGCTGAGTTGCCGTCCCAAACGTACTGGGTTGAAATCCGGCTCCTGGCAATTTTATTTAATCTTTTAGCATCCATGGCTGAATCCTTAGGGATCTGGGACCTTCCTGGGGCACACCCAGCCTCTATAAAGTGGATATCCAAAATAGGGGAAAAATCTTTAATTTAATAATGCGGTTGAGTGTGATATAAGACAAATCATCTCCCTTTACAACTGTTGTTCAAAAAATAGCACTGTCTCTATCACCTACTGAACCCTAGATCCTTTATAGGTATAGCAGTGGTAATGTTTTTTTAATCAAATCCCAATTAAAAATATTTGTATCATCTTTTTTGGTCACTGGGAGCCGGGTAGATCAGCGGTAGAGGGCCAAGTTGCTATGTCAAAGATCCTGGAATCAAATTCAGCTGTGGCAGATAAATTATTAACAGCCACAGGTGGACTCTATGGGAAATCGAGACCATCCTTGGGCTCATCCAGCCTCTAAAAATTAAGTACCCTTAATTGAGGGGAAAAGTCAGGCAGTTGAGCATGATCTCAGACAAATCACCTCCCGGCACAGTCATCCTTGAAATAGTACAGACTATCATATACAGAACCCAAGACCCTTCTTGGCTTGTATTGCTACAGGTTTTTTTTAACTAAACAGAAGAAAATGCAATTATTATTTTTTATTTTAATAGAAACCCTTTAATGGGTATTAACCATGAATAGTTCCTTGAGTAGAAGCAATGTTATGAAATATCAATTTAAGAGTTATGTTGGGAAAACCAAAACTTAGAGCTTTTTTTGCTTTCAAGTTTTTCAAACAATGAACGCATTGCTGTAGATTTGTAAACTTTAAAAAAATAATGGAAGTGTTTCATTTAGACATTTTTTGACTCTTCATTCATATAAATATTAATTACCAATGCTATCTAAATTTTGAGGTTTCTGTGCATAACCATTCCATGCTTCCTCTGCCATTTAAGGATTTTTATTACCATTCTTTTATTTCATCAGTGGATTACCTCTTAATCTTCTTTCCTCCATTTTGGGTCCATCGACATTGAATGTAATAGTAATAATAAAAGGCTTATTGAAACAAAAGGTTGCAACGATACCACCAATCATTATCAGCATCCATCTTTCCACAGATATATCCAAATCCGTAATAGTAATCTTCAGAGGACCCTCCAACCTAAAGGTTATGAGGACTGGTTTTCATATCTAAAGGTGAATAGTGTTGACCCATTTAGGTTTTAAGAGTATTGGAAGATGCTAATAGTGTTTCAAGAAAGGCAACAAAAACGTTTATTATAATTATTCCTATGAAATAGTTAGCCAATTAATCATTCGTTTCCAGAGAAGTTCTGTGTATGGCCCCGTTTAATGTGATTTATGTTAGAGAAGCTAATTGCTTCTCTAATATTCATTGTTTCCAATTATTATCAATTTTTCTTTTAAAAAGTGTTTTCAAAATCAGCTGTGTCAAATAAATTATTTAATCTGATTAGCCACAGATGGACCATGGTGTATCTGCAGAACCTAAGGGACTCACCCAACCTCTATAAAGTGAGTACCCTCAAGACCTTTCATGCGATGTATTGGTAGAGGGGTTTTTCTACTCTTAAATGCCAATATCCTTGTTCTATCTGTTTATAAGATTTAAATTTATACTATACTTTGGTCATTAAGTTAAAAAGAGCAGAAAGGATTGTTTAATTGTGCTGATATTCAAAAAGTTAATTTGTTTATAAAATATTAATCCCAATAGTAACAAATACTATACAAATTCTATAATTTACACATGAATCTTATGGAAATTCAACGGTATTAAATGAGTTTAATTTTAAAAATTTACAACTGCCAATTCCAATCCAAAAATCTTTATTCAGTAAAAGGAGAGTAGGGACCAAAAGGACAGCGCAACGCTAGTCCTGTTGCATAGTGCTGGCCTCTAGCGGAGAATAATAGAACTACCTGTCTTGGTTAAATTCAGCTGTTGGATAGTGCTGACATCTAACGGCAATTGCGTACATTATAATTTTAAATGTCGGTGGAGTAAATTTATATTTTTTTCTTTATTATTACTAAGCTTCATACCTCTCGTATCACTTTGTTCTATTCTACTGACAGCCAATCTGCTGATTGTCATTGTATTTATTAGACAGGTGTAGATGCAAATATAAAGAGAAAAAAAATATTACCAGGGAGTACCCTAACCATAGACCAATTCCCTTTTACTAATAATACCACTATTCCTTTCATTGTACAACAATATGTGCTTGACCTTTTAGTAAAAGTATTCCAATATTATTCTAGAAAAAGAAATTCAATTCAGTACTTATTTTGTACCCCCAATTGAACCTATTAAAATATGAGTTTTAATCGGCTTAGTATTGTGTTAACAGTATAGTTGAGTATTTTGTATTTAATAAAATGATTTTTATTTTATTTTGTAAGAAAAATTCTCAATCTTATTTTCTGAATTGAAATAATATCTTATTTTTAAATCTCTGAATTCAATTTAAATTAAAAACCAGTGAGGGCTGACAAAATTCTATAAAATAAACTATTTAGTATTTATACTTAATTTTCAAAAAGGTCGTCTTTTCAGACATTTTCTGAAATATACTGCTCATTTTTTGCAACATGACTGGAAAATAGTCTGTCTAATAAAGTGCTGTTGCTAGAGTTTTATCAAAGTCAACAACAGAAATTAATAGAGTATTTCACCTGCAAAAGATTCAAATTAAATAAAATACCTATCAAAGTAATGGCATTGCTAGCAAAACAAAATTAAGTGTATCTACAGATCAAACTGCATTCCACTAACCTCGTTTTCTTCTTATTAACTTGGTTCGGTTTGTCAGACACTTAATTTTTCACACATTGCAGTTTATTGCTGCTATTCTTTGCGCGTTAGAATGGTGTGTGGAAAAAAAATCTAGCAATCTGGTTTATTTAAATTATCAAAAGACATGGACAACATTTTTCTATAATTTCATTGATACTTTACTTTACTCATCCTTATGCAGGTAAAACCAGGGATCTTTAAGGAATACCTGACATAGCACAGTTCTGGCACCACCATTTTATGTCCCCTCTGAAGGATTGGCATAATTGAGGATTTTTTACTCCCTTTAAAAATCACAAAGCCTTCTGCTAGGAAGAGTGCGAACCCACGATCTTAGGCAAAGTGGTTTGTTTCGCCAAAGGTGGCCCCAGGGGGGGGGGGGGGGGAGGGATGTTGGCTCTACAAGTTTGTAAAATATGTTTTTGACTTTTCCTGAAAATTCCCACAAAATTAGGTCTTGAAAGTCCTTATTTCAGTTAATTACACACTGGGATCAGTTCAACTGAGGAATGATTTGCCTTGGTGCTATCCTACTTAGACAAAGCAAGTCGATTATTGCTCAATTTTATTTATTTCGATTTCTATTCGAGACCATTCGAAATCTATAAAATCAGCTGTTTAATTTGAAAAAGAAATAAGAAAAACATCTAGACTAGTACACCCATCAAAATTTTATGTCTAAATAAAGTTTTTATTACATGTAATACGTAATCTAGCTTAAAATAATCATTTGGTTAGTAAGAGAAATTCCACTTATTTTAAAAATATTTCTATTTTATCGGTCGAGTTCATATCTTTTCACATGATTGAAAATGTTAAGGATTTTATATTTCAGTTTAAAAATAAAATAAAATCAGGGCATGGGTAGAAGATACCCCGACCCGACGCTATAAAAGATAAATGAGGAAGTGGTTCTACTGTACTTATGGATAATGATGATCAAATGAAGCTTAATTAAGGACAATAAAATCTAATTTATTTCTTAAATCATATGCACATTTTCATATTACACGAAGTAGCACACATCAATGATAAAAAAATGTCTCCTATAAGTTATCGTGTTTTCTTTTTAAAATTAAAAGTTATCAATATAATTATTTATTGTTAAACATTATAGAAGTCTCAACACTTTACCATATACATATATATATTAAATTTTTGGTGCTATGTGAAGATCATTATCAAATAACAAATCTTCACCTTAATTCGTATAACATTTTTTTTTTGCTTTGATAGTTATTACAAAAAATAAAAACATTTAGACAAATAGCTAGAATTTATATTTGATATACATTCATAACCTTCATTAATTTTTTTTCATCCTTCTTTTTTTCGATTATGTATTTCCCAAATAATAAAATCTACATCAGTGATTTGTCTTAAAACTAAAATGACCTAAGAAATTTACAAAACAAAGGGAGAAAAAATCATGAATCATGTGTTCAAGTCACGATAATTGCTTACAGGTACAAATAATATGTACCAGAAAAAAATGGCGGAATAGAGGAGAGCAAATAGTTAAAATAAATAGAACAGTGAATTTTAGTTTTTTCTTTTTTTTTTTTTTTTTTACAAAAGGATTTACAAAGTTATAATTTCAAAAACTAGAATATATTTTAACAACGTACATTCAAATTAAAATTTCTTTGGAATTGTGAAGAAAAAAATAATATTGTGATAAAGAAAGAAATCGATTGAAACAAAAAAAATAAATTGTGAGGCGTAAAGAAGGAACTATTATTATATAAAAAATATATAGAAACAATGTATATGATTATGATGGATGTTGTTGTTCAGTTGCGCCTGTAGGGATGGTACGGCTGCGGAGTGGAGTTGTAAGGTGCAGGCCGCTGGGGTCCTCCTGCGTAGCTTCCATCACCACCTGCGTGCGGAGGAGACATTGTCAGATAGGGCAGGACCGAACCCGTCACCATGCAAGGCGGGTGCTCCGTCATGCGGCAATCCACTTTCGCCACCTCTGTTCGGTGGCAAGGAAGAGGCCAGGATCATGGAAGGGGAGCATAGGGTTAGGTTACTCAAGGTGTACAGAAAAGGAATAAGAGATTGATGTTTTGATTTGGACACAATGCCAGTTTTTAACATGTATTTAATTACAAAAAGGGTCTTGAGGTAGTATTGGAAGAAAGAAAACAATGTAGTAACATTTAAATATAATTTTGCAAATAGTCTAGGCGATGAGTGCTCGAAAGGGAAATATCAGATGGACTAATTAGGTTCACTAAAAATCTAGGATGAGGATGAGCAGCAAAAAGCAGTGGCAATGAGAGAACAGAAGGTAATTATTTTGGTTTTTTACCTTGAAAACATTTTATTGAAACAACTAAAAGTGAATGTTTCTATACTGGATTGGTCAGTACTAAACAAATAATAAAATTATTCTCAGGTCCAAGTCGCTAAGAAATTTTAAATCACAAGGTGGATTACTTGTACAAAAGTCAAATTTAAGCTTGCATTTTTAATACTAAGCTATGCTTAAACCAACATTCTTATCCCATAATCATTTTTTTTTTAAGTATAGAAACAAATGTTATACTGTATGCAACACTGCTGGATACTCAAAAATTCTTATGTTTCTCACTCCCCATCCAATACTTTAGAGACTACAGTTTATAATTAAGCATAAAGCAAGCTCTGGAAACAATGATCATTACTTCTGAAGACCCGGTGAGTAGACATTGATTTGTATGACATAGGTAATTATCAAACATGTGCGAGGTACACTTAATATTTTAATTTTCAGATAAATAAGAAATAAGGTTACAAGACATCCAAAAAAGCTGAAAGCCAGTATATATGCTGCATGAAATTTGATAGAATAAGTGGTTTATAAGTTCAAAAAACAAAAAAATAATAATAAAGCCTTAACATCAGTACTGAGGCTTTCACCTCTTACATTGATATTGTAAGTAACGGAGACTACAGATGAACAGAGAAAAAAATATTCAGTATATGGATAAATATAATGATCAGTTATACCATGTGAATCTATTAATAAAAAACTCGATAAAATCTCCAAAATTAAGTAACTGTTATGTATAATAAACATGTTATGTGTTACTATTCATTTTAATATAAAAATTTATCGAACAGTGGGAGACTCACTAAGTATGTCCACTATTGCAGAGAAACTATGTATTTGTAAGCATATCTAAGTCAAAGGTAATGCATATATAGTTGAAGTTATTTAAAAAATGTTGTATACCTTTAAAAGCAATGATTATATAAGTCATCATGGAACAAACCAACTCTAAAATCTTACTTTCCATTGAACACCTAGAGAAAACCATCAACGATGTGACAATAAAAAACAATATTTGAAACAAATCCTATTTTCTGAACTGTCGATAGGTCGTTATTTCTACTAGAAATATTTCATATGGCAAAGGGTTCGAAGCTCAGACATTTTTTTTTACTTCTGAAACTCTAATTATGGAATATTTTTTTTAAAAAAACTGGCATTTAAGTTGTGACCAAATCAAAACCATCATTTCATAAACTTCATTTTTAAATTCAATATTCTTTTATTTAAGGAATAGATGAGAAGGAAACAAACAAGGATATTTTGAAATAACAGGTAATTAGTTTTTTTTACAACTTTACTGCCTTGTGTTAGTAAACTATTTTAGTGTTCAAACCATGCATAAATTTCATGCAATTGTTATTAATTAATACAAAATTATTAAGTTAACGCTTTAAGGAAAAAAAAAACTATTTAAAACAATTGCGTTCCTTGTTATCACAAATGATACTACAAACGTTAATAAAATCAATTAAATAATTTTTAAATTAAAAATAAGAAGCAATCGTTTCTCCCTCCGACTAAGTTAAAAATAATTCTCAAATAATTTGATATTTCAATAGGAATAAATACAAAACAAAATCATGTTTCTTAAAAACATCATAACTGTCTAGCACTGCAAAACATTCAATATATGTTATATTATCTACTTCGAGCAAAAAAGTAGATGGAGCATAATGAAATAGTTCATTAATAAAATGCATTTATGGTTCCTAATGTTTTGAAATAAATGATTCCTCATCGCTCAATTGGGTAGTTCCGTGTAGCCAACATAGGTTATAATCTTAAAATAATAAGAGAAAGTAAATGGTCTAGGTAGAGGTCAAGAAAATTCTTTTTTATAGGGAGAACTTTTTATTGATAATTGTCCTTAAAATATTAACGACTCTAATGAGTTGAATATTAAATAAATAATTATAGATACAAAAAATGTAGGCAGTCTTTCATGAAATTACTCTCTACTTAATAAGATTTATTAGTTATCGTTTTATATAATATGTCCCACTTAGAACATGTACTGTAGATAATTAAGATTTAATTTAGCATAACTTGATTTTTTTTAAAGACAGTAATAAGTGCTGATATTTAAATCTGGATTTCAGAATTTTATTAATAAATGAAAAAAAATTTAACAGGAAGAAACCTCTTGTTATTCAATTCAGAACTTGTAATTATAATTTTTGTAGGAAGAAAAATAATTTTTAAAATGCATTTTAATTTATATTGAATACTAAGAATTCATTATAAAACCTAACAACATATTTTTTATTAAGGTTAAAACTAAGAAAGTAAAATATTATCCATTCTTAGTTAATAAATTGTCATATTAATGTAATTAGTGTTGTGCAATGCAGATCAGTTATAATGAATATTGAAACCATTTTTATTTTCACTCCACTCGTCAATCATGTAAAAATTAATAGCTTAATTAAAGAAAAAAAATATAGTTACCTTAATGTAGACAAATTAATTTTGTATTGTTTGGGCAATTCTACATATCAAAAATAAACTAATTTTATTTACGATCAATGCAAAGAATTGTTTAAATATAAATTGATAAAAAAAAATATAAAGCAGTTTATTTTGAAATTCATTACACATTTAAGAAATCACCAGTAACTTAATGAAAAAAAAATTACCAATTAAATTTAAATAAATAAAAATTATTTATTTAGTTTAAACAAGCTTGAAAAAAAATTAAATTTTTGTAATATAAAATAAAAAAGACTATTAAGTTATTTATATTTTCGATTACAATTTTGAACTGAGTTCGTTGAAGCGTAATAAGAAGCCACCTTAGCAAAGAAACCACACAATTGTATTTTTTTTCATCATAGTTACAGATTCATCTTTCAGAACATTGAAAATAATTAACATATCAATTTAACAATATTTGGTCTTTAAAGATAAAATTATTTATGCATTTTTTTCTTTAGTGTTAGAATAAAATTGTTTTTAGTTAAATATTACCAAAAAAAATGATAAATTACTAAATAAAAGTTGAATTATTAGTTCATTTTCTATAAACAATTTGTTTATTGTAGGATTACCCAGCCAATAACTCAAAAACAATTTCGACGGCCAATTTGTGATTGCCTACCTTATTGTCAGCCAGCTTCATCATTTATCTTCATTTTATTTATGATCATTGTTATTTTATAAATATTGTTTATTGAAGTGATAATGATATGAAAAGTGGATTTCAACTGAAGAGCATAATTATATAAGTAAAAAGTAAAGGTTTCTTATTAAAATTTGAGTTATGTAAAATCTGATAAATTTTTAACCAATTATTTATTTTATCCTTCTGATTCAAAATGAAAATATTTAACTTTTGTTTTAATTTTTGTTTTTGACCCTCCCCCCTTTGAAGATAAATATGTTTTCATACAATTAATAAGAAAAAATATAAAAGGAATGGATTTAAGGATCATAGCAACACTGCAAGTACTTGCTGATGATTTCAACAAACCTGCCACTTGTTATTAGATTATTAATAGTTTTGGACAAAAAGACAAACAAAAATTTAAAAACAAACAAATAAATAAATTAAAAAAATAAAAACCATGATTACTTCAACTTGTCCAGATAGGAAATTAGAACCAGTCAAATAAACAAGGCACGAGTACTCGCAATGTTGCAAGAGTTGGGCAAGGTTTAAACAATAGACACACTTAGACTTGCGTGTTCTCTCATCGCTATTTATATTGCGCTCAGCATCATTAACACAATAATACATCGTCTAATAGGAATTTTCTTACGTTTTAAAAGCATCACGGACTTGAACAATGCCAAGTAAATATTTATAGAAAAAATACAAAATAAAACTCTCAGAATAAAAACAGGCAAAACAAACATTAAATAACCATAATCAATCAATAATAAAAATAGCAGTTTAAAATTACATAATAACTCCTCCAATAATTGTTATCTTACATTGTACTCTTGTCCAGTCAGATATAGTCTAAACCTAAATATTTATTTATATTAAGCCTGGATAAACCTATTTAAAATTTAATTATGATTACTTGTATAAATTATTATGATTACTTATTTTAACCATTAAAATTTAAAAGTGTAATCCTATGATAAAAATTTGTACAATTACTGTCAGAACAATTAACAAAGTTCGTACTAATTAATATTCTATCTTTATATTTTACTTATTGCTCCTTATATAAAAACAATGGCCTCTTAAAATTAATGACTGTTCACTTATTATCATTATTATTAAAAATACAGAGGGAAGGAAGGATACTAAGGGGAAGGGGAACGGGTTTTAACATTTTAACATTCAGGGACAAGTTAAAGTAACCACAATTTCATTAAATATACTTAATTACCATTTGTTTTACCTTAAGAAATTTCCTATTACCTGTATGTACAATCAGTCGATGGATCTTTAAAACTAAGCGATTTAAAAGACACTTTTGCTTGTCCTTTTTTTTTTTCTTTTTTTAATATGTAATATTAGTACATTTATAATAATAATAAGGACATTTACTTTTTACTATATATGTTAATTTAAATAGACAAATAATTACGCCCTAATCTCACTTAAAAAAGACCTATAGGTCTGAGATAACACATGGCTGGCTTGTGTCAATCATGAAGAGGGCCATTCCTTAAATTCATAAGGCTTGTTGTACCCACCTCCGGTAGCTTGGGCGCCACCATCAGGACCTGCGTAGCTCCTTCCACCGCCGCCATAACTTGTCGAATCCTGAAAATACAACCGACAGATGTTTTCCTCAATGCCATAAAACAAATTATTAGTGAGTTAGTGATTATTATTATTAGTGAATAACAATGAGTAATTTCAGAAGAAAGACATTCTACGATTTTTATCAATTTATATAAATAAAGCCCACATTTTAATATTTAGAATTGTTCCTCAATTAATATAAATTATAAAAATTTCATTTGATTATATTATTTAAATTTTTATTAGGCCAATAGAAATATCGTGAAAATGGTTAATTTAGAGAAAAACAGAATGATGAATCAAGCAAACTGTTTTTCTACCAGTAATATCAAAATGCTAAAAAATAAAATGTTACATTCGTACAATGCAAATAGGAAAATAAGTAGATACTTCACCGTAAACATACCCTGGAAAATAACCTGTATTCATACACAAATAGGAGATACATAAAAACATACCTAATAAAAATTTTCAGGAAACTGCTGCAAGAACCAGATAATTCCTCCCACCTTCCCCCCCAAAAAACTCATTTTTTGAGAGAGCCCAGTAAAATTACATACTCCATCTTGAAAGTCCATTATGCTTTGAATAACTTCACAAACATCTAATAAATTAGAGATTAATAAATATACTTATGACAAGAGACAAATGAGGTTAATAATACATATGACCGTTAACACATAAAGTGATGTTTCCTGCATTCCTACATAATCCTAACAGCAACGATGCCAACATTTAAAAACACATTAAAAAGATAATTTGAACTTACCTGGTTCTTGCTTCAAAACTTTCATCAACTAAACAAATGGAGTTTTCAAGAAGCGGTTCACAAACTAGGTTATCCACCGACACGTAACATATCTTATTGTTTGTATTATAAATTGATCAAATACACTGTTAATTAAAATATTAATCAGTGCATCTTTAATACTATTTACACTACAAAATATATAAATAAAAAAAGATTAAATCAAATCTGCTTGAAGGTTTTCTGTAATAAACCCATTAACTGACAAAATAACTATAAAAACACTTCTTTTAAATACTATATAATTTAATTAATATTTTTTAAACTAATTTTAAACAACTTGAAATAATTCGTTATGGATGAAAATGGAACTTATTGATGTCCATTCGATAATATCTAAAATATTACTTAAAGAAATAAATAAAACAAGAACTGAATGATAAAATTAATAGATATAGCAACTAACTTTTAAAAAACACTAAAAATTATTAAACAAAATCAACAATTAAAAAGCAATTTAAAGAGTTATGATGCTAATATATAAGTATTTCATTTTTAAAATACTTATATTTCACACAAGATTTAAAAAAAAAACACAATAATAATATAAAATTATTATTTGTTTTCATATTATTAATATCATGATATAATTTATATCATTATTGATTGTCGAGTTATAAGTAGTATGGTCAAGTAATAAGTAGTACGGCCAAGCTACCTTTAAAACCAAGATGACTATAAAACTAAATAAAACAAGCCTATAAAATTTTATGGTTTAATGAAGTTCCAAACTAATCACTATTCTAAATATACTTCAATCTATTACATTACAACCTATCTGATTCAGTCCTTTTTCTGTACTGGTTTGTTCATGAACTTTTATTTCTATGTTGTTTATCATGAAGATAGACCAAAATTTTTATTTAACAATTTATTTTTCTACCTGCACTTTAATTTATCCAAAGGGAGATTCAAAAATATTTAAACAATAATTTGATTATTAATAATTAAATTAAAATTCTACTTGTGGCTTAAGCCAACTGATAAATATTGATGAAGAATGATATAGGGTATAGTCTGATAGCAGGTAGTCTTGAGAAAGGACTACCAGTTCAATAGGATTTAATTGTTATAGACGGCTTGGAAAAACCAATGAAAGTTTGGCTTCCATAATAATTAATTAAATTGACCAAATTAGTTTATTTAGTGATTAATTATAAAGAGACCTCGCAAATTAAAATGACCAGAAAACTCAACACTTTTAAAATATTGGTAAGCCCATAATGATTGCAAACAGAACTCATTCTGTGTTCAGACATAAGGTTTTCGAAAGAATGAAGAGCTTCATTATCAACAAATAAAGGCAAAGAACTAAACAACCATTTGAAAGACTGCTTCTAAAGCTATAAATTAAAAATGGGAGCAAATTATACCTTACTTCTGTATTATTGGAAAGTTATTAAAAATGAAAAAGTAACCTAACTGGAAAAAAATCATTGATGGTTAAACAATGATTTTATTGTTAACTGTGATATGTTTGGATAAATATTTTGGGAAGCTGCTGAAATCGATCAGTGAAGAAGTCACCAACACACCTCGTTCAAAAAGATAAAAATAAAAACTTTTCTCGACAACACATATTGACTTTAACCTGTCCATACTATGCCAAATAATAGTGTAGTATTTATGTATTAAACAGTAAATTTACACTTAATACAGTATACTGCTAAATATATAAAACATAATAGATTTTTTTTTCCTTTTTATTTTTATCCACACCTGTCAAATAAAAATAATTGATGGGGGATGGAAATAGTTGGGGGGTACAGTCATAAATAAACACCAAATAAGTGAAACTTATTTTTTAGAGTAAGTATTTATTTATTTGGTGTTTATTTAATGACTGCAACTCCCAACTATTTTCATCCTCCATTAGATCTTCCAGTCAACTATTTTCCTCTCGAACAAATAATTGACAATCAGCAGATCAGCTGACAGGAAAATAATACAGAATGGTATCCAGCGGTACCTCTCCGTTGGCTTGCTTCAATTTCCAATTGTAATAGATCCCTCATCCACGTTCAACATAATAGATACAATTGCACTACAGAGGTCTGGGAGGTAAAAGTAAGTATAGCGTTTAAAGTAAAATACTTAGTTCCAATTTATCAACTATATCTAAAATTTAATGTTATTACTAATGATATAAAACTTTAAAATATCAATTGATAAAGGACAATTTGGAAAAATAAATATAGTAGCCATCTTATTGCTGAAGTGCCACTTCTGGTGATCATAAAATGATTAAAAAATGAAAGGCAATATTAAATGTTACCAATACACACCAACCCCAACTGTGAAATTTTAACCTTCTGCGGCAAAGAATTTTCAAGTTATTAGTGACATATGAGTATACTAACATGCATTATGACAAAACTAGTTGAAAATAAATTATAGAATGGGGAAGATACGCATATATATATATATATATATATATATATATATATATATATATTGAAATTTTAAAATATTAGAGGTTACATTACCTTTATTTAAGGATAACTAATAAAAACTAAGTTATGGAAATATATATGGCTTTTTATTTGCAAAAGATTTCTTGGGAGCTACTAATATAGTAAGTGAAACTATTTTTAATCAACACTTCAATGGTTTAAATGCTGTTTTTTCCCCTTTAAATGATTCTAAAGACATTTATATCTGAAACCACTCGAACAATTAACAAAACTAAGTAACTAATACAAAATAAAAATTCACAGAATTATAATTCAATAGCGCACTGAAACCCTTGTTTAGAATAGAATAGAATTTAATGATGGGATTGATCCATGATAAAATAATAGCACAACAGGTGAATTTAAAGGACAGCATTAATAAACATGCTTACATTAAAAAAAAACATGCAAGTTAAAAATTAAGCCTTTCTTTTCTTAACCTGTTAACCGGGCGGGACATATAAATACGCCAATCGGAATTTTGAATTTTCCTTTGTGCTATATATATATATATTTTTTTTCTGTTTAAAATAAATGAAAAGACTATGAAATATATATGTTTTGTTTATTTATATATAGAGCACAAAGGAAAATACATAATTACGTTTGATGTATTTATACGTCCCGCCCGGTTAACAGGTTAATAAGGTCTCATATATAGTTAAAGGGCTTCATGGTATATGGTGATTGCAATGAACCAAAATGAAAAAGCAAACCAGGTCAGTATTTAAAAAACAAAAATTCTGGAGGATTAAATTTTGATGCATTTGCTTTTATTTAATCAGTAACTTAGTATGCTAATTATAATAATATTAAAATAAATCTTTTTATATTATTATAAAATAACAATTGATATAATATATTGTTTTAACAAAATCATGTTATTATTCTGTCATTCGTTTAGTAATATAGTATAAAAATAAATATTTTTGTATTAATATAAATATATAATAATAATTGATATTTTATTGATTTATTTATAATATTACTAGCGACCTACCCCACCAGCTTTTCTTGGGTAATAAGGCATATTATGCCTACATAATTTGTCTAGATAATGTTTTGTATTTTTATCACATACCGCCCCCCACTAAGGACCATGCGAATATCATTGGTTAGGCTTCTTTGGGAGTCTTGATTTTCTTTCTTCCTATCTCAGCTAATATACTTCATTATATAGAAATTAAAAAAATAAAAACAAAACCAAATATTTCTTTTATAAATATTTAATTACATATTTTTATAAATATGTTTAATTGTATGGGACTAGGCAACGTCTTCAGTGAAACCCATCGATATTCCAACCCCATTTACACAAAACCTCGACAAATCATATACCTAAACCTTCCTTGTGAATCACTTTATCTATTGGTGAAAACCGCATGAAAATCCGTGCAGTAGTTAATGAGTTTACCGCAAACAAACGCGGCCGAGGACTTTGTTCTATGATATGTATAGATATCATATCAAAACCCTGTTATTATTCTACAAGTTGTAGATTCTTTTTTTGTAATTAAACTATTATTATTATTTAAAACAAGTTTGTGTTATTTATTATTTTAAGATTTAAAGACACAGGATAAAAAAAACAACCTTTTTAGTGTGGTGGAATAGAATAAGATTTGGAATAATAGAAAATTCGAATATCATCCTAGGAATTTGAGACAGGAAAACAACTAGAATGCCAGCCCTATTTCAATACTTTCTACATTTGTCGCAAAGTGAAGAACTTAGTCTAAAATAAATTTCTGATATTTGAATTGGCTATGTTTTTAAAGAGATCCGTGGAGACTTAATCATGAATACGGAGATACTTCTTAAGGTTTTTCCTAAGGTGTATAGTTTTAAACTGAGGCACCTACAGAATATTAAATGCTTAATATAATTAAAAAAAAGTTCATGATTGCTAAAAAAATGTTCAAATAAGTGATGAATACATTTTTTAAAAATCTCATTGATTTTTTAAAGTTATTTTCCAGGATATATGATGTTTAGTAACCTTTATTATATAACATTAAAAAAATAAATAAATAATTTTATTGTAACTTGAAATAAAATAAAAATTCATTTGAAATAAAAACTTATTATATTAATTATAATTATACACAATTAATGTACCAATGCAATTGTAGTTGACTTTAGTTTATCCGTACACAAAAAACGCTGAGGTTTTAACATGCATTCTCAAATATTAAGTCAACTTGGACACTATTGAAGTTTTTTTTTAATTACCTTTTGGATCACTCATAAGCCATAAAGACTCAAGAATTTACATGCTAGCCTTACACAGAGGTGATAATCTAAAGAATAGTACTCCAGAAAATTTTATTCACACCAATATACAAGTGATCAAGACATCTGGGCAATCAAAAAGAATAGTTGTTCACAAGGCAGGAATAGTTATCGTTGATACAAAAGCGAAGTATCAAATGTGAAAACAAAACTTTTTTGTTTTCAATCTATGGTAATTGCTTTAGGATTGATAATTGATATACATTTCATATAGTTATCTACATAAGACATACACTTTGTGTAATGATATAAAGTTAAATATTTTGATTGAACTAATTTTTAAACAGTTTTATCATTCTTTTAAAAAGTGCTGTTACTTAAGATACTTTGCATTTGTATCGACGATACAATTGCCAGAGGATAATGTTGTAAATGATAAAATTAACCAATTTGAAGATGTATTGAATGTACATAAAGAGTTTTAAATATAATTAAATGGGAAACTATTACATACCTGTTGGTATCCTGTGTATCCACCGTAGCCGGTGTAGTCAGTGGACTTCGGCGGCGCTGCTGCTCCAGGTGGAGTAGGACCCGAGGGACCGCCACCAGCACCACCTCCGCCCCGTGAATAAATGTCCCCTGAAACATCAATAGTTCCAACATCCGTTATACAACAGTTCAATTAATTAAATTAAATTTTAATTATCAATGGCTTTTTTAACAAACCATAAAACTATTCAATATTTATATTTAAAGGAAAAAGTCAGTTGTTTCTATTGTAATTATATTTTTTTTTTGTGTGTGATAATAGGTTTAAAATTAAAAAATTATGAGAGAGTACAAATTATGTTGAAAAAATATATTACATAAAAGATATTTATTTCAACACGATTTTATATTATTGCTAACGCTATTGCGAAACAGTTATATAACATATTGGTTTATTATTCTTGTATAATTCAATAAAAAAAAAAGGAGGAAACGGATAGAAATATTTTTCTCAATAATAGTTGAATGGTACTACAAACGCTGCATTAAGGGTTTATACTTAACATTCGATTGTGGAGTCAGTATTACATTAAACTTTTTCAGAACGATAGTTTTTATCTTCGTATTACGATCAATATTAATAAAGGAAAGTGAGCTTCATAAATAATTGACAAAACGGCAAATATAGCATGATTTTCAATTATCGAATTAAAATATACAGTGTTTTATTAGTTTTATGTACGATTTAAAACTTTTATTCCAAATAAAATAAAATTGATAATTACCTTGAGGGCCCGGCGGTCCTTGGCCAGGACCACCCTGCGTCGCAGGACCGTTTTGGGGAACATTCCAGTTCCAGCTGTTTCCGTAGCCAGCTTGGTTGGAACCTTCAACAAATAACAAAAATAAGACGCTATAAATACGCTATGTATTGAAATTTAAATAAAAATTTGTTGAGTTTAAAGAAAACGAACATGGCTAGAGAGGTTTAGAATGAGGATTTTACTATTACATTTTGTATATTTCAATTTCCATTAATAAGAATTATTACATACACAATTTATTTGTCACGTATTTCTTCTGGTTTCGACCGTGCCATCAAATTCTTTGCCGACATTTCGCTGGCTATATTGCAAGCTTCCTCAAGGTTTAATCTGAGACTGAAAATGTTATTTCATGCTTTATTCTTTAAGGCTTCCTGATCCGATGGGAGGGGGTAGCCTATTCTTCCAGTGATCTTATTGGCTGAGTTCCGACTAGGTATGGTTGGAAGCCATAATATGCTTG
The DNA here is from genome assembly GCA_037127475.1 of Arma custos. Classification (NCBI taxonomy): domain Eukaryota; kingdom Metazoa; phylum Arthropoda; class Insecta; order Hemiptera; family Pentatomidae; genus Arma; species Arma custos. The sequence continues at coordinate 22,204,811 of CM073765.1, read as the reverse complement.
ATTTGTATCCATCTTCTCTGTTAAAATTTTCGGGGTGCTTTACTATTTTGATTGCTTATATCTTTCTGTCATGTTATTACACTTTTTAACTACTCTAATTTTTAATTTACACAAACTCAATAGCATGGTTTGTATTCACAAAATGTTTTGCCAATACTGATGACTTGATCATGACTATGACTAACGGAGCATCAAAAAAACATTTTCAGCCTCAGATTATGCCCTGAGGAAGCTTGCAGTATAGCCAATCTAGATGAAATAATTACCGAAATATACTCAGTACCCATAACTACATTCACCTATCCATACTGAAGCTCACAATAACTTGTGTTTTGGAAAATATTAAAAATGAAACAAATAAATAGTTAAAACTTGTAACTCAAGTCGAAGCGACGAACTGCGAAACAGATACCGTTCATACTAATTCGGACTTGCGGGACTTATTACTTATGTGTAACGGAATACAAGAAGAGATAAAAAGTCAAATAGACATTACCATAAGAGCCGTAACCAGTTTGTTGAGGCGGAGCTCCGTAGTTAGATCCCCATTGAGGAGGCATCTGTTGCCCCTGAGGACCGGGAGGAGCTCCCCAACCTTGGTAACCTCCTGGCCCAGATGGAGTACCATAGCCTGAAATCAAAGTATCAGTATATTATTATTTACAGAGCGAAGAATTATTTACAACACATATTTGAAAAAGAATAAATTTTACAACAAAATAATAGTATAAAGAATGTGTCTGCTTCCAAACATGAGGAAATTAACAGATAAGCGAAGCAGACTACACTTTGTGTAATAAATATAATACATAATCGTATTTAGAAAAAATAAACTTTTTTAGTGGGGGGAGGGGGAAGAAATTCGTAAAAATATTTACCTACTGTCCCGGTGAAAAAGTGATCAGTCACATTTTCCCTAAAATGAGTTTCTTGTATTTAGGGAAGGGGAATCATGTAATTTTCGTAGTAAATAAGGAGCTAAGCGAGGCATTGACTTGAAATAAGAGTTATTACTTATAATACAACATGATTTCAAACCAAAAACTACAGGATGACAAAAATAAATATATTTAAGAGATCAGAAAATAATTATTAAAAAAAGAAAAAATGTTTAAATACCAAAAAATAAACATATTTAAGGTTTTTTTCAAATGTATTTTGGTCAAAAGTAATTTTTTTTCAAATATTGTTGGCCACAAAATGAAGGTTTTTTAAAATTATAATAAACAGATCCACAATAATGGGCTTTTATTAGAAAATATTTCATACTCCCAAAAAAAAAAAAAAAACTCCCAAATAAATCCATTGGTTAGGAAACATTATGGACTTGTTAAGTACTGGATCTAAAATTTAAAAAAAAAGGTTCTACAGATCCTATTTAAACGAAAAATAATTAGATTCAGTCAGGTTAAGTAGATTAGTAAAGGCACAATTGTCAATAATTATTTTAGGCCATTGATTAAAACTTATTAAAACATTAATGGATTAAATCGGTCACACAGTAGCCAGAAATTGAGAACTTAATATTTTATAATTTAATTATAGTTATAAAGAACTTGCAATAAACAAATGAGCAAAGCATTATATTTAATTATTGGCAAAAATTTTCTTACTTTTATACACTAATACTAGGTTAAACATTTTAAATAATATGTAAATACTGTAATTCATTGAAGAAAAAGAAATTTTGTAAATTTTTTGTTAAAAAGACTCATACCTCCCAAGGGAGAGGGTTTTTTGTTCTGTAAAGGATGTAGCATTAAAAGCTGTAATTATTATTATTAAGTTAATAATATAAGTGGCTTAGTAAAAACTAGAATGTTTATGGTTTCAAAAACAAAGTTGTTTAAAACCAAATTAAAAAAATATATATATAAATATTTTTGTATATATTAAAAAACTACTTATAAATACTCAATTAGGGTTATTTTAAATTTAAAAATGTTCTGTCTAATAATCAAATTCAAAAGTCATGCTGACTGAACATGCAACTAAGGAAAAAATCCCAATGAGTAATTTATTTAAAAAAACAGATAAATTCTTTCAGGTTAGAAAATATACAAATACAGAAGAATGCAATTTATTACGTTCAAAACATGCAAACTATATATAACACATTAAGGTTTTGAGGATAATATGAAAAATGACACAAATTATTATAAAACAGGTTATTATTTCTAATTGATTATAATTCAAAAATATCTGATATGTCTATTTTCTTTATCGCTTTGATTTAGATTATCTTTCAAGTGATCATCAGGAATGTTTTGGGAGACGTAACATTTTCAACCAGCTCCCGCTGTTGTTAATAAATTTAGTGATAAAAAAACAAAACAATATTTTCCACAAAAACAATAATAATGATAATAAAATATGTAAATGAAGAATGAATATATAGACGATATACTTTCTATGGATGTTTGGTTTTTACATGCTTAATGTGGCAATGAAAAAATATAGTATGAACTGAAAATCTAGCAAAATATGGGAGAAGTAAAACACTAATGATGATAAGTTTTTAAAAGAAAAGGGGAAATAAAGAATTAATCGGTTGGTTTATGAACAAAACCGAAAGTCACTCTAGATTGTTTTTGATTTCCTGAAGTAATCATCATAAAATAAATTTAAATTACAATTGTATAGAGTATTAATAGGAAATGTGTGTCTTATTTACATGTTTTGTTAAACAAAAAACTTTTTGTACACCCTTATGACTCATCAAAAACAACAGTTTTGTAATATTAGAGAACAAGAATTAAAAAAATAGAAAAGTAAATTAAAAATCTTAATTTAATCTCAGCATAACAATTAGATCAAAAACATTGAAAAGACACTTAAACGAGCTTTGGACGACTGGAATTTGTTAACAACTTTTTGCAAACAATATTCCATCACAGGGCTTATAATTATTAAAGGGACATGGGACATGTTTCAGTACTTAAATTGTGACTTGGTGATGGTTACTTAGACCAACTCACTTATCAAAGTCAAAAAGCAACACAAATGGATATTGTTAATAATCAAATATTGATATTATTATATAATCAATTTTGAGCTATTTCCAATAATATCTATTTTCTATTGTTAAGTTATATAACGACTTCCTACTGTTACATTTGGGCTTAATGGGTAAACTCAAGTTATGTAGCTATCGCTATATGGATTATTTCCTCTTAATAACAACAATATAGCTTGGTCTACCAGACTTTAAATAAATATCACGTTTGAAAAATATAATAAAATGTAAGGATTGAAACATGTAATTCAATTAAATAACTACTCTACATGTGCCACATGTATATATGGAACAAAAGAATCATCAAAATGACACTAGATAGAAAAATCTTTTTGACTTCCAGGTATTCTACAATGATCAACTGTCTCCTTTTTGCATGCAGTATTCAAAAAACATTAAAATCATTATTATGAAGGTGGTATCCACCACTAATAAAGAAAACATTAAAATAATTTTTAAATGTGTAACATATACCTTAAATTCTATTTTACGCACATAATTAACATTGACAAGTCTATATATTGCAACAAAATCATATTCATTGCAACATCTTTTAAGTGTAACAAAATGCTTTATCATCGATTTACATAGTGTATGAGTACTTCAAATAGTTGTCTTCATGAAAATATATGCTTTTGCTAAATTAGATATAACCAGGAGGGGATGCCATAATCGGGACCTCCTTGAGTAATTAATTAATAAGGCAGATTCCAGCAGCCTATCCCACTCCAACACTCTTACGATAAGTCATTCCTTTAAGAGAAATTACATTCAGAACGACAACAGAGCTTTCCAAATAACAAATTTAAAGCATCATTTATCGTGAAGACAACTTTTATATCTTTTATATTTTAGTTTTTTTTATGTATCTTATGGCAGGCCAATTAGCTCTTTTATCTGCTAAGGTTTCCTTTTAATTAAACTTATTGTTTATATGTGTGGGTGTGTGCCCGTATTATACACATCTATTTGTAACTCAAAATATGTGCTTGAGTAAAAATACACTTAACTGAAAAATGAGGAACAGAAAAGAAAAAAAAAAACCTTATCAAGTCAATTACATTAAATGCATTAAATAAGAAGAATGCAAAACCATAATCCTTACAGCTAAAACAATGAAGTCATCAATGCTTCCCTTCAATAAACGACAAAGGAATATGCACAAAAATCTACTACACGATGAACCAATTTAAAAACAATCACTACCTCATTATTATTTGTAATCAACAGTTCACATCGATAGGATCATGTGCAACTTGGAACATCCTCTAGACAAGCATAAAATAATAAACTAATACATAAAGTATGGTCATGCATGCAAATATAAAATAAATTAAAGCAACAACTAATTAAAAATGCAAATAAAATGAAAATGCAAAATATAGAACGAGAAAGCCTGACCTACCATTCATAGGAGGTTGATTCGAAGGGCCCCATTGCCCTGAAATAACAAGATACAAACAAAAAATAAAACCCCATTCTCGTAGTCAGAAATAATAATCATCAATCAATAAAATCTGTGAAAAATTGGTAGTCATCAAGACCAACATTACAAAAATAGATGTGTACATCAATGATTCCTCAGACTAACAATAAACTAATTTTGATGTATTTATCAAAGATTCAGGATATAAAATAAACTAACCAAACTAAAATGAACAGTAAAGAAAAAATGAATAAATATAAAATTTTAAATTAAAAAAACCTATGGCATAAAACAGATACCAGTGTTCCAAATTTAAGGAGTTAATAGTGAAAATAAACTACCATCTGCAGATTACTCAAAATCGAGGAGTTAAGGAACTTAAAAAAGCAAGTTATTATAAACATAATGGGTTATACGAAAGATGAAAAGGTATGAATTGGCATAACATTCTTTTGACCTCAATAAATAGCAACCATTTTCATCATCAAATAACATTTTACTGTTGTATAAAGGTGCATGGACTTACCTGGATAACCGCTCTGAGGTGTTGAGCCCCAGCCTTGATAGCCCTGCATCATGTTACTTGGACCCATTGGCCCCATACCTCCCATTGGACCGCCCATTCCGCCGCTTGGATTTCCCATCCCCATACCCTGAAATAACAAACAAAATAAATTTTAATGGAAATTAATATATTTATACAGTAATACAATTCGTATGGTACAAGATGCCAGAAAAACATATTTATTGTAAAATGAATTTTTAAAAAAAATTATGCAAGGCAGCAAAAATATGTTCATCACTTGTGTTACAACTGACATGGGAATTTTTTACTTATAAAATTTTTAATTTTAAATAACAATTTTTAATTGTTTTTTTATAGTCATAATAATTACCAAATGATTAACAAATCAGAAAAACTTGATAAAAAAAAACTAGTTGATAAACTAAAATTGATTAAAAGAAATTGTCGTTGACAAGCTGCTAGCTGTCCTCAGTCCTGATTATTTTGCTGACGCGAAGCCATAAATTTACCCACTATCAAAAGTCGCTAAACGAGGCAAAACAAGTTTTCGTTACAATAGTTATGTCGAACTTTATATATGTACATTTTTAGCCTTTTGCAAAAAGATAATTTGACTAATGTAAGTTCTGACAACTTAGAAATCGCACATTACATTGATAAATGCACTTGTAGAAAAATAAATACAAAACTTACACCACCCATTCCCATGTGGCCACCTTGCTGTGGACCCCATGAGCTTCCACCGGTGTTGTCATTCATTTTGTTCGAATCTCTGGGTTCGGCTTTCTTGATTTCAACCTGAAATCACGGCAACAATACATATTTTTTTATAAAAACAAGCCTATAAAGTAATAATAAAGAGAATATCGACCAAAAACCTTCTAAAGTAGAAAAATAAAACTAGCTGTACCAATATTATAAACAGCAAAATTTAATTATTATTAACTGTGTTAGTTTTAATTTTAAGAATAGAAAATTACTACTACATATAAACAAAGAAACTATATGAGCACCTTATCACCAATTACACTTATATTAAAGAAAAGAAATAGAGATATAAGAATTTTTTAAGAGCTAGTACATATAAGTGAATATTTTTTTAATAATTTAATCAATACCAGTCTTTCAACATCATAACATTAAGTGTAATTACTTTTACAGGAGAAAAATATAAAACAGTTTGCAATGGAGGTTTATGTTATACTTATTCAAGGCTATAATGAATAACACCTGAAGGTATTTAAAAAATATTAGAATATAATCTAATTTTCTAAAAAAAAACTCTAAAAAGCAATACACTTCAGCATCTTATAACACTTAAAACAATTAGCTAACAAGCATTCATGATTATAAAACTAGATTATCTAATAGGATTTTGAAAATCAAGTTGAAAAAAAATATTTTGTCACTTTAAATTTTATTTACAAGACATGGTAAGAAAAATCTGTTAATTACCCACTACTAAGGTCGATTAATTAATAGTAATAATAAGAAGTTAGAAACAATAAGTAATTACACATTGATTTTGCAACCATCTTACAACTATAATTAACATAGATAAACTTATAAAATAAGTTACTAATCATTAAAGCTAATTATAATGTAAAACTGCGGAATCTAAAATATTCCTTAAATTACAAATCCAAAACACTATATATACTATAAACTAATTTAAAAATCTTTTTTTTTAAAAAACTCTACATCGGAAAACAGTTGTATTCAATGTGTAAGTACAATATGGAGTCATAGAGAAGTGGCTGTAGAGAAAGAGTACCTGTTTGCCACTCAAATTGACGAAGTGCTCAGCAACACACCGTTCCACCGACTCTTCATCTTCGAATGACAAAAACCCAAAGCCTATAGACAGAAATAACAGATATCCGATGTGACGTTTGTTTTCATTGTCGAGGTCACCTCACTGCTGCCTACCTCACCGCCAAACACCTTGTCACTGTTCATTTTCTATTAACTTTTAATCGAGAAGCAAATGTAAAACAAAACCAATAATTAACATTCCTCTTTCACTTCTCTCTCTTTTTTTTCTCCGTCCGTTTTCTTTTCACAAGGCATTCAACCAATACAATGTCCAACAGCTGTATTTTTTATTTTTATTTTTTTGTTATTTTTAGTCACACCAAAATGTATAGAAGCCTAAATAATTTTTTCATACTTATACACATAACACCACAAATAATCTATATTTAAATTAGCTATATAATATATTTGTATGAAAATAATAATTATTATTTTTTAGTAGTTAAGTAATCTAACATTACAAACTTAACAGAACTACGATTAATGTTAATTTTAAATAAAAAATGTTTATTAAAGGAACAATTAAAAAAAAAAAATCTTCAAAATGCATCGATTTTATAATGCTTATTTAAATCCTCAATGCAAAATCTAGCTTAAGCAATCAAAAATGAATTGTTGAAACCTCAGAATTTCCTTATTACTACTCATCTTATAAACCAAAAATTTTAAAAAATAAATAATTAAATTTTGTACTTCCGTATAAGCAATAGTAAGTTTTTAGAATATCAGAATAGATATTAAATAAAATATAGTTGATAGATACTAAATAAAAATGAGTCAATGCGAAATAAGACATTTTAAGGACATATGTATGAAGCATATCAAAGTGGTTAAATAAACCATAATGCATTTAAGAAATATTACTTCATACCACAACTACTTCTGAATGCTTAAAATGCTTCTAGAAAAAATAAACAAGCATTTTATAAATTAATGCATTTTTCAGACATATTTTGCTTATAGAAAAGCTTCATAAGTCATTTTCAGGAAAAATTTATAATAAAAAAAAAAATCAGATAGGTATCAATAATAAAATTCAATAAATGATACAAAAAAATACATCACCCTAACATAATCATTAACATAAGAAGAGGGAAATATTGTAAAGGTCAAATGCCATTTATTAAATATTAAGAAAAACAGTGTTAAAAAAATTAGTTAATTATCTATCACTTAGTTTTCTAAACTTAATAAGAGAAGATTTAGAAATACATAAGAGAAAACAGAATAATAATACTTATTGAATAATTTAAAAAGGTTTGTCATAAAAAATAAATGTATTATTAGCCAGGACCTAAGGGAAAAGGAGGAAAGATGGCAGCAGTGAGCATTCCAAAAATATTAACTTCAGATTAGGAACCTAAAATATAATATATATATAAATAAATAAAAAAAAGTTACAATTCATTAAAACGCTCTTCAATAATAAAACATTTGATTTATATTTCAGTGCGGAAAAATTGAGAGAAAATCATTCCTTTAAAAAAAAATAATAATAATAAATAAAATTAAATGACCTACCACATTCATCAAAATCATTTGGATATTTCAACAATGTAAAGGTTAGGGGAATAAAAATAATCAAAGGTACCAACCAAGTTACTCTAATAAAATTTTCTGGAAAAAAAAAACTATTTCGAGTTTATTAACTAAGCGTCAATAACTCATGTTTACCATGACTCTTGACTTCACTCTTTAACATGAACTGAATTTAATGTTTTATTAAAACCCATTAACAAAAGGTTATGAAAAGGCAATAACAAATTCATTTAAAAATGAATAAAAATCTGGCGGTATTAATAAACATTCTGAAATGACTGGAATCCTTAGCATTTGATACAACAATGCTATCATTCCAACTTTATTAATTAATAACAATACAATCAATAACTTAACGAACAAAGTAGAAAAAAAAACCCCACTGTACCTCTAAAACAACATACCTACGATTATATATTTAGATGAACTTATCTAAATTCTAAACCATGGATTCGAAAACGATCTCATTACAAAAACATTTTAAGTATTCAGTTGTATGATTATATCACTTTTTTTCAAACTTTAGCCCTGAAGAGAAAAATTCTTTTTACATACCTTAAAAACTGGAAGCAATAAAAAACACAGGTCCAAATGAATTAAACCATTGAAAATGCCTTACTAAAACCAAAATATGAGTAACAGCTAGCCAATCAAACCAACAAAGAATAATTTCCAATAAAATATGATTGGAACAGGCACTTTAACCAAATATAATTCCAATTGATTGAAAAAAGCACTCCTTCATGAAAGACAGGATGTAACCGACAAAAAAAATAAAATTATTATTAAATGATAATCTGTCTTAAGTAAACGAAAGGAAGAGAAACAAAAAAAAAAAAAAAAGGAAAGGACTTATACTGAAAAAAAAAATAATGAAATAATTATGATTTGTCTTATGATTAGGAATAGAATATTAACACCATAAAATAAAAAAGTAAGAGAAATCAAAGAAATATTCAACTCAATTTATGGAGTAACTAACTGTATTTAAATAAATAGAATGATCATAGTAAATAAGTTCTAATGATTCCAATAATAACACATTTAAAATACAGACCAAACATGATTTTTTTCAAAGTGATGCCAAGTAGGCAAAGCTGACTTTATAAAATATTCACTAAAAGAGTATAAAAACACGAAAGAAGTAAAAAAGAATTTATAATTTTGATTAAATGTAATTTTAAACCTTTTATTATAAACTGAACAACTACTTTTAAACTGCATATAAATTTATTTCTACTCGACATACCAGTCAACATAGGTTTCTTTAAATAGAAATATGTTCAATTTAAAACAAGACTGTTAAATGTGAGCAAACCTGACTAGCCCTCAGAAAATATGGTGAAAATAGTTTGTTTATTTATTACTTTCCAATGAATTGAATACCCAAAACTGTTTGCTTTGATAATAAACGAGAATTAGAACAAAAACTGAAGACAAACAATGAAACAAAATAAAGGTGAAATTCCATCAAATCAAAATTAACAACTTTGAAACCATAATACAATCACACAGGCACCTAAAAACTACTTAACATAAAATCAACTACTTATGATAACAATTAAAATATTTTAAGATATATTAACAAAAAATGAAATAAGTGAAATTTCCAAAAGAAAATAATTGTGGGGCATATAAGCAAGTCGCTTAATTACTTAAAAATTAATTCTAAATCATAAAATTCTAAGCTGGTAAACATATAATACCAGATAAATATGTTAGTACACACTGATCACTAAGGTTAATTTTAATTTTTGTAATATTTGAATCTAAAAAAAATATTTGAACTATATCAACCAACCACATTCATGTACAAAATAATGCTCAAGATTGCTATAAATGTATACAGAGATAAAAATTCCAGAATAAAAAGTACAGACAAATTTAATTTCAGAGACAAAAATTGTCAGGGGATGAAAAACAAAATAGAAAAGAATAAATCTAACAAGTATATTAATATACTAATAGCACCAGTACTACTTAAAATAAAAAAAATCAAGGCTTAGGTTTATAAGAATTATAAAAGGAAAAAAGTACAAACATGTTTAATAAAAAATAAGAACATAAGGAACCAATAGAAAAATAATCTTAACTCTAGATATATCTCTTTTTAAAAGCACAATATTAACATAATAATTAAATAACACTAATAACTAAACCAACAATACCAAAAAAAACTCTCTGAAGTTTGATGGTTGCATTTTAATATTCTAAATGACTTATTTATTTTGAAATTATCAGGAGAAAGAATATTTTTCAGTAATAGTTAGACCAACACAAAACTTTTGGGGTAGGAATAATTATATGTTTTTCCATCAATGGAAGAAACACGCCCACTTAACATAAAAAAATGGAAACTAAATGATACTATCTCAAATCGTAACTAACTGCAAACATGAAGGAATACAAACTCCCTAAACAACCCATTAATAATGATGATATGGAACTATAAAAATATTCAGAATAATGTTAAACACAAACAATAAGGAATGGTGGTATTTTAACATTGCTATCTTCAAAAATTTGGATCAAATGTAAGATAAGAAGACTTACATTTAGAACAAAACAAAAAGCATACCTCTTGATTTCTTCTTTTCTTGGTCATACATTATAACTACTTCCATTACTTTGCCGAACCTGGCAAAGTACGTTCTTAAATCCGTTTCTGTTACATTACTTGGGAGACCACCTAGAAATACTTTTGGGTAGCTAGAACTCCTCTTGGGTTTCTGAAGTGTACGTGGGTTACAAGGCTTAGGATCGATCTGAATAAGAATAGAACAATTAAATTATTATACCTAGTTCTAGAAAACTTACTACCTACTAATTTTACTAATGAGTTTAGTCCATTATACAACTTACTGTGCGGCCATCTAATTGATGTGGTCCATTCTGAAGAACTAAGGATACATTTTCGGGGTCAGAAAATGTAACAAATCCAAAACCTCTCGAACGACCACTTTCACTATTTTTCATCACCACACAGTCGATAACTTCACCATATCGACTAAAATAGCGCTGTAGATTTTCTAAAGAGAGAAAATTTAATTAGACCATAGTGATTGGTAATAGAAATAGTTTAATAGAGCAGGCTATCACATGCAAAATAAGAAGATTGTATTACTAGGACCTACCTTGGGTGGTTTCCCAACTCAGGCCGCCAACGAAAAGTTTGCTGAAATAAAACAAGCAATATTAGAAGAAAACCTACTTTAATATCTTAATTCAGACAATCTCTAAATAGAAAATATTTAAGGTCAAGCTTTCATTAGATAAAACTGATAGATATTAGATCATGAAAGCTAACAAAAATAAATAAGAGTTTTAACAAAACAATAGCACAGAAAGTCTACAATGGATCCGTTTGTTTTGAAAAGAAAGTTTACAAACACAACTTACCAAAAATGGGTACATTATTACAACCAAACCTTCCATTATCACCTCCCTAAAAAATTCTCCGAATTCGATAATACAAAATAACAATTTTCAGTTACTAAAGAAATTCATTAACTAGGACACGTGGATATACGAGATTTCAAAAAATAATAATAAAAAAAATTGATTACAAACAGAAAATAAAATATAATCCTCGAGTTAATCATTGAATTGCGATGAAACTTAAGAAAAACAAAATTACACTTTAGAAACATTCTGAGAAAAGTAGATTTCATCCAATATGGCTAAATAGAAGGAAGCTTCATACCAATGCCGAACATCAAAATTAATGCAAAAACTTCACCAGGAGTTACTAAAAATTTAAAATTTCAATAATAATTAACTTACCCTTGCTCATCCTCGTCCATATCATTCTTCACACGCATTCTTAACAAAAAAAATCGCCCGCCGCGAGTTTTAGCAGCACTCCCAAAACTTATGTGTACAGCTTCTTACCGCAATGGCTGCCGTTCGATGTGAAACTGTGACAGCCCGGGAATAAGCATGCGCAAACATCTTGGTTTATTAGTATAGAATTAAAGTAAATTTATCATTATTAATAATAAAATAAAAAGAAATTACCAATACTCGACAATCGTTGAGTTAATGACTTGATAACAGCAGACTGGTATTTGGGAAATACTACCTATACAGAAGGCTTTAATAATTTATTGCCAGCTGTGCCAATCGAAAACGCTTTCTCGTAAATATATTTCGAATATAGAAAAGCCATAATGTCTCTTTAATATTTTTCTAATTATTATTATATATTTGTTCATTTAATATATTTTTTAGAAATAATTAAAAGCTATTATGAAGGTTTTTTGAAGGCGTTATTGCGCGTCATATATTTGGTCGGAGTGGTGCTGTAACGGTTTTATTTGAATCTTTTAAATAAACTATATCGAAGTATTTTTCTTTATTGATCGAATATACCAATACTCGAAATGGCAAAAAACAAACAATGTTTTAAAATTATAACGAACAATGATATTTTTCTTTGTATAAAATGGGAATTATTACTTAACAAATAGAAAAATGTTGAGCTGGAAGGCGGAAGAAAAACAAAATAATATCTAATCCTAACAACAAAAAATTTAATGATTTTTACAAAGCACGCTCCGCATCTTAAGTGGCCGTTTACTAGCGTCTGGTTTTGAATCCTATTCAAAGTGTATAACTATTGTTTCAAAGTGCGTTGTAACAAAACAAAGATTTCAAAGCTAATTATTTCAAAATAACCATTCCTCTTTCTTTACAAAACAACTTGAAGATCGAAGCAAAATGTATTATGAAATTATTTCAAAAATTCACAGATTTACTTACAAATTTTGAGCACAATTGTAACTTGCATCCAGGCACAGCATAACTAAAGTGTGGTGGAGGTTTGGGTTTGAGTGGTGTACGTCACCTTTTGCAGGTACGACAGTGCCCTTTTGAAAACAAGTGGTGAAAGTAATGTTAGAGGAAAAAGAATTTGGAAGATTTCCGAAACAAAGAGGTGTTAACCATTTCATATTTTGCTTCTAGAAGAAAATATACCATTCCTTTATTAAATACAACTTTATCCATAAGAACCATTGACAAATTACTATTTGGAGCATACAAAGAAAACTTTCTTGTTGTGAAACAAAGGAATCTTAACGCCGCGTTAATCTGGAGATGTTCTGTACCTGAAACTTGTAGCACAGCAAATTGCAACAGTTTTACTACGAAGGGATTTAATTCAGAGCTTAAGAAAAATGTCTTGTTAGGCTTATTTCATCTGGAATAAAGAGTAAATTTATTATTGATTATTATTTATAAAAGTGGACACTGAGTTCATCAATGGAATTCAACAAATGGTTGATCCAAACGGGAATTCAACATTCTCAGAAGGCAACTATAAACAAATAATCTGTTAACGTAAATCTTAAATAGGAAAATTGTTAGAGTGGAAAAAAATAATTTTCTTGCCACTTTTGATGGACAACTACATACCAGGAATTTAGTTATATCCACATTTTTGTTTTAAAAATACTGAACGACGTGGAGGTTGGAATGAGGTTACACACAAAGATTCAACTTTACCAATTGTTAGACCCACCAAGCTCAGAGCTGGGTTGGAAACTTACTTATAATTTACAATGGTTATTCCGATAATGACAATTGTTTATAGATTTAATCGGTTTATTACCTTAATAGGGTGAGACCAAGGAAATTGAGATTTGACCCCCAGGGAAATCGAGCAAAAGATGGGGTTTGGAACATATCTCTTTAAGTGAGTTAATAAGCAGTGAAAATCTGAATGAAGAAAGGTAAATATAGATATCCTTTGAGTGATAATTTTCGGAGGATTTTAAGTTCAAACACGATTTTTGAATTTGCAGGACTGAAATCTGAAGAAATTTCAAAGGGGATATATTTTCATCGGCTTTGAATCGGAGAACAACCAGAATAACTTTGAAGTGCTAAAGTCAAGGAGTGAGTGGTTTTTAATCTTTTATTGCTTATTCGTAATTATTTCTTGTAATAATGCTAACAAAACAAACAGAATGTGTAACTGGTATTAAATAACTATACGTTTCACTTTAATTTTTATTTCCATCGGATTAATAGTAAGCTCACCATGATTGAATAAATAAGAAAATATATTGGGAAATATTTTTTAAAAAGCCAGTTTGAGTTTTGTAAAATGCTTACTTAGAACTATTGGGGAAGATCAAAAAGTTTAATATCTGGTCTGACCACTCGCACAACATTCCTAACCTTTTTGCTAATATTTATCCGAAAAAACATTTTTTTTAATGCTTAGCTTTATATTTAGCTTTACAGAAAATTAAATTATAACTCGAATAAGCACTTAGGTTAGTTACAGAGAAATATATTTATTAAAAAAACTAAACAATTGTCAATGACAGTCCTTTTTAATTTAATTTTTTATTTCATGTTATTTTTACAGAATTCAATGACATTTTAGAATAATTTATTGATATTTACAACTGTAATTATATTACATCAAGTAAATCTGCTGTATGAACTAAGGACATGAAAAAAAAAAAAACACTTGTGGAGAAACTATTCATTGATAACACTCCAATAAACTTCTATAGTAGAAGGTCTCGAGGCCATCTTCTTTTCAGACGCCTCGGTGGGTTATCAGGAATATTATGGGAAGCAAGTTGAGAGACTAGCGGATTCAAGTGTGTATGGAGCTTTTCATGGAAGGATAGGTATCTAGTTTGGGCCAAATCAGCAACATATGGGATATTAAGATCATGATGGATGAGTTTGTTTGTGACATAATAAGGGACATTGAAGATTTTACGAAGGATTTTGGATTTTAAGGATTGGATACGAGATGAATTGGATGGTTTAGTAGAGCCCCAAAGCTCACATTTTAGATATTAAATAAAAAATATTAGTAACAATTATTCTTTAACGATAAGCATTGGCACCAGACCCCGAAACCATACAGATATTTAAGAAATAATGATTAAAACCCCGTCAAAGAAATAATTCGGACTTGGCAGTACAATCCCCGAAATTGTTTCTTTTTTTTACTCTGAAACGCTTGGATCCTCTGAAAATAACAAAAAAGAATAGTTACGGTTGGAGAAAAGTAAATACAATTTATCAATTAAAAATTCATCGTACTTTACCTTTTAGTTCTAAATGATCTATAAATATATGCTACTACAATCCATGAAAGTTTTTGTAATAGGTACATGGTAGAGACCACTGTTTCTAGGACAACGTTTAAGCAGGGAGGTGATTAGTCCGAAATCATTAATCGTCAGGTTCTCCTCCCAATTAAGGGTACCCACAATATAGAGGCTGGGTGAGACCCAGGGGGGTCTACAGATCCTACAGAATACACACATGACTATTAAAAGTTTAAATTTAAACATGTTATCTGCAACAGCCAGATAAATAACTTGGCCCCTCTACAATGCATGGAATTCTCTTCCCTCCAATATCCACCATGCCTCTTTCCTGCCTTCATTCAAATTTCTTTTTCAACACTCCTAACAGTGTCTGTCTGATTATGAATTATTATTTTGTTTTTATATTCAGTCATTGTATTTATTATTTAATTTATCAATGCTTCAGTTGTTATATAATTTGTTATTTTTAATTGCCCTCCCCCCATCATCGACAGTTATATTTTCACGAGAAAAATTCCCTTTTAATGGAAATCATTATTTCTCGGTTTATTTATTGTCTCTAGCCATTTGGCCAAATATGATATTGTCTGTTTATATAAATATTTATTTATATGTTATTCTAAAGTAATTTAGTCCCACAATAAAGTTATTCTCTCTTAAAACACATGCATTTACACAAATTTAAATTAATACGCAATTATTGAAATATTCCAATAACAGGAAATAATGATAATAAACCAGCGTTTCGCTAATTCAGCCAACATTGGAACTGAAAAACGCAAGGTCAATTTAATGCAGACTATCACAAGCACGTATCAATTAAAATGAATAAAACTGACTAACTACATAGAGATCACTACAAAAATTTAAATATATTTATTATTGTTTAGTTTTTTTTTTATAAACTGAAGGCTTTGTTCTTTTTATATTTAAAAGATTTCCATTTAAAGACTTCCATTTAAATTCTATAAATAACAGAGACAGACCAGTATGGACAGGTACAAGAAGTATACTAAAGCCAAGGGTGGTTCAATATTCTCTTAGACGTACAGACAGCACTTGGGCGATGACGAGCGAAGAAGAAGCTATTTAAAAATAAAAATATTTAAAAACTCAAAAAATTGACCAATAATTATAAAAAATTATAAATAGTAATGTGGCGTAGGTCAATAAGATCCTAAAATTAAATTAATGCTCAAAGAACTTAATTCTAGTGTATTCATCGCAAAAATTGCGAGAACACGAGGACATGGGATCGGATAAGAGAAAAGATTTGTCCTCTGCCGGCAGGCGAACTTGGTGGCTCAATTGGTAGAGCGCTGTCACGGAAAGACAAAGATTCCGGGTTCGAATCCCGGCCGAGGGCCTATCTTTTCTCTTTAAAAATAAAAAGCTAAGGAATTTGCAAAACATCTAGCTCATATATTTAAGGCAAATGAAAATCAGGATAATACTCTCACTGACAAAATAGATGGCGGCTTGACAACAGCACTCCCTCCTCCGGCATTTCATCCAAAAGAAATTTACCAAGTACTGAACAAAATGCCAAACAAAAAAGCTCCTGGCTATGATCTCATCGCTCCCTTCATCCTCCGCCACTTACCTGCTAAAGCTGTTCTTTTTCTTACCCTCATCTACAATTAAATCATGCGCACAACTTATTTTACAATCCCTTGGAAACTTTCCACGATTAAAATTATACCTAAGCCTTCCACACCCACCTTATTCACCAAACTTATCTCCAACAGTGTTACATCTGTTCAGAAATTTGGACAACTTCCTTAAGGATACAGTTTTTGGTATGATTCTCAAGTCAAAAACGCATTTATTTCACCACTTTTTTTTTCAGTTCTGTTATTGAAAATTTGATAAAACATTGGAAAACATGTATAGAAAATGAGGGTAATTATTTTGAATAACAATTTTATTAAAATTCTTTAACTAAATAACCTTTACTTTGAAAACGGACATTTCATACGAAACGAACCAATAATGTATTTCCCAATTAGTCATCACTGTTTGAAATGTTCAGGATTCTTAAATTAAAACGTTTTTCTAAATCAATTGAAACAATACTTATACAGATGTCAAAACAGAGTTATAAAGGTTAATAAGATTAGAACTTAATTGACAGATTTTGGTTATGGGATACATACCAATCCGAATTCTCACCGAATGCCAGGTCAATCTGTTAAGTCCACAATATTCAACAATAGATATTGTTCCTGCTACAATATATATTGTTACAGAAATAGTTACAGCAACTGTTCATAAAACAATAAATCGCCAATGAGGGTTAACATTTATTTGGACGGGTAGATTGGACTGATCGAGATAAAGTACAAACGAATATACTCGTGTTGCAGTGTTGCCATCTATTCTAAAGTATCAAAACAATATGTGACTTAAAATCCCGATGACATTTAAACATTAAAAAAAATAAAACATATACGTTAATCGATATCAAATAATAAAATATTTCAAGTATTTACATAACTTCTAGTTTTAGTTCTAACAAGGTATGTAATAAAAACCCCCAGATATTTTGGGTCATTACTATCAATTCAATAAGGTACTGCATCACTGCTGAGTTAGATCCTGAAAGAAGAAAATGTCTTGATCCGATTACTTCTTTGCACAGATTTCAGATTATTTTAACATCATTAACCACGTAAATAATTTGTCTTTTTGCATATTTATTTAATAATGTTTACAATTCCTGCAAGAAGACTCTCGATCAAATACATGAAGTTGGAATCACTGTCTAAAGATGATGCTACAAGATAACCTTGAGTCCTTTTTTTTCGAAAAAATAATGTAATTATGGGCAATGAGTAGACTTCGGTAACCATTTCATCAAGAAATACAAGTTTCAACTTTTAAGATAAATGATATGAGGCGTGGAGATACAAAAACCGATAAATCCATAATTACATTTTTTAAAATGTTTTTCACAAATTTAGCGTTCTTTGTGCGGTGGTACACGATTAACGATTCTAAATATGCCAAAGCCAATCTAAATTTTCTAAAAAAAATTATCTCAAATAGATAATCATTTCATAATAACATGAATTATGCATATATTTGTGCTTCCTGAAAATTTTTTAAATTTGGATTTACTCCCTTTTGCATCTCAATGCCTCATATGTTTGTTGAATCGTTTTTTCCTAGATGAAGTGATTACCGATGTATACAGATACTCGTAACTACGCTCTCTTTTCCGCACTATAGCTCTCGATAACTCGAAGCGACAACCTGCGGAATAGATACCCATTTTTTTTTTAACGGTCAATTTCGGATTTAAATGTAATGCATCGAATGTGAGAGCTTAGTTTTATCTATATTTTAAAATTAGGCAGCGGGATAGTTCAGTATGTAGAGTTCTGAGTTGCTATGCTGAATGTTCCACATTCAATTCCGTTTGTGTGAACAGTCACGGATTGATCCTGGACATCTGCAGACCCTCATCGGGCTCACCCAACCTCTATTCAGCGATTATCCTTCATTGTGGGAAAACCTGGTGGTCGAACATGATCTCGGAGAAATCACTTCCCTGCGCAACCGTTGTACTTAGAAACATTACATTAAACATTTACTAAACCCTAACCTTTCATGGTTTGTTGTGGTAAAGGTATTTTCTTTTTATCATCACTCACTACTAAATTCTGAATTTATGAAGGAATCATAGAGTTTTCCTGAAGATTTGATTTACTTTTATAGTACGGAGTAGAGCTTTGGGGCTCCACCAAGCCATCGAATTCCTCTCGTATCCAATCCTTACAATCCAAAATCCTTCGTAAAATCCTCAATGCTCCTTATTTTGTTAAGAATAAACTCATCCATAACGACCTTAATGTCCCTTTTGTTGCTGATTTGGCCCGAACCCGGTATCTATCCTTTCATAATAAACTGCATTACCACTCAAACCCTCTAGTTTCAAACCTAGCTTCCTCTTCCATTCCCGATAATCCTCCGAGGCGTCTGAAAAGAAGATGGCCACGTGACCTTCTAGTTGAACTTTGATTTGAGTACTACCAGTGGGTAGTTTCTCTACTTGTCATTATCATGTCAATATGTAGCACTTATCCTATTTACTTGTTGTATTATTGTAATACAGTTGTAAATATCAATAAATAAATTTATAAAAAAAAAAAATATAGTTTATGATAGTAAAATAATAGTATTGATTAAATACATAGTTTTGCTTTATCACTGCTAAAGGTAGGAATGCTTTGTATCCATATAGGAAATAAAAAAAATAATTATATTCTGATGATAAACATTTACGATTAAAATCTCAAGTAGTAAATATTTTTCCTGGTTGCCTGTTTACCCAATTCACTACTCTTAATATTATATTACAATTATTACCGTTAATCCATTTTTTATTTAATTTCCAGAGATTATGGGGTAAATATACAGGTTTTGAATAAATTTTATCAAATCCCATTTACCACTAAGCATTGCTTAAAGATAACACAGGCCAACAAAAAAAACCTTTTTGAAAACTTTTTTAATTTTAATAGCTGATCTTGATAGATTTTTATGTGCTGAATCCAAATCTGCTCGTAGTTTTTATGTATCACCCTTAGTTTCCAAGCAAAATGTATTTTATTATATAGTCTAATACCCATTTACAGTATATAGGGAAATCAATGAAACACTGTAGAATCGTAAAAATGGTTTGTATTTACAGTAAAATACTTGGAATAGTAATTTTATGTGATGATACAAGGTTCACTTGTCAACTGGAATTGGTTTATATTTTCTTTCCCTTTTTTCCTTGAAGCTTCTTGTGTAGCTTTTCCTGCGATGAATAGCTTGCTGAACTTCCCGGTGAAGTGACCAACAGTAATCCCCCATCATGTTGGTATTCCAGCGGCCCTGGTAATGTTTTTCCATCACTTTAACGTCCTGGTGAAAACGCTCACCTTGCTCCTCACTAACATCTCCTAAATTTTCCGGGAAGTAATCGAGGTGGCTGCTCAAAAAGTGAACTTTCAGGCTCATCAAACATCCTAACTGTTCAAATTTTTTTAACATGTTAGCAACAATAGCCTTATATTCTGGGTCTTTTTCATTTCCCAAAAACTTGGTGACAACTTGCTTGAATGAAACCCATGCTTCCTTTTCATTTGAGGTCATTGTGGATTCAAAGTTAACGTCAAACATCATTTTTCTAATATCAGGCCCGGTAAAGACGCCTTCTTTCAGTTTAGCTTCTGGAAGGTGTGGAAACTTCTGACAGAGATATTTGAAACAAAGCCCATCTTTAGGCAAAGCTTTTACAAACTGTTTCATGAGACCTAACTTAATATGTAGTGGTGGTAGGAGCACGTTTTTTGGATCTACAAGGTTTTTGCGTAAAATGTTCTTCTCGCCAGGCTTTAAAGACTCCCTAGCAGGCCAGTTCTTTCTGCACCAATGTTGATTCCGAGCTCTACTGTCCCATTCACACAAGAAACATGGAAATTTGGTAAAACCCCCTTGCTGACCAAGGAGCATGCACGTAACTTTCAAATCACCACATATCATCCAACCGTGTGCAGAATAACCTATTTTATTTAACACTATTTCTAGATTTTCGTAACTCTCTTTCATATGTACAGAATGACCGACAGGTACAGAGGCATACATGTTACCGTTGTGTGCTAAAACTGCCTTCAAACTATTTTTGGATGAATCAATAAACAACCTCCAATCTTCTGTTTTGTATTCAATTCCAAACTCATTCATTAAACCATGAATGTCTGAGCAGTACACCAAATCACCCTCTTGTTCAAAATACTTCGAAAATTGTTGTTCTCTCTTCCTATACACATGAATGCTGGTTCCAGCCGCCAGCAAGTTCTTTTCTTTTAGCCTAGAGCCAAGCAGTTCAGCTTTTTCTTTTGTTAAGCCCAGATCCCTAACTAAGTCATTAAGCTCGACCTGAGTGAACAATTTAGGCTCTACATTTTCTGTAACACATTGGAATTCTTCATCGTGTTCATCTAACTCCGACTGTACATCAGAAAATACTTCTGTTTCAATAGAATTTAAGTCCTCTGGTGGTTCCGGGATTGGCAAATCTACACCGTGCCCTACTGGTCGGATGGCGGACGGAAGGTTAGGGTAGCTTATTACCTTCTTGTTCTTAGAGTTATGACCAGTAATATCTACACTGCAAAAGTAACAGTCATCGGAATGATTTTTTGGTTCCCTCCATATCATGGGAACAGCAAATTTAAAGTGTTTTTTCTCTTTTTTTGACCATTTCCTGAGGTCTTCAACACATACATAACATACCTTATGCGGTGCCCAAGGTTTATCCTCGTCTCCAAGTTTGGTTCCAAAGTATGCTAGATAAACCTTTTTCACAAAGTCTGTAATGTTTCTTTGGTGCTTTTTAATAACAAACTCACCACAAATATAACAAAAACTGTCAGCAGAGTTTTTACAGCCGCGATGAGACATTGCACTGAGCACATGTACAGGAAACGTAAAAGTGAGGTTATGTTGAAAATAAACAAAACATCAGCTGTTTAGCATGTGTTTCAGCAGTGCTGCCAACATCATCTTTGTTCATTAGACCTATTTTTTCATGTTATCTTAACTATGAAAAAGCTGTTAAATTCTAAAAATATTTCTTTATTTCATGAATTTAACTATAAAATGTGAATAAATGGTGGGTGATACAACTTTTTAAGCATCATATTTGGATTCAGCAACCTAAACAACATAAGAATAAGGTATTTTCATTAAAAAAGTTTTTTCATCGTTGGCCTGTGTAATCGCTTTCACGTCTGTATTTCAACAGCGACTCTTACAACAAGCTTCCAAAGATGGAAAAAAATTGAAGATTAGTGAAAGAATGCTCCGAAGTCAATTATCTCAAATCCCGAGTCACTAATGCCTCTTAGGCATGCCTAAACGCAATTACCTTGAGACGGTTATATACCCAAAAACGTCTCTTCCCATATATATGTTATTCTTATGAACAATTGTTCGTTTGTTTCGTTTATACGTTTATGCTCCAATGCCTAATCGGGCGATGCTGCATTTGGAATGTTTAATTAGGTCCTAATGTTTAATTAGGATAGCGATTTTTAACAATCGCAGAGGCTCGGAACCTTCATTTCACGCCCCTTTAAAAAATCCTAGGTCCACCCGCCAGCTATTTCTTGATTGCCCTTCCAAAAATAACGTTTATATAGCGAAAATAACATTTATAAAAAATAATCCATTTATTTAATTTGAAGCTACATGATTATAGTATAACATATATTACGAGACATCTTTTTTGAAGGGAGTAATATGTTGGAGTGGTTGACTGGTAGGGGTTAATCTCCCATGAGTCAACACTAGTTACGCCACTGACTGGAACAATGGGGGTTGGTCCGGCGTTAGGCAGATTGTACCCCCCCCCCCCTAGAAGTGTTTGAAAGAAAATACATAATATACCGTGATATTTCCAAGGAAAGTTGAACACTTTCCCTTGTCAACTGAGGTCTCCTTAGTTACCCCTTTAAAGAGCTCAGGTAGTCACGAGAACCTATATGTAAAGTACGCTATGCATACCAAACATTATTATGTGGAAGAAATTAGTCCGGGTAGAGGTCACAATGAATTTCTCGTATAATTTGAGAAAAACTTTATTGATAGCCAACGTTTATATTATCAAGGTCAACAATTATCATTCAATACAAACATTATTATATGTTCCAAACGTGATAGATAAGAGAAAAAATAATGGATACATATAAACTTATTGAAATATACATCTACATATTATTATAGTAAAATTAAAAAAAACAAAAACAAAACGGATGCTATCAGCAAAGTAGGTTAATATAGTTTTCGCACTATTCACAGAATATCTATCAAGTGTCTAAAGTAGTTGTATTCCAAGGTCCACTAATTGCTCTTTTAAAGGTCAACTGTGGTCTGGTGGTTATTATACTTACAACAACATACTAAACTCAATATGGTGGTATACAAGTAACCCTATTTATTGGTTACAATAACTTGCTGCACTTAATTGCATAGGGAACTTTCTAGACCCATCCAGACTTAACTTCTAGATTCTAAGAATTGTCTTAACTGCTCTTCTCACATTTGCGATCTTATTGTTGCCACTAGATAATACTAATGCCGCTATAATACTATAATTAATTGTAAATAAAGAGTATTACGTTTTGCTTTGTCATTTTAGTGCACCTTTCATTCATTAAAATAACTGTGTTTGCACTTTCTTTGTTGTGTTTTTGGCATTATTTACCCTTACTTCTGTAATCCCATAATAATATCTTTGAAAAAGTAAAATCCTAATAATCATATATATATATGTATATATGTATATATATATATTATACATATATATATTATATATAATATATCCATATAACTTGTTGTTTGTTTGATTATTTATTTCACGCCACTCTATGCAACAACGGCTAATCAGATGATGTAACAGATATCCTAAATTTTGCCTACCCTGGAATAATTAGGATGGAGAACTTTAACGAGTGCCTGACACCGCCCATGCTTGGAACTGCCATATTACGTACCTGCATAACGACGGATTTTTGTCATTTAAAAAATATGCTATTTTTAATAAATTTCTAAAATTTCGACATCGCTTCTGTTCTGTCCACGAAACAGAAGTAATTAAAACCTTCTCGTGGATAGTGTAAAATGGCCATTGAATGAACTTTAGTATGAGTAGAAGATATCGATCTAAAATATCGATTTTATTGTTTAAGACGGTAGACTTATTATTGAATAGTTTTACTTTATATATTACTTTTAGATCTCAGCGATTCAAAACATAACAGATAATAACAAAACATAACCCGCTGTACGTTCCCCTTTAGTTGATTACATAGGAAAGGAATTTTATCAGGTTGCTCTAATGTAAAACGACATTAAAATACTTTTTGAACGGTTTTTGAAATGTAAACTAGATATATTATGAATAAATAAGTACTTATTTATTTAACTAAGGATTTGGGGGCGACCTGTTGTCTAGTGGGTTGCATAACAACAGCCCGGCAAGTGGCCTTAAGCTTTTTAAAAGGAAGTAAAAATTCCTTGGTTATGCCGCCCTTCGGAGGGGACGTAAAACGAAGGTACCGAGCCTTTATGATGTCATATACTACCTGATCCTAATTAATCCTAGAAAGGCAAAATTTAGGATACCGACTGTAGCAACGCCCGACTAACAACCATGGTAGCATAAAGTGACGTTATATTAAGAAACAAACAAACTTAGTATTTACCTTACTATTAACAAAAAAACAAAAACCACACTATTGACTGAAGCATAATAATAAATAGCTTTAGTAGAAGCATCAAAGTTTATTCTTATAAATGAAACAAACCTTCTATTGTTAATTGGGAAACACTATATACCATTCAGTATTGAACAAAACCAGCAAAATAAAATATTTATAATAATTATTAATTAGATAAGCTATAAACAAAGAATATTGGTATAAACGATAATACCCTCCATGTGTTTCTCTGCTAATATTCCTAATAGTTATGCCGTATCATTCGTACATCAAGTTAATTCTCCAACTCATCTAATTAGGCAGTTTTATTGTATATCGCAGTATTTTAATTAGTCAATAAAAGTAATTACCCCTGGTTCTTTAAAAGTCGTGCTGAAGTTGTCCCAATTAGAAGGTAAGGAATCGATCTTAATAACGGTTTTTTTTATTCAGCCAATAAGAAACAAGCGAACCACGATCTCTATAACCTCTCTGGTTTAATGCTAGGCTCTAATCCCTAAAATATATTTATTCAACAAATAAAAAATATACGGACCTTATGGTTTACATCAAATATTACCTAATTAAAGTTTTTTGTATTTATTCCTGCATGCTAGAGACGTATTCATATTGTATTTGTCTGTTCGGGTTCAACGCCCTTTGCAACTCAATTTAGGACAGTGTTACCAACCTATTTAGAACAGAAAAATAAAGTCCTTCTGGAAGTAAGTCGCTAAAGAATGGATACGAACAGGTGGCGCACGAACATTGATTTTTTTTCCTCTTTCAATAGCCTAATTCACACGTTTCAGAAGTTAAAACTTACAACTCAATTATTTACTAATCTAAAATACTAAGTCAGGATAATTAATTTTAAATAAATAATTATATAGTTAAATAGGATGTTTTCTCATCTTCCTCAAGACATGATTCAGAAACTTGGAAAAGGATTTATATATAAATATGTAACAGGGTTTTGAGAAAGTGTTCCACAAACACAGTTTCGTTCTAACAAACCTTTCGAGAAAGTAAGACGGTATGTAATTTTTTTTTTGTAGGTCAATGCTTCCAGCAATTTTTTACTGACAATTAATGGTTTACAGATCTGACAGAAGACATTTTTGTTTTTAAACTGAAGTATTTAAACAATGCCAATATAAACAATTGTATTTGTACTATTAAACATTAAAGTTCATATAGCTAAACCAGTGCTGAGTAATAATAAAGTCATGTTAAATAACAATAAATGCAATCAGTTTCTTAAAAAAAATAGTAAAAAAAATAATGATTATTATAATTTTTTATTCTTACCAATATATTTTTTTATAACCTACATAAATTTCTTTAGTATGGGCAAATAATATTTTAATTTTCAAAATATTGTAAACTCAATGTAAAACTATTGATATTATTTTATTTTTTAACAACAATTTATTTGTCATTACATAATCTTAATATTTAATGGAGAGTTTTAATTTATAATATTTACGCCCATGTTTGATGTAGAGGACATGATCACTGACATCATTTATGTGAATGTTCATTTCATCTGCATATTTTTATGATTATTTATTTGAATTTTTATAAGAAGGCAAAGTTTAGTTTTACTTAATATGGTCTATTTTTTTTCCTTTCATTAATTTTAATCAGTATTATGTATTTAATTTTTCATAGGTTTTAACTTATGTTATCAGTCAGTTCAGTTACTACATAATATATATATTAATATTTTTGTTTTTTGGAAGCTATAATTTCTTGTGCTATAAAGCAAGGACGGATCCAGGATTTTTTTCTGGAGGGGCACAACGGGCAGACGGGCAAAAAAATCAACAATAACTTAGAAATATACTTGTAGTATTTATAGAAAGGTTTATTAAAATATCCAAACAATAGTTCACTCATGTTAATTCTGTTATTTTTACAACTATCATCACATGATTTGCCTGTAAGTATGTACTGTAATGGATTCTCCGCAGTACACAAAAAACCGTCTGGAGGGGGGGGACGTGCCCCTGGATCAGCCTATGCTATAAGGAAGAAACCAGTACAAACTCAGTACATAGAACTGAGTTATCAGTGACTATACCTTGAAAGTGGTGACTAACTTCAACTATTTCGTGTCTATTATCAATGAAGATACAAATAAAAATGAGAAGATAAAAGCAATATTTTTATGATGGCAGAAAACAAAGTATAATGTTATTAATCAATTAAAAAGCAGGAACTGAGCAGATCCACATAGATAGGATTATATAAGATATTTAGTAGAGGGAGTATAAATCTGCAAGTGAGACATGGGCTTCAGTGAATCTGCAGCTAACCTAATTGACAGGTTATAAGAAAAGTCCTGAGACTGATCTTTGGGCCAGTGCAATAAACAGCAAAATCGAGAATGAGGGTGGACAGAGAAACACAACAGCTATATAAGGATCTTGAAGTATGCTTGCTTATAAAGGTATGCAGCTCTAAAAGAGTTGGCATGGATGACAAAAGCACAGAAAAAATATTGTTTATCTATGATACACATGGGTAAAGACCGAGAAGTTAACCCAAAAAACCATGACCTAAGTTTCAGGGAAGATCAACAAAAGGAATTAGAACTTACATGACAGAAGATAGAATATAAAAAAATAGTAAGTTTTTAACATATAAATAGTTATTAGTTTATTTCAGAAGTGAGTACTTGAATTTGTAAACAGGTTTACATCACCACGATTAATTACTCCTTTGAGTAATTCGAGCTTTATACATGGACATGGATAAATTCATGTCAGTAAAAATAATAAAGAAAGAAATAGTAATGGGTATTTATAAAATAAATTGCTTGGAAGAATTACTTGAGGAATAAATCATTTAAAAAATTGTTATTTATGCATGAATATCAAATTATATTAGTTCGTAAAAAAAACGCTAAGCATAAAATGTATATTATTTGATGATAAAGGTTACGAGTAACTTCATAGTTTAGAGTTTTTTGTTTTAAATAATAATCATTTAGTATCTTAAAGCAGATGAGGAGAAAAATTAATATAATTTTCTGGATGTAATAATAACAAGCACTACAAAATTGACCAGGAGGCTACTAAATTTCAAAAATGAGTGTGCCATACATAGTTGGCATAAATTATACTCTTACTACTAAAAAATATATCCAATACAATCAAATAAGAATAAGGGGTTAACCTGTCAGTAATTTAGAAATGCTGGGGAAGGATGTAAATTAATCGAAATACTCGAATGCATTCAAAATATGTTTTGAGATTTATGGATATGCCATGAAAAAAACATTTCAATTTTATCCTATAACTATTTCAGGTATAAAATCATTTTCAAAAATTTTATAAATTTCAAATACTTTATAACAGATTTTTTAAAAAAGTAATTTATTTTATTTTTTTCACAATTTGAATAAAGACTTCCTCTCTGAAAAAATATGGAAATATTTTTAATATTTATTTGGAAATATGAATAGATTTTTGTTAAATGTTTAAGTCATAAAAGGTTTAAGGTCATAGAGGCTTTAATGTGCAGCTATAGATTTATTTTTAAAACATTAATTATATTATAAATATTAACTTTCCCCGGAGGGAGTAGTTTAAGTTCCAGGCTAGTGGGGATTAACAAGCCCTCAGACACATGAGTTAAGTACACAACTACATACATTACAGAACAGTACACTCGGCAATTATACTGACATATACCGACCTTCTCTGGGATTACCCGAGTTTGGAGGGTACAGCCAAACAACCAGTTGTCCCTGAGGAAACAGGGCTTTTCTTGCTGGGCTAATCTCTTGTAAGGTAATATATTTGATACATAGAAACTAAGCAAATAGCCTGAGATTTGGAAATAGCAGTCATGGCTAAATGATCTTCTATGCTGAGAGGCATAAAAGGGTGTTGGAGAGAATATTAGCTTCATATAATATTTTTTCAATGCTTGTAACTACTTGGTTAAATGATACTTTATTTTTAAAAATTTTAATTTAATCCCTTACCTACTAGTTATTACTGTCTTTAGTAATAGTTATTAAAAAAGAACTAGTAAAAAAATTTAATGTTACTGATCCACAACTGAAGATAATACTTAGATTCAACTGTTTTCAATAACAGAAGAGATACAAATTAAGACATAGAATAAGGTTAAAACAGTACTGATTACATAGCATGTTACAAGTGATGCCAGTAACATGCTCGATGTAAGAAAAGAAGTTAATGACAACTGGCTTTGAATGAGATGGTTAAGAACCAAGGAACTCTAAATAATTTATCTGCCATTGATGAATTTAAACCAGGAACGTTCAGCATAGCAACACAGTACTATACTGAGCTACCCCCTCTCCCCTCCTCAATATAAAGAACAAAAGAATAACAAACAAATAATTGAGGAACAATTTAAAAATTACAAAAATGAAAGAATGATAAGATTTCTATGAGGGAATTAAATAGAGAACTAAAATTGCATGGCAAAATAATTAGCCAGTGTTCTCTGCTCAGCTCTAGGAGTAAGACCTGCTCATGTGGATATGTATTATAAGAAGGACACAATAAAATACAGAAAAAATAGTGGTCCCAAAATTATTCAGTAACATAAGACGTAATATTTCATATTATTCTCTTACTTTAATTTTAATTTTCATCAGTTACTTTAAATATTAACCTTGTGTTTTTTATTTCATTCTGTAATCATCACATCAGTCATAGATCATCACTAAGAACATCTATACCCCCAAGGTTATGGCATCCATATTTATAAGGTCTTAACAGCTGTAACTCCAAGATACTTGTGGATAATGTTTTATTTTGCTAGTATGCTTCTAGTAGATTAATAAAACTAAAGAATACCAAAAATGCAAATTTTTAATTTTGTGACTAATACTTGGTGATGACTATATGCTTAACACAAGGTGTAGATGAAAGTTATAAAAGTTGAGAACTGAGAATAACTGATTACGAACTATATACATAGAATTCACTCTACTGTGTGATTTTATGAATGTATGAGAGGAAAATAGTTGACTGGATGGTAAAATGTAGATCGGAGATAGTTGGGGGTGCAGTAAAAAAAAACACTAAATAAGTATTAGACTTATATTTATGTGCTGACGTTTCAAAAATACAGGAACCTTAATTACTTAATTTAATAGTTAATTTGATTCCATTGTTAGCCGGTGCACCCAACGGCTTCTTCTCTCTCCAAATCGCCACTACACTGTAGGTCGAAATGTCGGCACATAAATATAAGTCTAGTACTTATTTAGTGTTTTTTTTTACTGCACCCCCCAACTATCTCCGTTCTACATGTGTGATTTTATATTTATTCTCTATCTTAATGTTTTATAATCACCAAGATTTTATCATTCATGGCATGGTTATTGTTGGAATAGCAACATTTATAGATTTGATGAATCTTGACTTTCCTCCCATTGGGCAATGTATCTGCAGTCTATTGTCTTGTTTTTTATATGACGAATCTAGTTACTTAAAATTTCATCAGTTTGAATATTTTACATTGAATTTATGAATTTTAAGTTTATAAAAATTAAAGAGAGAATCCATTTTATATCTTAGTAGAAAAACAACAGTAACCTCAATTACTTAATAGTTAATTTGAAAATAATTTTAACCCTTGTTTATGGTTTTGATTTTCAAATATACTCAATTGGTAATATTGATTGGCAATATTTTAACGTGACTCTACAACTTTCATCAATATTTTTTTAGTTATATGGAGTGATCTGAGATAAAACAGGCCACAATTGAAAAATTGTTATAACAGATCAACGTTATACTACTTTTGGTACTAATTTATGATCAAATATATTATTATCATTGTCCTTAGTTATTTACTATTTAGTATTTACCTTAGTTATTGTTACTATCAATAATCATTTGTGACCATTTACCATATAATGCTGCTTAATATATCATTAAAATATTTAACTAAAATTATTTTTTTATTATATAAGATAATTACTTAATTACTTTAAATATCCATGGAGATTTTAAAACCTAATAGTAGAGAAAGGAAATAAGCTTTACTCTTATATATCTCATATATAAGAAAAGTATTCTGGTCAGGAAAAATGTTGTATGATCAGTTTTCTATGAATCTATGAATTCATGTAGCCTCTTGCTTCAAAAAATAAATATCACATTTTTGAGTGATTTGCTCCCTATTTTTTATTTTATAAGTTTCTGCCTCCCAATTTTGATTAAACTTCTCCATAGAACGGTTTAACTATTTAAATCAGAAAAAAAAACCTGTACAACTACAATCAGTGAACAGGTCTGGGATTCAGTACATAGTAGAGACTGTGCGGTTGTGCAGGGAGGTGATTATTTAAATTAGAGATATAATTTTATTAGAACATAGCTCAAAAAGTATGATTATTTGGTTTATTGCACCATGATGATTAATTTAAAGGTACACCAATGGTGTTTTTGATGAATAATTAAATTTCCTACCATCTAAAGTAATTTAATTCTTTTGAGTTTTCCAAATAATCTTTAAATTATAGCTATAGTGTGTGTTTGTGAGAGTGTGCCTTTAGTCCAGGGCATTCAAACCATGAAAATTAAATAAACCCAACATAACCGATGGACTTCTCATTTTTATTTATTTCTAACATCAATAAATACAAATTTTTTTTGAAGTTTCTGATTTTTTTGAGACAAATAATATTTAATTAGGAAATATACCAGATATTTAGAAAACTTTTTTAAAAATAGGTCTAGAAAATTTTCCATAGTACTTTTTTAAAAAAAAAGTTTTCCTAATTTTTTATTCCTAAAAAACTTAAAGGAAAGAAATTACAATTTTCCAATTATGTTTAATTTCATAGAAAATGTTCTTCTATGAAAGTAATCATAATAAACTATTTTATAGTGTGTTTAAGTAGCTCGATGATCATTAATGATTTATACACAGTGCACGTTTTTAGCATTGAGCAATCAAATAAAAAAAAATGTTTATTACTGTTCACATTGGGGGTAGTTAATTGAGGTTTACCATAAATTATATAATCAAAATAAAACTAATATAAACCTATTTACAGTTTCCATGATATTTTCTGAAACAAATAGGTGCTTTTTTGTTAGTTGAAATTTTTTTTTTAAACTTCATCTCAGGAATAATTGAGTAATGTTTCTAAAAACTTTATTTCTTTGAGCTAAAATGTAAGAAAACTCACTTTTATTAAAAAAATTATTATTACCATTTTTTTTTCATATAATAAAGTGAACTTATTGAAATAATTTAATATCTGATTTTCAATTACAGTTACTGTGACTGTTGTGCAGTCTGGGTAAAAATTTTATAAAATTTTAGGTCTGAAAAATAAGTATATAAAATAAAAAAAAGGAATCTATTTACTTCATGAGGTAAAAAAACTCATAAAAAAATAACTAAAAGCACTGTACTACCTATTTACGAAAAGTATTCATTATTATAATTCAGGTGAGTATTCCTTCTCGTGAGCCAAACGGCTATTCTTGTATTCGGCTCTTTATAAATCAAATATTATTACAAAATTAATTATTTAATAATTATAAGAACATATCTGTTATTTTTGAACTGGGTTATAAGTCCATAATTAAATTATCATTAAATAATTTTAATGCATGTATGAGAAGAAAATAATACATACAAAGCGTCCAACATATAACATATAACATATAACATACAAAAATAATTTTAATGATTATTATTTCTTAATACAATTTAAAAGTTGTATAGTATTCAAAACTTCACTCTCTACTAAGTGCAGTGTTAAATACATAACGTTTGCCCATATTTTTAATTAATATAATTAATTCAAAAGCAAACCCTTAAATATAAATCAAAAAATGGACCTACACCACTCAAAAATAAAATAAAAATAAGAGGTCGACGATTTTATTTTACTTCTTTATGATGAAAAAGGGCACAGAGTGGTTCACTGGTAGAGCATTGAGTTGCCATGCCAAAGGTCTCGGATTAAAATTCTGCTGTGGCATTATTATTATTATTATCATTATTATTTCTATTAACAGCCATGGATGTACAGTATGGGCTCAGCAGACCCTCCTGGGCCTCATCCAGCCTTTGCAAGTGGGTACACTTAATTGAGGGATAAACTGGAGGTTGAGAGTTATCTCCTACAAGTTATCTCCCTGCACATTCCTTGGCTAAGAAACAGCACAACCTTTGCAATACATACTGAGCCCAAGATCTTTACGGGTGGTACATGAAGTAAATTTTTCAAAGTCTTTTTCACGTACAAATTACTTTTATTATTTCAACTACTTATGTAGTAATACTGTAATCCAACCAGCAATAATGCGAAATGAATCATTAACTTGTTATGAACTTGTATTTATAAATAAGATCCTGGGATCAAACCCCTCTCGCTGGCAGACTTTTATTTAATCTGTAAGCGCCTGGAGATGGATCCTGTGGGATCTAGGACCCTCCTGGGACTCACCCAGCCTCTATAAAGTCGGTAACCTAAATCTGTGACAAATCACCTCCCTGCACAACCGTTTTCCAAGAAACAGTACCAGTTTCCACCATGTACTGAACCCCAGACCCTTCACGGGTTGTAGTACAGGTTTTTATTTTATTTTAATTTTTTATGATATAAACAATTCAATGATATTATCATTATTATATTTTCTTTTTTTAAACAGGGTGTATTATCAATTTCACTGTACATAAATTTCTAGAACAGCGAAGATGTCGATTTCCAGGATAAAATGTTTCATGAAACGCATATTTAATTTTATATATGCATGCATATATATATATATATATATATATATATATATATATATATATATATATATATATATTTTGGACGGAGATACGTAGATATGAGGTGAGTTCGAAGTGGTAGGGAGA
This sequence comes from Arma custos, assembly GCA_037127475.1. Lineage (NCBI taxonomy): Eukaryota > Metazoa > Arthropoda > Insecta > Hemiptera > Pentatomidae > Arma > Arma custos. Next base: position 22,171,273 of record CM073765.1, on the reverse strand, counting down.
AGAACCGGTCATGCAGTTTCCCCCACCGTCTTATTGTAACCGGCGGAGGTTAGGCCGTTGTCCTCAGTGCGGCTAATACCGGCATTTTGGTCGGTGGGACACCAAGGGAGGCTATACTTCGGGCGGTTCTGTGTATCGATGTAACGTGTGCTAGGTGTAGCGATCTGACGAAGTAGAGTACGGTAGTGGACAGTGGTCGGGATCTCATCCACGTTCCAATCTTCTAGAAGAACTATCGTCTCTTAAACGTGCATGAAGAAACGTTTGTCAGAGAATGAGAAGAAGAAATTCTAGGAATTGTAAGTAAAATTATTTAAATAAACTAGACATCGCTCCTTTAAAAGAACAATATAATAACTCAAAAAAAAAAAAAAAATAATAGAGGTAGTTGATAGTTCCATATGAGATGTTGAGTTACAAGTTTTAAGTGTTTATTCATTACATTTTTAATATTTTACAAAAATACAAATTATCGTGAGCTTTAGTATTGAAAAGAGAATGCAATTATCCGTAATGAGTAGATTTCGGTAATCATGCCATATAGAAATAAAAGTTTCAAAGAAGTATAGATGATATATTTTAGATGAAACGTTCATTTCTAGATGAAATGATTATTGAAGTATACACATTTTCCCTAATTACATTCTCTTTTCCATACTAAAGCTCATGATAACTAGTATTTTTTGAAAATATTAAAAGGAAACGAATGAAAATTTAAAACTTGTGACTCGACTCAAAGGGACCTACGGACAGCTACGGAATAATTACCAGAAAAAAAAAATAAAATTTGCGTGTTAGTAGAGCAATCATTTTATCAACCATTGCAATTTTTTAAAAAGCTTAAAACTTTTTTATTTTAATTTTTAAATTAAATTTAAGTACTATTCCCGTTATACTTCAAGTTCAAACATGATGCAACTCAAAATATGACTTAATTAAAAAAAACTGTTGGAAACGGAATATCAAATATGTCGTTTCTGAATTATAAAGCTTCAACCATTATAATTGCTTCTCAAAAATGCTAATTTTTTAGTTATATCGTTGTTCTTTTGAAGGAGCAATAATTTGTTTGCATCTGCCTTAAAAATGAGTTTATTTTAATTATCTTGTGCCATTAGGTATAATTTTACAATACTAATTACTTTGAATGCTTAAATCGAATTTTTAATTAATTTACACCGTTACAGTCTTAATCATCTACGTGTCACATGAACCGAATTCTTATTTGAATATTCTTTAAGTGTTATTAAAATATATGGAACGAAATTTCGATGTTAGTATTAATTGAAAATAATACCTATAGCCACAATACGTCGAGTTTTGTTCAGAGTGAGTTAATTGCATTTAGGGAAGTGCAAACGTGTCATTCTTGTAGTTTTTGGTTTGAAAAAGAGTTATATTATAAGCAATAAGTTCATTTCAAGACAATGCCAGACTTGGCTATTTATTCTATACGAAAATAATGCGATTCCGCTTCATTAAGTACAAGAAACCCACTTTGGAGAAATTTCGACTCGACCACTTATTCACTGAGGCTATAGATATAAAATAATCTGATGCTATCAATAAATAAATACATTTTTTTAAAAGGCATGTTGCATTCTTTCATTTGATAATCTTGAGTAGTAGTATCCGATCAGAGGAGTATCAACATCTTAAAATTGGTCATTCCTTGCATTATTTGCAACACTACAATCTTACAACGTTCACATGTGTTTGTTTTAATCAGTTTAGGACAAGATACCGTTTCCTACCAAACCACGTTTGAACAGATCCGCACTTAATTACCGACCTGGTAGTAATCACTTTCACTGTCTAAAGACTAGTGCGTAAATCTGTTTTAGCCTGCTTAGGGAAGTTTAAAGATACGACACGATAAATTTACCTTTTTGATGTTTGATAGTTTCAGCTTTGAATTAAGCCTTTGATATTAATAAAATTTTGGTTAAATCATGAACAGAAATCATGTTCCAAATTGGTATAATAACATTTTCGGGAAAAGCAGGATTGTTCCTTACACACAGATAATTGTGTTATCTTCTTTAGGTAATCGTTAATGATCCCTCTCCTAATTAAACTTGGATAGGCAAAAGTTAGGGCTCCCATTGTGACATTGTTCGATTAGCCATAGCAGGATAAAGTGACGTTGAATGAATAACAACAAATTCTACTTTTGTGAAAAAAAATAAACGAACTGACAGCAACAGATTAGGAATGGAAGCAACATCAACGTGTTTGGGACATAAAAGAGTAAGTTTTTACCCAATTTCGTGAACATTTTTTTTTTGTAAAAGATAAAAACAAAAAAACTAAAAACTTGGTTATTTGAATTTATCACATAAATTTTGAGTTTATGTGAAAAAAATGTAAATACAAAAGTTGTAGATCTTTTTTTTTGTCTACAACTTAGCTAATTAAATTTTTTCCATAGGACTTGTAGTTTTGCCGGAAATGGAGATAAATCGTTTTTTACCCTTAAAAACTGCCCCTCTTCGACTTCTCGATCTCAGATCGCCCGTAAATTATTTTTCCTTTCTGTATGAGATGAAAATGGTTGACTGGATGATCTTATGTAAAGGAGATGGTTGGGGGGTGCAGTCAATAAGAACACCGAATAAGTGAAGTACTTATATTATGTGCCGACGTTTCGACCTACAGTGTAGGCCATCTTCAGGGCGAATGTTGGGAAGCGTGGCCGTTACATATCGCGTGTATAAGTACACTCTAGCCGCGATATGTATCGGCCACGCTTCCCAACATTCGCCCTGAAGATGACCTACACTGTAGGTCGAAACGTCGGCACATAATATAAGTACTTCACTTATTCGGTGTTCTTATTGACTGCACCCCCCAACCATCTCCTTTACATATTTTTCCTTTCATTTTTGTTATATTCTCGTTCTTTTCCAATGGGTTTCTACTATTATTTTTTTATCATAATTGTCTTGAAGCTGATAGAGGTTAAAAAACAACATTATTTTCCTCTCTGACACATTCTCTTCAAAGCTTTTGGTTTCATTGAATACTCTTCTTTTCATATTTCTGAAAAACAGAGCTACCGTTTATTAAATATTTTTAAATGTTTTTTTGGAGTTATTCCTTGGGCAAACTGAAAAATAATTAGCCATCCTAGAACCACTTTCTTTTCTACATTACTATACCCTGGAATTTTATACCTCTAAATATCTTTTTAACTTGGCCCATAACACTGAAAGATAAACGTCTTAAGGTACTCGAAAATAACGAATTACGTAAAATATTCGGTCCAAAAAAGGATAAGACCACTGGAGAATTTAGGAGATTACACAACGCGGAATTGCGAAGTATGTACCCGGTTAATATTGTTCAAGTGATAGTGATTATGAAAAAACAATTATTCATCCTTAATCCTCATTCGATACCTGCTTTACCTCTCTGAAAAAATGTTTAAAGAATATTCATTAATCATTAATATAATGATTTAAATAATTTTGGTTTTAAAATCGACCAATGGCTGAATAGTGCTGAGCTGCAAAAGATAAAAGACTGATTTATTAAAAGGTGTGTGCCTGTAGAATCACTCTCCTGACCACTGTCTGCACGCTTACGATTGACAGCTGGACAAACTAGGGTATTAGTCAAAGTGTACGACTTGTTTTTATAAACTTATTTGGGTATTTTTCCCGCAGGTTGTAGCTTCTAGTTCAGTTACAACACGTTTTAACTGTTTTTTCGTCTTAGTTTTTATGTTTTACAAAAATACAAATTATAATGAGTTTTAGTATGGAAAAGAGAATATAATTATGTGTAATTAGTAAATTTCGGGTTTAATTTCATCAAGAAATAAATGTTTCAATTAACATTTTGAAGTATAGATGATGATGATGATGAAACTTTCTTAATTTTTAGATGAAATAATTACTAAAGTATACACCTTTCCCAAAATTACATTCTCTTTTCCATTCTAAAGTTAAAGAGAATGTAATTTTGGGAAATGTGTATACTTTAGTAATTATTTCATTAAAATGGTTCCGAACTCTTTGTTCAATTCATTAAGAACAAATGGTTCGGAACCATTTTAATGATTATTCTAGTAACAATATCCCGTTGTTTCTTAAAATTAAAGATATTTATAGCTAGGCAATTGAAAATAAAACAAAAAAATTAAAAATAAAAATAATAATTCTGTACCTCAGAGGTAAACTGTCGTAACTGACATTTTTCAAACTTCACAGGAGAGCAGTTTTAATGTTAACTTCTCCTTTTTATTGTTGTTCACGGTTTTCAATGATATTTAGAGATCATCAAGATCGAGATCAATGATGACCTCTAATTATCATTGAAAACCGTGAACAACTATAAAAAGGAAAATTTAACATTAAAACTGCTCTCCTGTAAAGTTTGAAAAATGTCAGTTACGATAGTTTACAGAATTGTTGATAAAAAAAATTATTTAATACCAAAAATCAAATTTTAACGCAAGTCTCCAGAAGCAAAATATAAAAATCAATCGTTTTTATTTTTACAATCATTGTTATTTTTACAATACATTTGCAAAGCGAAATACAATTCAATTGTATTTTTTTAGAAGCAGAAGCCTTTGTTTGACAGTTGGATGAACATTTATTGGGCTGGATCAACAATTCCGGTAATGGTACCTTGGTCAGTTGCCGTGGGTATAATTTACAATTTTTTCTTTCGTAGCTAAATAAGGTATAACCAATAAGCATTATACCTAATAAATACCTAACCAATACCTAAGGGAGTGGGGTATAAAAAATAAATAGACAAACAAGCCTCCTCGCAACATCCAGAATTATAATCTGCAAGCTTTTCTGAGTTCAAAACGATCTACAGAATGCGGCCCTCACATTTTGCATACTCAACTCCATACAGCTCCCGGTCTACCTCTCAGGTGTGGAATCTTATACCTGGCTAATCTTCAGGGATAAACAGGTCACACACACTAGTTCAATACACTTTTTCGTCTTCATTGCACTTCTATAATTCAATTAGAAAGCGAAAAGCTATAACTACAAAACCTCTATTTTTTTCCTCGCCCAACTTTTTTGTACCGCTTCAACCCACCAATTCCATGTTTCGGTACCTGGAAGCATCTGTTGCCGATTTAGCACAAGACTTCTATGCTCTTTTCAGTTGCCTGTTTTGTTTCTGTTTGTTTCATGACATAATCCCTATTAAAGCAATATATTTGAAACAGATGCATCTTCTTAATCTCGATTATTAACCCTGACTTATTCGCCCCCGATAATCAATTGCTTCTATAGTAATATCATTACCTCCATAGAACATTCCCATTTCGGAGTCGCCTGTAGTCTAGTGGTTAGCATAACAACCTACTATGCCCAACATCGCGAGTTCGCAGACCTAGGATTTTTTAAAAGGGGGTTAAAAATTTTTAGTTATGACGTTGTTCAGAAGGAACGTAGAATGGAGGTCGCCAACCTGTGCAGTGTTTAAGATCCCTTTCCTCATTATGCCTGGATAGGCGAAATTCACGTGTTCCATCGTCCGATTAGCCATAGCAGCATAAAGTGACCGTAAGTGAAAAAACAAATCTCATTTCATCTTAATTCTCAATTAATCTGACAAATCTTTGCCAAACATCACCTCTCTGAGCCCATTTTCTAGAAAAATCTTTTCAGATATATATTTTGCGGGTAGTTATTCATTTATATTTTTTCCCTTAAGATTCAATGCCTCTGCCTAAAAAAAGGTCTATGATGTTAAAGGAACCTTACATCTCCCAAATACTATTTCCCAATTTCCGATCTTTCTTATCCTATGAAAGTAAATAAGCACAATTTTCTTCTTTTCATACTTAAATCACCCAAATGACCTTAACGTTCCATATGTTACCGATTTAGCCCATTCCAGATACCTATCATTCCACAATAAACTTCAAACCCATCCAAACCCACTAGTTTCCATCCTTGCATCCAATTCCATCCCGGACAATCCTCCTAGGCGCCTGAAGAGAAGATGGCCTCGGGACCTTCTATTATAGAACTTTATTAGAGTGCTGCCAGTGTGTAGTATCTCTACATGTCCTATCATGTATTATTTACTCTCATACTAGATGTATGTATTACAGTTGTACAACTCAATAAAATAATAAAAAAAAAAATCACCCAAGCTTTCCTTAAGGGTTTTCCTTATTTTCGACGATCTGTTTTTCTCATTTTTAGATATTTTTTTTGTTCATTTCTTAGGCAAAATTTGAAAAATAAATAGTCATCCTCGACCCTCTTCCTCTTCCATTCAACTACCCCCTGTAATTTTCGGTCTCTAAATATCTTTTAAACTTTGCCGCTAACGCTGAAGGATGAACAACGTCTTAAGGTATTCGAAAATACGGTGTTGCGTAGAATATTCTGTTCAAAAAAGGATAAGATCACTGGAGACTTAAGGATATTACACAACGCGGAATTATGAAGGAATGCAGATCAATGCCTCCAAAAGCAAGGTTATGTGTGTTGGAATTGCAATAGAAAGACCCTTGAGCAAACCGATGCTACCTGGGAACAATGATCTGGAAGGAGAATGGAAGATCAGGATGTCATGGATAGAGTCCAAAAGGTCAATGGAATACTATACCAAATATCCATGACACTCATTGGAAAACAGGAACTGAGCAGGAAATCGAAGATTCTGCTATTCAAATCAGTTTTTCTACCAGTGCTACTATATGGATCGGAATGCTGGACATTCTTGGACCGCCATGCCAGCAAGGTTGTATCTGCGGAAATGAGATTTCTACGGAAGATATTAGAAAAAACCAGGAGAGATCGAATAAGAAATGAAAGGGTGCGAGATGAACTAGGAGTTAGATCCGTTAAAGTGATCTGGCGGATTTGGGATTGGGTAGTGGACCCACAATAGTTTGTAAGCAGAGATTGGTGGTATCGTATCGAACCCTTGGGTACGCTAAGCCGTATTATCATCATTATTATTACATATCTTTGTCAAATAATACCTGATTGCCAATATTTTAACTAACGATTTGATTTGCTAACCAACGATCAGTAGAATTTTTTAATCATTTTTTTTTAATTGATAATCGTTACTGCTTCCATCATAAATGAATGTGATAACAATGATATATTAAATTCCAGAGTGACAATAATGACATGCCATTTATAATTAATTCCACTAACAGAGTGGGAGTTATGGCTTTATTAAAATATCAGCTTAGCTCTGACAGTGGTCCCACAAACTCGATGCATATTTACAAAACATCTTAACTTCCATAACTTAATATTAATTTTGCACCTCCAGCAGTGAATTTGCTATAACTTTTGAATTAAATATGAATGCATATTTATCATAATCACTTTACATAAATTATTAATTATTTTAATTTACAATTTAAATTGAAACACAATTAAAGCAAGTCAGGCCTTAATTATTATTATTAAATTAAGATGGACTATTGAGTGTTATAAAACTACAAAAGTAAATCCTAACATAAGCAGAGATTTCTACCATTCCTAACCTATTTTGGCAATAGGACGATTGAGTAATCATAAATATTTTTTTCATAAATTTTTTGAAGCAATACTAGAAAAAAAGTTGTGTTATTCGTATTTAATAATTGGATCCATATCCCAGCTGAGCATTTGCTGCCATCATTAATGGAAATGTTTTTTATGAGTTTGATAAAAATGAAATCAGCTGATTATAATTATATATCGAAAATGTGAGGGGCTAAATGTTACAAATGATTTAAATAAATAATTCAGTGCGGTTACTCAATTCTTTGTTTGTAGTAGTGCAGGTATTATTTTTTATATGGATAGCTAGCTAATGGGGAGAGCTCTGAGTTGCTGTACAGAAGGTCTTGGGTTCAATTCCCGCAGTGTCAGAAAATTATTTAATCTGTTAACATTCAACCGTGTGTTCCTGGTCTGTACCGCGTTAGAAGCCGTCAGTGTCAAATAAATTTATTCCTTTATCTACAAGTCTGTGATTGAAAGAAAAACCTGGTTTAGTGTGATCTTGGACGAATAACTTCTCTGCACATCCATTGGCTTTGAATCAGTACAGTCTCTACCATGTACTGAATAAGGTACTTCATGGGTAGTAGTAATACAGTTATTTTTGCGAAACCCTCAAAGGGACTAATAACATGTGACATTCAAAACAGATGGGCCGCTTTCGATTTCAGAAGAGATCTTTGTTGTATGAGCTAAGTTAGTTAGATCTGACTCAGTACTTAATGACAGGAGTTGAAATATTCCACAGGTAGGTAAAATAATCAATGGTACTCATTAAAAGATATTTTTCTTTTATTAGAAGTTGTTACGAATTTTGAAATTAACATTTTTGATTTTTAAAAATCTATCAGATTATAGATTTTAAAAAATTTATGTTTCGTGCCCAGCAGTCAAAATTGACAACGAAGTACCTTCCAAAAATTATGTACGTTATCTCGGACTATACTTAGACAAAAGACTTACATGGAACGTATATACAAAATTAAAAAGACGAGAACTGACTAGACGGTACAAACAACTATCACATCTTCTGGACAAAGATCTTCACTTGACTTGAGGAACAAACGACTTATCTATAATAGTATACTAAAACCTATTTGGACATATGGAGCAGAACTTTGGGGATCAGCAAAAAAAGTTCACATACCCAAGATACAAACAATACAGTCCAAAATTCTCAGAAAAATTATTAATGCACCATGGTATATTTCGAATCACACTATACACAACGACATGAACATTCCCACTATAAAATCATGTATTCATAACAAATACATAACATTCCACTCATCGACACAATATCACCCAAGCCCACTCGTTCTTCCGCTTTCCTACTCCCTGTTACCTGGACTTGATAAAAAAAGGTTAAAAAGACATTGGCCAAGAGACCAACTCAACAATTGATATATATATTTCCAATATAACTGGATGATCATGTAGAAAAGCGAAGAGAAAGACACTTCGATCAAATTTGCTGGATGCCCAATTGCGCAGGTGCAAATGAAAATTAAATAATAATAATAATAAATAAATAATAAAAAATCTATACTGCTCTAAAACAAGACACTTCATGTTTTAGAGCAGTATAGGTTTCAGTGTATGGTAGAGATTGTACTGTTTCTAAGCCAACGGTTATGCAGGCTGGTAATTCGGCGGAGTAAGCACGTTAAGGCGGAATAATATATGGTTTGACACGCATGCATTACGTCTTTACGAGGAAATTAGTATTCACACAATTAACATATTTCCGGTCTATAACTGCTTAAACTAACTGTAACTTGCACGCCACCAACCGAAATGCAAAGCTTTGGAATCACACTTTTTTTGTTCCTTTTCCGGTACGGAATAAATTATTATCCAAGTTATTGCCATTATTTTTTATTGTTTTAAATTCCACGAACTATATATTATATTATACAATGTTGCGCTTTCTACAATAACAAAAACATCTACAACCCCACTAAATAAGTCGGAAAAAAATCGATAATAAATCGATCGGTTAAGTCGATTTTTTCCAAAATGAGTTTCTTGAAGTTAGGAAAGAGGAATCGTAGCCATGGCTCTTAGTGCACAATTGGCTAAGTCAGGCATTGCCTTGAAATGGAGTTTCTGGTTATATTATAACTCCATTTCAAGTAAAAAACTATGAGATGAATACATACTGAATGATAATTGTTGACCTTGATACTATATGTGGAGGAAAGTTATTAGAGGATAGAGGTCAAAGAATTTCTCTTAGAATTGGAGAAAACTTTATTAAGTAGCCGACGTTTCGACCCACGTTGCAGGTCTTCTTCAGGGCTGTGGGCTTGGTAGGTCTAGCTCTAGCTGAGTTAGACTTACAGTCAGCTAGAGCTAGACCTTCCAAGCCCACAGCCCTGAAGAAGACCTGCAAGGCGGGTCGAAACGTTGGCTACTTAATAAAGTTTTAATAACCCGGACCACTTTCCTCCACATGTGAGAAGAATAGTTAGCCTCTCTCCGGGCAAAACTCGACTTCACCACTTATTAACCGGGGCTGCAGATATGTTGTACAAGTCTATCTCAGATCATCTTTCAGTTTTTCTATAGTGGATTCTACCCTAATCTAACACAAAACTGCGCAAATAATGAGGGGTATTTGTAATTTGTCCTTTATCTGATCACTCAAAACAGTATAAAACTTTATCTGCAAAAAAAATTAAATTGAAAAATTCAACAATCACAAAATTCAACATTATACAAAATTACATAAACACAACAAATTTTTTACACCTTAAATTAGTTACACAACTATACATGGCACCGCCAAAATGTATTCTATAAGCGTTATAATTTTTATTTCATTATTGTTCTTACAATAGTACATAAAAGGTACCTTTTTTGGAGATTAATAGTAATAATAGTTTCATTATTTAAAATATGCTGGGTGAGTTCCATCCCATAGTCCGTTAGCTAATAATTTGTGCTTGGACTTTGTCCAGTCTGGATTAGTAGAATAATAATCCATATATAATAATAATAATAATAGATAAGAATAATAATCCATAAGAATATATTTTTTTTTATATAAATTTATTTATTGATATTTACAACTGTATTACAATAATACAACAAGTAAATAGGATAAGTGCTACATAATGACATGATAAAGGTAGAGAAACTACCCACTGGTAGTACTCAAATCAAAGTTCAACTAAGAAGGTCACGTGGCCATCTTCTTTTCAGACGCCTCGGAGGATTATCGGGAATTGAAGAGGAAGCTAGGTTTGAAACTAGAGGGTTTGAGTTGTAATGAAGTTTGTTATGAAAGGATAGATACCCGGTTCGGGCCAAATCAGCAACAAAAGGGACATTAAGGTCGTTATGGATGACTTTATTCTTAACAAAATAAGGAGCATTGAGGATTTTACGAAGGATTTTGGATTGTAAGGATTGGATACGAGAGGAATTCGATGGCTTAGTGGAGCCCCAAAGCTCTACTCCGTAAGTCCAAATAGGTCGTATGATGGTCATGTAGATGAGTCTTTTGTAGTTAATTGGGAGCTTAGAGCGTTTGTCTAGTAAGTGTTGAAGTAACCTGAAACGTCGAGCGGTTTCTTGTCTTTTCAGTCTTGTATGAGGATTCCAGGTCAATCGTTTGTCAAGGTGCAACCCTAAGTATCGGATCTGTTCTACAGGCACCAGTGGGATATTATTAAAGGATGCTGAAGGGCAGGAAGTCATTGGTTTACGACGTAAGGTAAAAGTGATTTGATGCGATTTTTGAGAATTTATTGTAATCCTCCAGTTTTGACACCATTCCTCAAGATCAGTGATATGGGATTGGAGGCTTTGGGATGCAATAACTGGATTGGTGTTGACTGATAATACACATGTATCATCAGCATACGTGGTAAGGATAGTATTAGGATGAGTCGGGATGTCAGCTGTATAAACTGTATAAAGGATTGGACCAAGGATACTATCTTGAGGAAAATAATAATTAAATTAGTCGATATATTTAGTATTATTGGGTTCAAGCGATAAACAATACAAACAAAAAACAAAAAAATTGTTAATATTTGATGCGTTATGGATCAAAACCGAATAACTCCAAATTTCAAAAATCGACTTTTTCACATTTTTCGCTAGTTTAGTCAAGCAATTTCAAAAACTTCAAGTTCGGAACTGAATATGAGAAATAAGGCAGCAGAGTATCGTATTTGGCAAAGTTTCTTGATGAAACTAGTGAAAAATATGAATCGGTAGATTTTTGAAATCTTGGAGTTATCCGCTTAATGCTAAAATAGCCATCTATACATATTATAAAACAAAGTCCTAGGCCGCGTTTATTCGCGGTAAACTCAATAACTACTGCACGGATTTTCATGCTGTTTTCCCCAATAGATTGAGTGATTCACCAGGAAGCTTTAGGTATATAGTTTGTCGAGGGTTTGTGTAAATGGTTTGGAATATCGATGGGTTTCACCGAAGACGCTGCCTAATCCCGAGCAATTATCTAACGTGCAAGATAATAAATTCGTATATAAAGAAATATTTTTATTTTTATAATTTCTATATAATAAAGTGCATCAGCTTAGATGGGAAGAAAGAAAATTAAGACTCCCAAAGGAGGCTAACCAATGATATTTCACGTGGTCCTTAGTGGCCGGTACGTGATAAAAAAAAAATACATTACACACACAAAGTATTTAGGCATAATATGCCTTATTAACAGAGCAAAGCTGGGGTGGGCGCTAGTTTCTGTATAAAAATGCATTTGCCCTAGGGTATTTTATAGGATATATTTTATTTTGATGACAAACCAATAAAAATTTTTTTCTTTTGATTTTTTAATTCTGAAAAAATTGCTCAGTGTATAGGAATGATAGTGCTATCAGGGAAAGCTCTTTACGTTGTTTTATTTTTGTAAAATATAATAATAAGACTTAACAAAACCGAAGGTTCGATGCCGATAACAACAATCACTGCCTACTAACTTCCGTTCTGGGACCACTAGCTATTCCCAAATCCCCCAGATACTAGCAATCCTTCCATCTACGCATCAGTAATTTAAAAATACTTTAAAACTTCAAAAAATTGCCTAGGCTACTGGACTTTAAAATAATATTTTTCCTTGGGTGTAAAAAAAACCCTGCGCATCAGCTTCCTAATATATATTAAAATATTAATAAAACATTAAATAAAAGGATTCAACCTATGAACGCAACCTACTCTTTTCCTCATATCTATCGATTAAATTCAGTAATTTTGTTTGTTCATTTAACGTCACTTTATGCTGCCATGGCTAATCGGACGATGCTACAGTGGGAGCTCTAAATTTTGCCTATCCAGGTTTAATTAGGATAGGGATTTTCAACGAGTACCTGACATCGTACAGGCTCGGGACCCCCGTTTAACGTCCCTTCCGAAGGACGGCGTAACTAAGGATTTTTTACTCCCTTAAAAAAATCCTAGGGTCACCTGCCGGGCTGCGAACCCGCGATCTTGGGCTTAGTAGTTTGTTACGCTAACCACTAGACCACAGGTGACCTAATTCAGTAATTTTAAACAAATTGATCTCGGATATATATATATATATATATATATATATATATATATATATATATATATATATATATATATAAAATAGAACTAAAAGATAGTCCTCAGTATTCTTTAATAAAAAAAAAAAGAATTTTTAAAATATCTTTAATGTTTTTTTACCTAAAATTAAAAATTAATATGTAATAAATAAAATATACTAAGCCATTATTATTATTCTACTAATCCAGTCTAGACAAAGTCCCAGCTCCAATTATTAGCTAACAGATTAAGGGATGGAACCCACCCAGCATATTTTAAATAATAAAACTATTAATCTCCCAAAAAAAGTATCTTTTATGTACTATTGTAAGGACAATAATTATATAAAAAATTATAATGCTAAGAGAATACATTTTGGCGGTGCCATTTAGAGTTGTGTAACTAATTTAAGGTGTAAAAAATTTGTTGTGTTTATGTAATTTTTTATGATGTTGAATTTAGTGATTGTTGAATTTTTCAATTTAATGTTTTTTGCAGATAAAGCTTTATATACTGTTTTGAGTGCTGATGAAATTTATATATTGAAAATGACCGAATTGGGTCGGAACGTATATAAAAAATGAATGAGATGAAATGAATTTTTGGACTAAAGGTTTTTTTTTTACACCCAAGGAAAAATTTGAAAAAACTAAAACAGAACAGTAACCATAAGTACAACATCTTTATTCGAACTCCTAAATAATGTACGAGTGCTAACTAGTCTTGCACGGACAACACTCGCCAAGAGAGAAGCCTTAGTTAGGAGTACCGGCAGTTTCTTGTAATGATAACCTACCTGTTGCGGTGTATACCTCTAGTCTCATTTTCTAACCGCAATGTCTTTTCTCGCTTCAAATGGCATCCTTCCTTGTCACGAACTCTACTGGTCTTGAAAATCATAAGTTAGTATTTCTCCATTTCCAAATCCGCCCTTTCGATTTGGTGTTGATTTTAGTAAGAAAAATCGGGGACCCTGTGGTGTGTTAGCATTTCAATATTCTATACTCAACTCACGGATTCGCAGCCCGGCAGGTGACCATAGGATTTTTTTATAGGGAGTAAAAAATCCATGGTTATGCTATCCTTCCTAATAACACAAATGATAAGCAAAATTTAGGACTGCCACTGCAGCATCGTCCGATTAGCCATAGTAGCGTAAAATGACGATAAACAAAAAAAAAAAGGACGGTTCACTAACGCGTAGTTTGCTATGTACATTGCTATTCTTTAATTTATAATAAGTACATGGTTTTGTAAAAAGTCTCTTCATTGTTTTCCATACACACCTTAAACTATTATTCCTCGACGTTCAAGAACACCGAAGTAGGTTAATGTTAATAAAAGCGAACTTATAACAACAATAAAGTCAAGCTTAGCTATTCAATATTTTTTATTAATTTGTTTCGTTTAAAGTTGGATTTTTCTTTAATTTGCATCAGGAAAAAAAAGGTTTTGGGGAAAACATTTTTTTTTACCTGTACCACTACAACCCATTAAGGGTCTGGGGTTCAGTACAAGGTAGAGACTGTACTGTTTCATGGACAACGGTTCTGCAAGGAGGTGACGTCTTAGGTCACGCTCAACCGCCAGATTTCTCCCCCTTATTTTGGGTACCCTATTTTTATAACATTTTATAGAGGTTGGGTGAGCCCCAGGAGGGTCCTAGATTCTATATGATCCATCTCTAGTTGCAAACATACTAAATAAAAGTACTGCCTTGCAGCGGGATTAGAACCAGGATTTCCGGCATAGCAACTCAGTGCTCTACCACTGAGCCACTCCTCTCCCTTTTGTGGAAAAAAATGTCATTTAATTTTTCGAAACTTCATATATATAGCATTTAATCCGTTAACAGCAAAGGATGGACCTTGGGTATATAGATCCCACCATATCAAGCAGGAAAAATCTGGCAGCTGAGCATTATCACGAACAAACCACCCCCAAAACCCTTCACGGGATGTAGTGGTACAGATTTCGTATTTGTTCTATGATTTTTTATTTTTTTGGACACCGGTGTCTTGTTGGCCGTGTTGACTTTAGTGCCCATATGAGAGAGGTTCAAGTTCAATATAAATTCCGACACAAATGAATTCTGCTTAGTTTACTACTGAGATGAATTCTTAAATTCGATACGATAGTATAAGAGGACGATCACATTAGAAGTTTTCAGTCTTAAGATTAATGTCTTCCTTCATGATATAACAGTTTGGAAAAGGAACTATTTCATCTTTTACCACCTCAGGAACCTTATGTATTTTGCCGGTAGAATCCAATTAGAAATCAAACCTTTCAGTAATATTTTTAAACTAGAAGGCATTCGCCCAAGGATAATAACGCTAGCGACAGCTGGTTGGAGAAATAAACTCTTAAAAAGGACTGGACCTGTTTACATTCTCCAATAGTTTACAGCCAGAAGCCATCATTTGTCGCCTGAGACAGACAGATCTAGTAATTCTCTTTAAGTGTACCATAAACACTATTTGTCCTTAAATAGGTTCAGATTTGCTTTCGAAACAGTTACTTTAAAAATAAATGTAGTACTTAGGGTTAACTAATAGGTTCATAACCTAAGAAATTATGTTTAGACTGTGAGTGTTATAACCTAGCAAACATTATGGTATTGCTTCCTTATAGTTAGTATTGTAAACTTCCTTAACATCACTTCCTCTTTCTTTTATATATATACACATAATAGAGACCAAAAATACGTTTTACTGTTCAAACGTTTTAAATTCAAAAATTAATTTAAAAAAAATTAAATTGATTGCAATAATTTGTACTTGCTTGACGATAAAATATGTAAAATAAAAATCAATTAATTACTTTGCGCCTTCACGTGGACAGTTAAAACAACTTGGCCTATATGTTTTTTGGGTCTAACTGAAATAAAAAAAATATATATATATACATATCCTACTAATATTATAAATGCGAAAGTTTGTATTCTCTCTCTTTCACGCAAAAACTACTGAACGGATTTGGATGAAACTTTACAGTAATATTCGTTATACATTAGAATAACACATAGGTTACAGCAATGGTGGATTTGGACAGTATTTTAGGTACTGTGGAGAATCCATTATAGTAAATAATTAAAGGCAAACCAGGAACTTAGCATCTTGAAATTTGCAAATAGGTTCTTTGTATAATTTAAGAAAGAAATTTGGATAATTCCACCACCAAGGGTTTCCCTCTTAAAATAATAGGCGTTCAAAGATTGTATGGAATCCATCAGTTTTGAAGTTACACATCTGAAATTTTGGATGTACCCAGTAACTTATAGTTAAAAAAAATTAAATTATTGATTTAAAATTATCTGTCACGAAACTTTATGTGGCAGACCAAATTTCACGCCTGCGAAGCCGCGGGCAAAAGCTAGTATATATATATATATATATATATATTTATATATTTAAAGATTTCAAAATACAGAACACACACACGAACAAAAGAATTATACAATTAAAGATAGCGGACGCTGTCCTGTTCAAACGTTTAGGAGGAGGATAAATTTATTAAAAGAACATTATCTATTGGATCGAAATGTGAATCTAATCCATTCTCGAACCCAATTGAACACACACAAAAATTTCATCAAAATAGGTCCAACCATTTAGGAGGAGTTCAACCACATACACCCGAGCAGAAGTTATATCATTACATATAAAGAACATGTGCATATACAAGGGAGCGGATTGGTTCAGTGGTAGAGCGCTATGTTGCTATGCCGAAGTTCCTGGGTTCAAATCCCGCTCGTTATCAAGACTTTTATTTAATCTGTTAGCAGGAGATGGGAGATGGCTCCTATGGTATATAGGACCGTCCTGGGGCTCACGCAACATCTATAAAGTGGGTATCCAAAATAAGGGGGAAATCTGGCGGATGAGCGTGATCTAGGACAAATCATCTCCCTGCACAACCGTTGTCCAAGAAACATTACTGCGTCTACCCTATTTTGAAACACAGACCCTGTACGGGTTGTAGTGGTACAGTTTATACATATACATTTCAGGAATATGTTTGGATTCTCCAAATCTACACCTTGAAATTTAATAAATTGTATTCATATAAATATATCTACATATTGTTTTCTAGCATTATATTTCAAATAATATTCTGAATAACACTACCGTTCCCTGTTATAATGTGCTAAATGTTCTTTTTAGACCGCGTCTCTAGACGGCCTAAGGGCAAGCAAACGTCTTGTAGTCTGGACAAAGAAAAAATATTTTTTTAAGTAGCTGAAAAATGTATATTTTGAATAAAAATTCAAGTTTTTTTCGGATGTTTAATTATTCTCATGGATTACAAATTAAAAAAACATTATATTTTCACTTTGGTTTCTCTATACTTCTTCTCCGTAAGATGAGGTAAAAAAAAAGTCGTGACCTTATTTACCCTGATAAGAAATGGTGGAAACGAAAATACGTCACTTGTAAGACACCTTGGCACAGATAGACACGATAAACCCTCAAGACGTACTTCAAAAAAGTCTTCTTCTTTTTATAAAATTAAAGTTGGATTCGTGCCGGAGAAATAACTGTTGCGTCTTGGCGATCAAACGTTTACGTTTTGAATCATGACTTATTCACTGGCCTTATTTAATTTTGAATAACCTGGCTCTTAAGAAGAACACAAACATTAAAATATTAGTTTATTTATTGTCAAAAAATGGAAGGAGACAGATTAATATAATAAGTGGATGGGTGTGTATCATTCCAAGTATAACGGTATCAGCAAAAATATGTTAGGCCATTTAATTTGATATTAAAATGCCTCAAAAGTATGAAGGTATATAACAAGAGAAGATCAATTATAGATTTATGCAGGAATAATTTTTTTCGACTATAGTAATTGGTGCATTTGCTAAAATACAGTTCCTTCATATGGAGTAACTGTACCAAGATTGCCTACGACCGGTCTGGGATAACCGTTTCATTATTTTGTTTTAACTATGGTTTAAAACCGAATGTTTTTAATCCGAATCGGGTACAAATTTAAATTAAATTTATTATAAATTAATTCAATTTGGCCATAATTCAATAATAAAAAAGGTTCAAATTGGCCGGAGCGAGTTGAATACGAGAACTATCTATTATTTTATTGGCACAGCAGATTCAGGGTCGCTAAGGTGGCATTTTAACGTTATCGATTAAATTAAATAATTAAAATTATCGATGACCTTGACCTTTTTCAGTTGCATCGCCCCAACAATAAGCATCCTTCTACCTTAGCAGCTCAGTCGTAGAGCGCTGAGTTGCTGTGCTAGGAATCTCGGGTTTAAATCGGGCTGTGGCAGATTTTGTTTAATTTGTCTCGCCCTGCCTCTATAAAGTGGGTACCCAAAATGGGGGGAAAACCCGCCAGTTGTGCATGGTATACGACAAATCATCTCCCAGCACAACTGTGTTCAAGAAACAGTGCATTCTCTACCACGTACTGAACCCGAGACTTCATGATTTGTAGTGTTAGTCTTTTTTTTTATAATTAAATTCGATGATCTAAATCCTCGGTAGCATGATTCCTGAAGGAGCGAGGTAGCTCTGTAGAAATTAGGTCACACCCAACATATATGAATTTGGTGGAAAAACCATGGTCTTGGGGGAAAACCATGCGTTGACCGTGATCTCGGAAAATAACCTGCCTGCAGTTTGGATTAGGAATAGTAGTTCTAACATGTACTGAACAAACCAATACCCAACAAGGGTTCTAATGATACAGCTTTTTTTAAGCATCAATTCTGTGAGTCTGAACGTGTCAGATGTTATTAGCATTTAGCTAGTCCATTTGTATAATAAAAAGTTAGGTATAATATGCAGTACACCCAGCAGACCCTCAATTAATAATTATACCATAAAGTAGAGTATCCATAAATATAAACCTATTAATTGAACCTTGGAGAACTGTTATAGAATCCTAACTACTGCAATGAAGACAGATCTTCCCCTCCCCCCTTGGCATGACTGGGCCCCATTGTGCTTGAGGGTCCTGCAGAGATCATTAGTATTCTTCTTGAGTTCTCTCCTCTATACCACCAGTCATTGTCCCTGCCCTATAGAGGACCAACGGTACACGGTGCATTAAAGAATACAGTTAAGGCACGCCGTAGGCCGTCTGCGATCTATAGGAATCTGTAGGAACTAAATTATTAGGGTTAAACTCTTAGTGTTGACATTTTATAGAGCCAGGGTGAGCCCCAGGAGGACATTCAGATTCCACAGGATGCATACGAGTATATGGCTGTTAACAGATTAAATAATTTCTCTGCCACATCATTTTTCAAACACAGGATCTACATTTAAGTAGCTCAGCGCTCTAGCCACTGTCCAACCCCACTCCCAGCTGAGCTGTGCCCTTGATGTCACTAGCAAAGAGGTTATATTTTATATCACTGAAAAGATCAATGCTTGCTAAACCGATGGATCAATAAATCAAAGGAAAAATCTTAAACCTGGCGGTTGAGCGTGATCTGGGCTAATAACCTCCATTACACAAACGCTGTATTAGAAACAGCGCAGTCTTTATCATATACTGAATCCAACAGGCTTCATGGGTTGAAGCAGTATAGTTTTTTCTTGATGAAATTATCTTCACCATCATCATAATCTTTTATCATCTAAGGCCTAACGCCCACGCAGTATGGCGAGGCCCTTTGTAGAGCTTAACCCAGCTGTCTCTATCCTGTACCTGCTTGGAATCCATTCCTATTTTCCCAAATGCTATTTTCACCCCGCCTTCCTACTACAGTTTTGGTCTTCCTCTCCCTCTTTTGCCCTCCACTCTAGCATTATATGCACATATTGCAGTGCGCTTGTCTCTATGCATAACAGATGTCCAAACCATCTGAGCCAGTTCCGTTCTATTGGTTCAGTGACTGGAGCTGTTTCTGTTTCTTTTTATATTAAACATTAAGTGTATGTGTAATTAACCTCTTCTACTATTATATACCTTTCAGGATATCATGTTTTCATTCATATGTGTTTATGAGATATGTTAAATTATGTATCAATGTTAATCTGATCTTCAATTGTTGCAGAGAGTGGATGAAGAGAAAGCGGGAGAGTGATGCGGTGACGATAGAGCAGAGCATGTGATGGTGGGGCGGCGCCGGGCCTTGGGGCTGCTGCCGCCGCTGCTGCTGGGGCTACTCCTGGGGCGGGGGCTGGGGCCCAAGGCGGGGCCGAAGGGGGGTTGCGCGCCCCAGCGCCCCGGCCACCACCCCCTCCCTCAACTGTCCCCCGCCCCCGGCGGCAGGGACCTCCTCTTCGTCGGCGTCATGACTGCCAAGAAGTACCTGTCCACGCGGGCCGCCGCGGTCCACCGCACCTGGGGCCAGCAGGTTCCCGGCAGGATAGAGTTCTTCTCTTCCTACGATTCCCTTCCTCCTCCAAATGACCCGCTCTTGCCGTTGGTCCGCCTACCCGGTGTCGACGATTCCTACCCCCCGCAGAAGAAGTCTTTCCTGATGCTGCAGTACATGTGGGAGCGCTATGGCAATAGCTACGAGTGGTTCCTGAGAGCGGATGATGACGTTTACGTGAGGCCTGATAAGATGGAGACTTTACTGAGGTATGTTTTGCATTTTTTTTTATGTTAGTAGTAAATATTTAAGTAACGAAAATGCACGTTATAAAAACTACGTACGTTATTTCGGATTATTCTTGTATAAAAGACACGTGGGACATACAAAATTAAAAAGACAAGAACTGACAAGATACTAATCTAATCCTCTTCACTTGACTTACGAAACAAACCACTAATTAACAACACTATACTCATACCTACTTCGACATATACAGCTGAACTTAAGGGTTCAGCAAAACACGTCCAAATAGAAAAGATACCAACAACACGATAAAAAATTCTAAAAAAAATGTTAATATTCCTTTTTTTTATTTTGAATCACATCATACTGAACGACATGAACTTTCCCTATGTAAAATAATAAATTCAAAACAAATACTCAACAATTCTTTCAACACATAATCACTGAAATCGAATTGTTATTTCTATTGCCTACTCTCTGTTACCCGGACTTGCTAGGAGAAGATTAAAAAGACAATGGCCAAGAGTCCTACTAAGGAGCTATTGACCATTTCAAAAACTTCACATTCCTGCAAATCAAGGAGAAAAAACAAACACTGAAATCAAATTTATTGGATGTAAAACTGAGCAGGCCCAAACGTAAAATGAAATAGTAATAATAAAATATTTATTATGTAAAAAAGGTCAAAAATTCTCTTTTTTGAGGGAGACATGAAGAACTGATTATTTGGAAGCCTAAAAAAATATTTATTATTAAGAAGATGAAAGCTTAAGAGAGCGGAAGTGTGACATCAATTTAGTATACGCTATTTCTGGCCCGTGAGTTCCATCACAACTTAAGAAATTATATTTTTGTTATACTTTATCAAAAAATCGAAAACCAAAGTATTAAAAAGATACATTACCGTATCTATAAAATAAAAAATTATGAACTATCGAAATTATGAAATACATTTTTTAAATATATAGTTTCATTTTGAAGAGAAAATATTTGTCCTGGCCGGGATTCGAACCCGGGTGGTCAGCATCTCTAGTGCAGTGCTCTAACCATCTTAGCTACCAGGGGTCGTATCCAAGCCAGACAAATCTATTCTCTTCACCGATCCTATTTCCCCCTGGTCTCGCAATTTTTACGATATACGGGAAAGAATAAAGAAGAATGTTCATTGAACATTACTTTAATTAGGATCTTGTTAACTTACGTAAATTTTACATTTATAATTTATTTTTATTTATTGTAAAATCACTAAATAACTGCAAATCAAAATAAATTATGAAATAAAATCTTTGCAAAGATTACAAGGTGAGTTTATTATTATTATTTAAAAGAATGAAAAAAAATAATGTCTAGAGTTCAGACAATGGTAGTGTCCCAGTTTCTAGGACAACGGTTGTGCAGGGAAGGTGATATGTCCGAGATCATTCTCAACCTCTAGGATTTCCCCTCATTAAGTTACGCACTTTTTAGAGGTTCTTACTTTCTAACTCCAGGAGGGTCTACAGATCTCACAGTGCTCAACTACGGCTGTCAAGAGATTAAATAAGTAACCTGCTATAGAAGTATTTTAAATATAGCGCACACAGTCGGAAAAAAACATACTAAAGTTTTAAGCTGCTCCTAGTACTCCGCTTCTTGAGGTAGCAATTTTCGTAGCGGAGCTTTCCCGCGTTCAACCGCAAACGGTTGCTCCAGATGAAGCGTAATACAAATCGTTCACCTTGGTCATGTTTTTTCAACCTTGAATCCTATTGATAAAATTTTAATTTGGCGCGAGTTCATACATATCAATATTCATGGTCATCTTTGGTCTAGTGGTTAGCGTAACAAACTACTAAGCACAAGATCGCGGGTTCGTAGCCCGGCAGGTGGCCCTAGGGTTTTTTTAAGGGAGTAAAAAATCCTTAGTTACGCCGTCCTTCGGAAGGGACGTTAAACGGGGGTCTCGAGTCAAGTACTCGTTAAAAATCCCTATCCTAATTAAACCTAGACAGGCAAAATTTTGAGCCCACTGTAGCATCGTCCGATTAGCCATAGCAGCATAAAGTGACGTTAAATGAATAAACAAGCATACATATCAATATATTTTAAACTGTATAATACAGTAAATCATACATAAATTTTAATTAACCAGATTCACTTATTTTTTTAATTAAATTTATAGAGCTCCTTGCTAAACTATGTTCTGATAATAAATCATTCCACGGTATCATTACACGTTAGTTAAGCGTTCTTCTTTATTTATCTATGCTGCTATGGCTAATATGGATAGGCATATATAATACATATAATGGATAGGAAACCATTACCTGACACAGCACAGGCTCAAGACCACCATTTTACCTCCCTTCCAAATGATATAATAACTAACGATTTTTTACTCTCTTTAAAGAATCCTAAGTAAAGAGTTCCTGACATCGCACCATAGGCGTAACGAGATGGTTATTGTGGATGTAACCCCCCCCCCTTCCATTGCTTAGAAGAAATTGAAAAAAAATTTAAGTGACAATTTAGAAAAAAAAACTTTTACAAGATTCTACTTTTTCAAAGTTATCATTGTGGGATTACAGAAATAAGGGCAAATAATGCCAAAAACCCAAAAAAGAAAGTGCAAATACAGTTATTTTAATGAATAAAAGGTACACTAAAATGACAAACCAAAACGTAATACTGTCTTTTTACAATTAATTATATTATTATAGCGGCAGTAATGGCATCTAGCGGTAACAATAAGATCACTAATGTGAGAAGAACAGTTTAGAAAACTCTTAGAATCTCTTACATATATTACGAGACACCTTTTTTGAAGGGAGTAATATGTTGGAGTAGTTGCCTGGTGGGGGTTAACCCCCCCATGATTCAACTCTAGTTACGCCATTGGTCATATGAGTACCGCAGCTTTAATCTGCCCTGCCTAACCTACATTACCGTTGAACTGCGTCTCAATGTGCGCCCGGCCTTATTAATTTGCAATGTTTTCCTTAAATGTGTAATAAACTAAATAAATAAATTTTATTTATCATTTCCCCTCAATGACCACTATGCCCTGAAGGAAGACTTTAAACGTTGGTCGAAACGTCAGTTATTTACCATTTTTTTACTCAATATTTATTTGAGCTCAACTAATAATTATTCCATATCATTATTATTGTTAACTATTTATTAATTGATTTTGAAACCTTTATTTTTTTTTCAATCACCTGAAAATACCGGACGCAGGTTCGAGATCTTTTTTCTTGATGTAACTTATAAAATTTGTTATATCACATGTTTATTCAAGATAGCGGGTTATTTCAAGCTACGCATTGAACTGTATATTTATACCGTGCGCGAAAATTTGAGGTGTAGTATTCGAAGCACAGTTTTTCATATAAATCTCTAACTTTTTTAATTTTAATTATCTATAAAAAACAAAATTAATAATCTGAACTGTGTTTGGATCACCTCTTTCGAACATACGGCATCATTCATCGTGTTGTCTAGGATGTATATAGACATTTTTCTTATTATCTTTTTCCGCTATCATGTGTTGATTGGATTTTACATTGATTAAATTAGAAAATGAGTAATTTTGAAACCTTGCTGTCTTGATGTATCATTATAAATATATGTTAATCCATAGGCATTACGAATTCGGACGCAATGTGTTTAAAGCTATATTTGCTCATTAATATACAAAAATGAATTACTTTTTTAAGAAGGTGCTCAATTGACAATTAATTATTTTTGTGAGTTTTAACTCATTATATATTTAAGAAATGTTTTTAATTTCGTATCGTAGAATGATACTAATATGGTTAATTAAAGAGATTATTAAAAGATATTAGTTTGGTTAAACAGTTAATAGCCATGGATGGACCCTTTGGGATCTCTAGACCATCCTGGGGCTCACCTAGCCTTTATAATGTGAAATTGGACAAATCAGCTTTCTACACAACCTTATAGAAACAGTACTGTCTCAAATCTGTACTGAACACAAGACCCTTCGTGGGTTGCATTAGTACAGGATGTTTTTTTTTTTTTTTTTAATGTTCCTGCCTGAGAATTTTTATCGTAATATACAAAATGGACTGAAGGGAACAAAAAAAAAACAACAAACAAATGAAGTGAAATACTAGGATGAGAAGGTTAATAAATTATATAGGCAATATCAACGTGCATAACCAGAGTATTATGTTAATTTAGAACCTGTCTACCCTAAGCCGAAGAAAGCCGCTTAAATAAATAATATTTAAACATCGCATTATCGATATTAAAATTTAAATACAGAAAACCCATACTTTAGTGGGTTTCAATCAATATTTTCAGATCCCAGTCCTTTAATACAACAATAATTAAAATATTTAATTAATATAATATTAATTAATAATAATAATATAAGATGGAGATAGAAAAATCCATTTTAACGAATCAACAAAAAGATATAACAATTATTATTTGCTATTCATGTATGCAGCTCTGGCTAATCGGACGATGCTACAGTGGGATTCCTAAATTTTGCCTAACCTGGAATAATTAGGATTCATCCATTTCATGTCCACTTCGAAGGATGGCATAACCAAGGATTTCTTACTCCCTTAAAAAAAATCCTAAGGCCATCTGCAGGGCTGCGAAACCGCGATCTTAGGCAGAGTATGTTGTTATGCTAACCACTAGACCTCACGAACCCCTCATTATAAATACTAATTACTAACAAACGAGAAACGAGCAAAACATAGTTGTATTTTTTCATCCGTATTGAGCCGCTTCGACTGCGAATTAATTAACTAAATAACACCATTTAAATGCGAAGATCTTATTCTTCGGACATATTTGATGCCCAGCCAGAATCTCTTCAGCTTCTCACTCCCGTTCTTTCCGACAGAGGTCTTTTCGTCTCTGAGTTCCTTTCCTGGCTTAAAATCCTTGTAGCTATTTACTATTAATCGAAATTCAACCCTATTCACGATTTTGTCTTCCAGAATACCAATTTCTTTAAGATCCTTATTACATTCCTGGAACCCTCCCAATCTTTTTTCCTTAGGTTTTATAAAATTCTACATTTTCTTTGTATGGCGATCATCGGACATTCTGAAGATGCAAACTTTTCTTTTCAATTGGTCCTGTTGTTATTGGTCCTATTTTTATGTATAGTTCCTCGTTCGATCTCAATAGAAAACAACAAAGTCAACCATAATGACATCAATGTCCCACAATCCTCCAAAGCTCCTGAAAAGAAGATCGTGACCCAAGTTTAAATTGTTATTCGAGTACTGCCATTGCGTAGTTTCTCTACTCTACTTGTCTTTATCCATGCCACTATGTATCATACCTGCCATTTACTTGTTGTATTGTTATATAACACTTTTAAATTTTAATGAGTAATTTAATTTTAATTAAAAAACAAGGAAGGAAAATTACATTTTAATTAATTAACTGGAGTTATTTAACTTATGATCTGTTTTTTATTTTACAATTCCTTTGGTATATTTCAATTGGGAAATATAATTCCGGTATTATATATATTATTTTTACAAAGCCACCATGGAATTGATTTTGAAAGTAAAAGATGCGGCATAAATATTATTAGATGACTATTAATAAATAAGTAATTTTATATACAAATAAACAATATGATGTTCGTAATTGACAGACTAACTTACTAGCGGCCACTGAACGCTTCATGTCGCTTAATTAACGAAGGGGCAAAACAATTGACCTTACGTTCAGCTCAATTGTCTTAATACGATTTTAGTACGTTGAATTACAGAAGAGAAAAGTAAAAGTTAATCTTACTGTAAGTAAAATATTTAATTTAAATAACAGTTCGTTATTCTCTTTATACTACGACTAAAGGTCAAATTTTAATTTAAAAAATAAATTAATAAATAGATATAATAACAATTTTGGATTTGTCAGAGCGTTGATAATGACAATATAATAAAAAATATATTATTTGTGTAACAGAATCCTTCTGTATGAAAAACTACATAAAAATCTAGACACGAAATATGGAAATGTATATAGAGTACAAAATTGTCAATACCTAGGTGATATTTTGGTACTAACGGGAGATAAAAAATACACAGAAATAAAGAGAGCTAATGTAAATAACACGTGAAATGTAAAAAAAAAATGCTTATCCACTTAACATAAAGATCAGGTGCTTCTTCAAATTAATTAAACCAGCAGCGCTACTAACTATCAAGTGAAACACACACGCTACACAAAATGAGATATGGAAAAAATACTTAAAGACGAACGCAAAATTATAATAAGTGTTTTATATCCAAAATTAACTGAAGAAGGAGATTGGTTTCGAGAAAACCACATAAAATATATCAAACTAGCAGACATAAGAAAACGACCATTGAAATTTTATGGAAATATTACAAGACTCCCTCCCACCTGACTCGCATACAGAATGTGTTATATCTTTTATACAAGAAGTAAAATCAACCATGGATTAGCAAAGTAAAAATAGATTTACAAAAAAAGCGAAAATAGAACAACATGAAGCTATAGACAAAATAATGTTAGGAAACTAGATAGAATAGGGGATAGTAATGTCAGAGGAGAAGAATGGAGGAGAGAAAAAGAATACATGGAGAAAAGGTGAAGGAAGCATGGAAGAAATGACTCAGAATGCTTTGAGTTATCATTATGGTTCAATTCGCAATTAAAAAATATATATACATAGGCCTAACGAGGGGGGGGGGTTAT